>CM062820.1:460922191-461381556 GCA_031772625.1 Pinus tabuliformis
AATAATAGCATCTAATTTCTGTTCAAAGGCAGAAGGTTTTTCTTTGAAAGGTGTTCTCCTTTCAGCTCTGTCTCTAGATTGTTTAGATATTAGGTTGGCCTCAACGCTGACAGCTATACTTTGCATCTCTTCTAAGTTTCGAGGAGCTCTTTCCCTAACTTGGTATTCCAAATTAAAATCAAATGCATCAGGGTATTTGATCAAGGCCAAATCTGGAGGAGGTCTGAGATTTTGAGGAATAGCATTGTAAACATTATTGAATCTGGTACAGTAATCTGGGACAGTTTCTTGTGTGCCTCTTCTTAGGTTTTCATACTCTGATAAAATGTGGAGAGGATCTTTCTTCTTTTCCCATCTATTCAAGAAGGTATAAAGAGATTGTGGGTCATCGATACTGTTTGTAGGGAGGGCTCTAAACCAGGTTCTAACATCTCCAGTTAAACTTTGAACAAATACTTTCATTCTAACATCATCATCATCAATCTCATAACTTTCAAAATAGTCGGTTATTTTCTTGGTATGTTGTTGAGATGTGTAAGTGCCGGTACCATCAAAAGAAGGGATTTTACTTTGATAGTCTTGGGGCATAGCCCCTGGATTGGCAGGTATGTTTAGGGGAGTATATCAGTTTGCCATGGTTGCAAAAGTAGGTGTGACAACTGGAGGAATAGGGGTAACAATGGGAATGTGAGTTGTAGATGGATGAGTGGAAAGGGTAGTTTGAGGTGCTGTTGGTGAACTTGGAGAAGTTGTAGCAATCATAGAAAGGTTTGGTGTTCTTTCAGAGGTAAGCTCAGATTGAATGCAGTTCTGCAAATGTCTGTCAAGGTGTGAACTAGCAGAATTTCCTTGGCTCTCTAGACTTCTAAGAATCCTAGGAATCAGATTAGGATTTTCAAACACAGGTGGGGGATTAGGATCAGGATTTGATCTGGTGTAATGAATCCTTTTTGGAGCCAGTTTCTAGGTATGTTTTTGGTTTTTTCTTGAAATAGTTTTGACAATACAACTTTTAACAGTATTTTCTAGGAGGTTTTAGATGTAGGAGTTTTGAACTTTCCTAAAGACTTTTTGAAAAGAGGAACTAATCAAGTATTTGAAACCAACTATTCAATCCATAAATTAGACCGGAGATAGATTGAAGCAGCATTCATTTACTTCTGCAATTGCAAATCAAGAGTATTTCAAAGGCTACTTGGCTAACTTCAGCTCCGTCTGTAGCTTGTGAAATAAGCAATAGTAACAAACAATTATTCAGTTCCCCAGTGGAGTCGCCACTGATGTTATCACTCAGGTTTTCCCCAAAGTTGTAAGAAAGGGAAGGATGCCGAGGTAACCACAAACTAATCTTTTAGATACAGATCTAGCCAATCTGTATCTAGAGAGGGCTCTCTCTTTATGATTTAGCTTTGTTTTTAAAGGTATTAGGCTAGTTATGCAGTTCAAGGGTTTTTTTTGAGTTTGGGTGGTGAGATTCAATAGAACAGAGAGGTAAACTGAGTAATTCAGTCCATTGGGCATGATGGAGTCAAAGTAGATGGCTTTCTGGATTTGTTTTCTTAACAGAGGATGGTTTCATAGAGCAAGGTAGTCAAACAGGGAACAAATGAAGGCTTGAAATAGATGGAATGGGCTCAAATGGGGTGAAGAGAAGTTAAGAGTACTTCAACCTATTAAAAGAGGGAAAAATGGATGATTATTGATAAGGAGCAGTTAAGAATTCTTTAACAAATAATCAACATGAAAGAATTAGGAAAACAGGAGCAATTAAGAGTTCATTGTTTATTCAAATTCTGAAGAAAACACAGAGAACAACGAAGACTGAAAACAGAGTGCAATCAAGAAAATTCTAAAATTAACCTTTTTCTTTATCATTCAGATTATGAAACACAGATGATATAGTAAACCAGAAAACTATAAAACTCAAGATATAGGGGACTTATTGATCCGGAGGTTGATTCAAGAATTCTATGACAAGTCCTCTGCTTCAATTCTTCATCCAATATGGCGAGACAACAGTTGATTCCAACAACTTTTTTATTCCAAAATTTCAGTATTATAGTAGAGTCTAGGAAATCCACACACCACAGACCACCTCACTACTCTAATGGAGGGGGTATATATACAACAAAATATGTACAACCTATATCTCCTAACAGCTGTGAGATAATATCTATGTTTAACCTAAAATAGTTTACAAGTAAAATAGAAACAACTAATTGATTTGTGCTGGAGGCAAGCCTTTAGGGTTCGGCTTGCAGCTGTCTTCTGTAGTAGCTCTGTGCCAACTGTCTGTCTTAAATGTGCTCTTAATTATGATTCGCTACTTTTAATTTTGCTCTGTCACTATTTATTGTTGATCTGATACACTTTAATGCTTGAACTGATACTCTTTGACTTGTTTTGATGCTCTTTAATTCTGAATTGACCCCTGCTCACTGTTGTCTGGCATTCCACCTGAAATTTCCTTTTTCCAAGGGTAACAGTGTAACTATGGCAAAACACCTGTTTTTGGGGCATTGGAGGTTGTTCTGCGCCTTTTGATTCATAACACTTAGCTCTTTTTGTGGTTGGTATGCTAACTTCCTGTGGAGATTGCTGAGAAACCCTCGCAATTGATGCGCTGATAGCCATGTATTGAGAAAATTCACAAGTACCTGTTTTTACAGAGGAAAACCACATGCTGTAGTTTTTGAATGGCCGCGAGCTCGTCGATGGATTCCTTTCTGGTCTAGAGGTGAAAAAGAATGAACTGCGAACTCGATAGATATCATGCCTGGATCGCTGTTTGCAAAAAAAGACATATCAAAAAATGACCTTTTTCCCTTTTTTTCTGAAAAAATGGAGTGTTAGTGGGAATGTTTGATTTGGAGGACGAATGACGTCAACAGAAGTATGGGGCAGGTGATGTGTCAAGTGATGTGGCGGTGACATCAGCAAAGGATAGCTAACATCAGCGGATGACATCACTGGAGGGCGGTGGTAAGCAGTTTTGCCCGCACTGCTTTTGGGGCTGGGCGGTTTCGAGCGGAGGGTGAGCGATCAGGTTGTAGGAGTGACGCGTGTCCTTGGTATGGCGGCAAAACCACCCTGTCCCCATGAGTTAACATTCGCGATGGAGGGTGGTGCGAAATGATCGTCGATTGTCGGATGCATGGGCGGAGATATAACGACAGATTGGCAGGGAATATGGCGGGACTATAAGCAGCAGGCCCGGTTTATAATAAACTATTTTGTTTAATATATCGGGTGCATTTCTATTAGTTTGGGATGGTTTGGTTATTAATTAACCAGAGGTTAATTGATCCCATGAGTGCGGCGGGTAACGGTTATTAATAAATTTCAAATAAAATTTTCAATCCCTTTTAAACAATGACATGGCTGTAGTCAACCAGGGAGGGAAATATTAATATTTTTGGGGTTTTTTATGTAATTAAATAATACGGGAATAGGAAAATGTTTGCATGGGATTAAATAATATATGTTAAAAGTTAATATGGATTTTTTGAAAATGAACTAGCACTAAGTTAAAATGTTAGGAGTTACATTTAAAACTTAGGCTGTAGTGGAAAAAAGGGGATTTATGGGAAATTCTTGTCACTTTCCTAAGCAAAATAGGGTTTTACTTAGGCATTTGATGAAAAATGGAAGGAGTGGCTTTTAGTGATATTAAGAACAGATTCTTAATTTTTTAGGGGGAAATTAGCAAATGATTTAGGGAAAATTATGAAGGGGAGTTAGTTATTCAACCATTCCTTGCTTGAGCTGCTCCAAAAATATTTGCCTTGCACTTGTGATGGGAGTGAAAGTTAACACACATTTTTAGAAACATAATCCATCACAGGTATCATTCTACAACACCAATCTACCTACCCTGCCTACTTTGCCTAGCATTTTTTTCTTATTTACTTGGGTGCACTTAGACTGGCAAACCCTTTTCAACTTTTCTTTTATTTTCATGGCAAGCCTACCTAAGTCTGCACTTATTACTTCCAAGGGCTCAGATTAAACTGTTGAGCTCCTTTGCTTCTCTACCTATCTACTTATCTGCCAAATTAAACAGTTTGGACAAATTATATTCTCTATCTCTAAAACAGGAAATTCAAAACATGAACTAGCCAAGATTAAGCTGTTTGGACATTCATCAATTGTGGCATAAAGTTCAACAAGCTGCACACAATGCTTATTACAGAAAAGGAAAAAGTAGTGGCATTTTGGACTTGCACACTTTCCTGGTATTTCGTTATTTGGGGTTCATTTTTTTTTTTTTTTTGACCATTTTATTCTTTTTACCCTTTGATTTTTCTTTTAGGGTATACCCTCTTTACATTTTTTGATTTTTTGATAATATGGAAACCTTTACAGCAAGGAAAGGAATGAACATATTACAAAGCTCATCAAGTCAATCATGAAATATGACACCTATTGGTATAGGAGTATAACAGGAGGGAGCCATTGTCTGCAACATGGAACAAAATGTCAGTGATTGGGGTTCGTTTGTTAGGGCTTCTAGAGACTAAGCCATTGTTGTCAGCCAAAATATTGATAACGACACTACCAAGGAGAAGCTTCCTTCCAGAGCCATGTTCTAATTTAAAAGAAGAAAATCCTAGAGGTTGTATTCTATTTTAAAGAATCACTTCATTTTTAATTTTATATGAAAATCTTAAAAACCCTATTCTATTTCAAAGAATGAAAATCCTAGAAACTCAATTCTCAGATAGAATAGACCGCACCTATTGCCATAGAAACCCTATTCTCAGATAAAATAGACCATGTTAGGGCCATTCATTTTGCCTTTTAAATCTTATTATACATAAATCTATAACCACCAATTACTTTACAAGTGTTAGACAGTAAGGAGAGGTATGACCATTAATGTAACAAAGTGCACAAGAAGGTGGAATATGGGATTAAGGAGGTATGTACGAGAAAATCGAAAGTCAATGCTTCTCCACTTAAGAAGAAACATCGATCTATATTTCAAGGTGTGTAATAATGTTGACACTAGCTTTATCTTGATACTAAATTGATAAGTTTCCGACAGAGGCAGCATGGTGGTAGAAGAAAAGAGCGGTGGTGTGATGGATTTGCCTGTATCTTTTAGGAGGATATTTACTGAGACTTAATCGGGGGAGGGGTTGATGGCTTTTATTTTAAGCAAAGTTGTCAGGAATCCTAGTCCAAGTCCCATGGCTAGTTTGTTCAAGAAATCAACACAAGCACCAAAAATCTGTATTAACCTTATGCAGATAGATGAGTCCTTATCTAGACTGAATCAAGTATGGGTATTTCCCCTCAGAAAATAACTAAGTGGCTTTGCAAAAACATAATTTGGAAGCTATCGGGAGGGGTTCAAATTTCCCAACTGGGAAAATTTAAGTATTAAAAATTTCTACATCCTTCTCAAAATGGGATAAATTTATGGATTAAAAATTTCTACATCCTTCTCAAAATGGATTTTGAAAGATCTGTAGTTGTAAGAAATCAACACAGGTGCAAAAAATCTGTATTAATATTAAGCGGCTAGATGAACCCTTATCTAGACCGAGGGAAGTATGTGTATTTACCATCAGAAAATACCTCGACGGTTTTGCAAAAACATAAGTTGGAAGTTATTGAGAGGGGTTCCGATTTCCCTTATTGGCGAAATTTCCTAACTAAAACTTATACATGCTTCTCAAAATGGATTTCAAAGGTTCATGGTTCCTCTGTAAGGAGGGGCTCTCGTTGTAGTATTGCATCACTGGGTTTGATCTGAGAATGATCTGTCCATACACTCTCTAGTTGGGATCAAATTGGAACACCTTGGTTTCAAATTTTGAAACATATTTTATTTTAAGCTCTCAGAGGCTATGGGGTTCAAATTACCAAAGACATTGTTTAAGCTCAAAACCCAGGGAGATCAAGCTTTCCCTTTCGGCAAATATTTGTTGTCTTAGCAATTTTTGTATCCTTCTAAAATATAATATGGAAAAAGGACCTCGGTAGGGTAGGAATCTTCATTGAGTATTGGATCTTTGAGCCAAAATTGGATGTACCCATAAACACTCCAATCCGAACCAGATTGTAGTACCACCCTTTCCTTAGAAATTTCGAACTGTAATGATGATGTTCTTCTAATGAGTTGGCTTTAGTAAGCCAACTAGGATAATGATGGAACACAAGTTGAATTCATTTTCTAGATATGTGCAAACATTGATCTAAACAAAGAAAGCATATCCTCAAGAGTTACTCTTTTCCTCATAGAAAAGAGGCATCCTCATAAACTGCAATATCACAGAATTTTGTGAGCATGACCATATGGAGTTCAAATGCCCAAAAGGATGAGGAAGAATTATCAAAGCTTTAGGTAAAGGTAAAGGGAAGCTGTAAAATTTTTAGTCACACAAACCCAAAAAAAAATCTCAGAGGATTTGGAAGGACATAGATAACATCCAAGCCCAGAAAGATTCCAAGACCTAGAAACATTAACAGAATATGGGTTGTCGAAACCTCTGGGCTTCTAAAAGCACTAACAGGGTGAAGCTTGCCTCTTTAAATTAGAGCAAGGATTCTAATTGAAAACCCTATCGGAAAGTTGACCAAAAAGCACCGATTTATCCAACCTCTCCTTGATTGAAGGGTCATATAATCTGAAAATTTTCCCCTTTTATTTCTTAATTAAGTTAAATTAAATTTAAATTCAATCGAACATTATAATTCCTTTCTTTTAAGGAATAAATTTTTAACCAACATTATTGCAGTTCTAATTGGTAAAAAAGTGTCAATGATGCATATATGTGTTCCACTAGAGAGATTCAAAAATTGTGTACATGTGCTATGGTTTGCCAATGGATCCAATGTTTGTGCCATGCACCTATGATTGACTGAAGAAGGTTTGGCAGGGGAATTTCAAGTACATTCGATTTTAGGAAAATAATAATAATTACGTTCATGATTTCTGATAATATTGGGCATACTTCTCAATTTTGATGAATTCTTTAAATTTCATAATCTATTGCTTTCTAATTTTTCATGGTTTTTCTTAATAGTATATTAAATTAGTTTAACTTTTTGTATACTTATGAAGTTATTTAACAGAATACACATGAACTAAATTTTCTTTTGAGTCTTCAACCTTTTAACAGTTTTTCGTGAAGATATTTTTATATCATCTTAAGGTTTGATATATTTGATAAAAAAAATTGTCGTGGTATTCATCTATTTTTCAAGGATCTTTTATAAAATTGGTAAACAAAAACTTTATGCTGATATATTTGATGAAAACATGGTTTAAGATATTTATGTCCAAGAATTCAAAAACAGATAAGGAATTGATGCATCTACCTTCAATGACGCCTTTTATCCAGTGGTTCCTCTACGGTTGATGCCTCCACTTCTACCCATGGCTCTGTGTAAACTATGTTGACTGAAGCTCCTCTATCTATCTCTACCGCCCATGATTCTGCTGCCCATGTAGCCATATATGCCCATCATTCCATCAGTGGTTTTGCTGGAAATCAGTGACAACGAAAAATCTAACAATAGGTCCAACAACTATTTTCATATTATATTCCATTTGATATTGATTCTATCAAAATAATATATTATCATTTTTCTCTTTTTTTTGTGTTTTCTGGTGACCGTTTTTCTTTTCTCAATTATTTTCGCCCTCGTTCATCTATGAAAATTTACCAGTCAGCTTGCCCTTTTTGAGAATGAGCGGAAATATTTTGGTTAGCCTGCCTCACAAGGATGTAAGATTGAAATTCACCCTTAAGTTTATCAAAAATATCTGGTTTTCTTTTATGTCAGCTGCAACATATCCCTTAGACAAGATGACATATTATCCACAATATTATTTGCTACAATTCCCCTAACATTGGCAGGACTAGTGCTAGTACTAGAGGAAGGTGAGCATTTTAGAGTTAGGAGGGCCTGAGATCATATTTATCTGAGATTTGTTCTACCCAGTGGTGATTGACCACACTGTCCTCTCATCAAGTGTTCCTCTATTTCTGTGCATACTTGCCTGAGAAACAGTTTTAGATTTAGCTTTTAGATGAGGTTATGCTCAGAAAGAAATGTGTTCATAATCCAACATTTCTGTCCAACTACAGTGATTATAATATATCATGAATTTTTTTGCAAGACCCTTTCTCAAATCAAGTTAAAGTATTTGGGTAGAGGTAGAATTTGACAGATCAGCTATCCCTGTGGCCATGGCAACAAATCTACGAAAACATTTATAATTTCCTTGAGGGAGTTGGCATTCTAACATCCAAGAGGCAAGCTGGACATTTGCACCCAGATAATGCCTAAGGATAAGAATTTAGTGAATATATTAAAACCTGTCTGCCAAGGCCTTGGAAAAAAAAAAGGCCAACCCTCCATAAACCAGGACATATTGTACATAACATTTTCTTTGTCAAGCACAAAGATAAATGCAATGATGAAAAACTCTTGCCCCAGGGGTGTATCACCATATTAGTTTGCAAGAAGAAGCCTCAGGACTTGGATACACATTGATATCTTTCAACATCAGACATACACTATTTAATCTCGAATCAACCTGTGGGCATGGTAGTAAGACTCCTCCACCTTAACCTAGGAGGCATAGAGAATCAAAACCAATACGAAGGTTGGCTTGTAGGTGTAGAAGAATGAACATGAGGGATTATTTGAGTTAAAAGAAAATCCTTTAAAGAGAAAAATTTCTGGGTCATGCCCTTTGTTGGGTGGATCCATCAAAGAAAAAGAGATTGTTTCTTTGTCAGGTGGAGCTTTTCGAGGAGCCAAGCCATTTTTTATTGCAAAGTTGAATGCCTATATGCCCTTTTCATTTATCATATATAGAGAGGGACATTTGGAGCAGGTCTTGGGTCATCACTACCACTGAGTGTGAAACCATAAGCAGAGAGATTGTGATGATTGAATATCCATAAGTGGATGGTGTAGGCCTACAAAGACAATGTGAGATGTTTGGAGCCCAATAAGCACAGAGTTGTGTTTAGCGTGACAGTGCAAAATCAATATCAAATAGATAATAGATATACATTAGATGGAGTTCCACAATACAAACACATATACTACTAAGATTTTTTGGGGGGTTTATAGCATGATGTTAAAATTGAACAAATTGTTGATTTTATTTTACCAAGTTTACATGAAACATGTCAGGTTTCAAAAGAAACTTTTAGTTCTGTTTTGGAGTTAAGTTTTACATTATGTATCTTTTTGTCTTTGGCTTTTCTACTTTTTGATGGATAATGTAACATTTTTCTGTGTGTGAAAGCATAATCACAAGCTTCAAACAAGTTAACAAGCTTTAGCTAGGATGTTTAGGAGAAGTTATCCTCTCCACCTAGATTTGAATCTTGCTTTTGACATGTGCTCCTTGTGGGCTATTTGACTCTGCAAGGAGCCATTTCATGTGGATGGGGCCAAGAACAATCCTTGGGTGACTTTGATGGATTAGATTCTGACTAGTCAGCCACATAGCCAAGAATTGACTCCACAAATATGTTGGTAGATATTATTTTTTCCAATAGATCATGGAGTAAACACTGCAGGAAAAAATGAGCAATAGGAAAAGGTCAAATAAAGCCCTATCTTAGCTTTACACATATACATTTAACTGGCTAGAAGAAGATTTATATGAGTAATAGACGAATCGGCTTACATAACATTATTGATGGTGCCACGCCGATAATCTTGATGAATAACATATATGCAAGGTGTCATGTAATAAAAATGGAGTTCAAAATAAGAGAACATGATCTCATGCGGTGCTTTGTATAGATTCTAACACCATGCATAGCAAAAAAAACATAGTCAACATCAACAAATTTATTTAAATGACTTTAAGCTAGAATATTTGGTAGTGGAAACATGAGAACGAAGAGTGGGACTACTTAACTTTTATCATGGTTCCATAGATCTATGTTGTCTGAATGGGAATATTAGAAAGAAAAAATAATTATTTTAATGCTTCTTAAAATTTATAGGAAACATGTTAATCACACTTTACAGTTACTTGGGGCCTTATTTTCAGATTGTATGTTGAATCTTGGTTCTATGTTGAATTTCAATTTTTTTATATGATGGGAGGGCTAACTCTAATTGTCTCATTTTCCAGGGTGAAGCTTCCCTCTGGAGCTAAGAAGATTGTGCCAAGTGGTTGTAGAGCTATGATTGGTCAAGTTGTTGGAGGTGGAAGAATAGAAAAACCAATGCTCAAGGCTGGCAATGCATACCACAAATACAGGGTCAAAAGAAATTGTTGGCCCAAGGTTCGTGGTGTGGCTATGAATCCAGTTGAGCATCCTCATGGTGGTGGTAATCATCAACATATTGGTCATGCTAGTACTGTATGTCGTGATGCACCACTAGGGAAAAAATTTGGGCTTATTGCTACCAGAAGAATTAGTCGTCTGCATGGACAAGCTGCATCAGTAGCTGCAAAGATGGATAACTAATCTTAGTTCATTTCTATTTGCAAGGATTTCATTGTCTTATTTTGGTGTTTTATTTTGTCATAATGTATCTAATGAATTCTACTGTGGATATGAGGATGTGGACACTAGTTGAATGACTTGCTTAGTCTTGGGAAACATCAAGTATGGAAGCGGATGACAGTCTCATTGAATGGGTATGCGAATATTTTCCCCATTTTCATTTTGTTTATCATTCATTGTTTGCGGTGGTTTTGAAATCCATTTTTAATTATTTATATTTTGGTCACTTTATATCATTAACGTTCCAAGTTTCCCAGGTCATAGATAACATTTTCAGTCACTTTAGACAAGTAGTCTGTAGGATTATGATGTTCCCAATGAGTTTTGAACATTTGTCCAGTACACCTTATCGATTTTGGATTGTCATTACGGGTTATCGCTTGAATTGTTATCCGGTTTGACATTTGATTGACAATGAAATGCCCTACTTTTATAAATTAGTTGTATGTTAATTTTTAAAAGTATTTAAGAAATTTGTCTTCAATAGCCACACTTCAAACAATTGATTTCACACTACTAGGTTTAAGGTTTGGGTTATTTATTTGGTTAAAATTTCCCAATATTTATATCATATCTCAGGTGTTAGGTTTGAGTTATTTATTTGGTCAAAATTTCCCAAGATTTATATCATATCCCAGCCTTTTGAAATTCATGCCATTTGACTATAACATATCACGACAAGGATGAGCCCTATTAAGCTCACCAACTCTGTTACTACGCTTAATAAGTCATAATTCAAATGGACTCTAAATTTCATTCTTTTCCTTGACTAAACAATATTAAGCGAACTCCTCTCAGTCAAGCTCAACCCCAAGTCATACTTGAAATTTTAACATGTGAATAAGATTGGCTCGGCAGCGAGTTTGACACCTAATTCCTTGCAAGTTAGATAGGACAATATGTTTAAAACAAAAATATGATCATGTCCTTAAACTATTAGCCCATGGACTCCCCCGTTGAAGAGAAGATCATTCTATTATCTTGATAATTGGTCTATCAAAATGTTGATGGGGCGAAATATGAGTTAAGGAGCAGAGAAAGTAATTTTTCTTGACATTGCCTAGAATATTTTGAACTTTTGGGGGGACCTCACGTGACACTACCATCACCACACCAACTTACCTTTGTTTGAGTTGAAAATGTCATTAGATCTCATTATATCATCTATTGCAAAGCATGAATCCAATTTACCTTTGTTTTAGTTAAAAATGTGATTAGATCTTGTTATATCATCTTTTGTAGAGAATGAATTCAATTTCTCAGAGTCCATTTGCTTGAGGTATAACAAAGCTACTTTAATTCATTAAACTTAGTTTTCATATTCTGTTTGCTGATTGTGATGCTGCAGGCCACATCTACATTGGAAAAGGGGCATATTTGATGAAGTGTGGAAGGAGAGGGAGCCTTTAGTTCCGTCCTTTAAAACTTTCTAAGGTATGTAAAAAAAATTAAAAAAATTCTCCATAGAATGTTGTGCTTTAACTTTTTCTTTTGATAATGGATTATTTATGTGATCTCCTCTCTCTCACACAAAACCAGAGTCCAGAAATACATGGTTTTTTGGGATATGTGGACAATGGACAGATTTATGCTAGCCATTTATCTAGAAATTTACACTGTAGGAGATCAAGCATTTACAGTTGAATATTTCCTTGCCACTAAATTAGAGTTGCAAAGTCAGACTCCTATTTGTTAGGCATGTACCTCACTTTTAAATCAATTTATTGCTAACTCTATATAGACCTTCCATGGGAGGGAAAAGAGTGATCACTACCATTGCTTAATATTTCTACAGACCAAGTAAAGATTCCAAATGTGTATAAATTAGTGGCTCCTTGGAGAATCCCAAGAGTGGCACTATTGTAGCAACAATAAATTCGTTTATTTTGAGTTCTTCATTAGTGCATTGATAGTATATTGTTTATTCCATACAATACCTCAACAGTGTATGATCAAATTACAGTTAAGCCTGTCATAATATTTTGACTTACCCTCTTTTAGAGGGAAACTAGAGTGTGTGTCAAGCTTGCATGTCACAATTGTATCATGCAGAGTTTACTTGGGACAAGTTTTGTGGATCTAAGCAACAAGATTCCTGTTGGAATTCAAGAGGTAGCAATACTACAATGTGGAAAAGAGGTTTCAGAGTTAACTTGGCTTTCACATTATGGCCGGAGTCAGTTTGTTGGCAAGATGCTGGATACCCCAACTTCCTTTTTATGATTGGGTGCAAGATTGAATCCTTCGACATATTCCTCACTTAACTTTCATTAAGTGATGGGTTTTCTCAGAAGTGCTTCACACCTATAAACTTTACCAGAGTTGTTCTTGAGTCTTTGGAGGTGGTTCGCTTTTCAAAGAACACATGTACAAGAAGACGAGAAATAATATGCCCGACCAATTTGAAGTTATTTCCCTGTGAATAGTGTGTTCCCATTCATAAACCTGATGAATCACTCTACTTCTTTCTAGTGCACAACTTTGGGACTTTCCATGAATCGTGAGACAATTCCAACCCCATAAATATAAATTTCTTACTTAAATATATACCCACTAGATTAGAATATGCACAATGAGAACTCCATTCTTGTTTCGAAAGAACCTAGAATCGACATGTACCATGATATTTAAACTTTTCTATATTTATTCACATCCTTGATCTGTGACATAAAGATGCAACAGGCAATTGCATTTTCTATACTAACACTCCTAAAAAATAATAAAGTATGCCCAAATCTATCATTTCAAATGATCTATGTAGCTCACCTTTTGTTTTTTCAATTATCGAAGTTGTTACCTATATCGATGATATCTTCTAAAACCGATATTATAGTGAAAATATATGTTAGAGTTTTATCTGTGTTTCTTTGAAGGTGTTTCTCCTTCAATAGAGCAGTAGTACACCGCAGTTTCCATTTAAGGGAGAAGTGTACCCAGTGGCAAACTTCGCCTCTCTGTAGATGGGTTGAATGCACATTAGACTCTATCTGTTGTTTTGAAGGTGTTTCTCCTTCAACAGTACTTCACCTCAGTAGATCCTTTCAATCTACACCTTCAGTAGATGCATGCAGCCTTGGTATACATGTTGTAGATTATAGTTTTCCTATGAGGGTGTAGCAACGATGAAATAAGTGCATCGATTTTAGGCATCTTGTGGTTGTTGTATGCAAGCATGCTTGTTTAACATTTCCCAAACTTAGATAGAGCCATTTTTATTATGCTTTTATAGTTTGACTTAGATGCTCACTTTTTTTAATTTAGGTGTTTTTCTTAGTTCCGTTTTATGCACAGATTTATATTTAAGAAAAGTGCACAATAGAGAAGGGTTCTATATTTTGAGCAGGGGACACACTTCTAGGTAGGAGGTACTCTATTCTAGGAAGCTTTTTCCATGCAGATTAGGTGCTTTATCCGATAATCCCAAGAGTGGCACTATTGTAGCAATAATAAATTCGTTTATTTTGAGTTCTTCATTAGTGCATTGATAGTATATTGTTTATTCCATGCAATACCTCAATAGTGTATGATCAAATTATAGTTAATCTTGTCATAATATTTTGACTAACCCTCTTTTAGAGGGAAGCTAGAGCGTGTGTCAAGTTTGTACGTCACAATTGTATCATGTAGAGTTTACCTGGCATGAGTTTTGTGGATCTAAGCAGCTAGATACATGTTCGAATTCAAGAGGAAACAATAATAAAAAGTGGGAAAGAGGTTTTGCAGCTAACCTACCTTTCATATTATGGTTGGAGTCGGTTTGTTGGCAAGATGCTGGATACCCCAACTTCCTTTTTATGACTGAGTGCAAGATTGAATCCTTCAACATATTCCTCGCTAAATTTTCATTAAGTGATAGGTTTTCTCAAAAGTGCTTCACATCTATAAACTTTACCAGAGCTGTTATTGAGTATTTGGATGTGGTTATATTTTCAAAGCACACACGTACAAGAATACAAGAAATAATATGCCTCACTAATTTCAAGTTATCTTCCTGCGAATAGGGTTTTCCCTTCCATAAACCTGACAACTCGCTCTGCTTCTTTATAGTGAACAAATTTGGGACTTTTCATGAATTGTGAGACAATTCCAACCCCATAACTATCAGTTTCTTATTTAAAGTTATACCTACTAGATTAGAACTCGCACAAGGAGAATTCCATTCCTGTTTCAAAAGAACCTGAAATCGACTTATACCATGCTATTTAATATTTTATGTGTTTCTTCACATCCTTGGCCTGTGACATAAAGACGCAACATTCTACCTTGCATTTTCTATACTAACAGTCCTAAACAATAATAAAATATGCCCAAATCTATCATTCAAATGATCTATGCATCTTACCTTTTGGTTTTTCAATTATTGAAGTTGTTACCTATATTGATGATATCATCTACAACCGAGGCCACAATGACAATATATGTTATAGTTTTATCCATGTTACACTAAAGGTGATTTTTATTCAGCAGCACTACAATACATTGCAGTTTCCATTCAACGGAGAAGTGTAACTAGTAGCAACCTTGGTCTGTATGCAAATGGGTTGAATTCATAGTATACTTTATCTGTTGTTTTGAAGGTGTTTCTCCTTCAATAGTACTTCATCTCAGCAGATCCTTTCAATATACACCTTCAGAAGATGCATACAACCTTGGGGTACATGATACAGATTCCAATTTTGCTGTGAGGGTATAACAATGATGAAAGAAGCACATCGATTTTAGGCATATTATGGTTTTCGTATTCAAGCATGCTTGTCTAGTGTTTCCCAAACTTATATAGAGCCATATTTAGTATACTTTTATAGTTTGACTTAGATGTTCACTTTTTTAATTTAGATGTTTTTCTTAGTACTATTTTATGCACAGATTTATCTTTAAGAAAAGTGAACAGTAGAGAAGGGTTCTATATTTTGAGCAGGGGACACTCTTCTAGGTACGAGGTACTCTATTCCAGGGAGCTTTTGTCATGCATATTAGGTGCTTTATCCTAGACAGAGTTCCAAGTCCTTGCCTCTTTGACAAAGTCCCTACCAAACAAGACACCAGTGAACAGAGTTCCAAGTCCTGAAATTTTCCAAAAACCCACTTGAACCTAGCTATATAACCTAAAATCCCTTACATTCCAGCCATCTATTGGCTATGATTTTATAGAGAGAGCCCTCTCTAGTTTGGTAGGGCTAGCTACCAAACTAAAAGCTTGGTCTGTGGTTACCTCCATCGATCTCCTCATCAGCCTAAGACATTGTGGAGGATAACATAGGGCATGGAAACTAGGAGTGCCAAGGTGTTCTAGTGAATGTAAGGTTCCCAAGTCATGGAAAAATGTAATGCTAGTTGTGAGGTCATGACTACTAAGGTGTGTTAGGGAATGCTAGGGCATGCTAACATGTGCCAGATAGTATGAAGACATGCCAAACAAGCTAATATGTTCCAAGTGCTAAGGCATGCCAAGATGTACAAGGTTTCAAATTCCCCGCCTCCTCTTCTTCCATATGTTATCCACTTATGACATTTACTTTGCAATATTTGGTGCATTTGCTAGTTATAGGTCATTTATAGGTTATAAATGTCTTCATAGTTTCACTTCTAATTGAGTATTCAACTGAACATATTGATTCTCTTATACATAACTATTTTTCCCTCCACCCACTTTTCATAACTTCCATAACCATTAGGTAGGGACCTGCAACTTTGATGTTGCTTTGCTTGTTTAGTAAAATATTGCTGAGAATTTAATTTATTGAAAGTTGTAGAATTTACAATTTATGAAGTTTTAAGGTCTAATTTTTAAAAGTATAATTCTTTCAAGGGTGCTAGCTCAATAGAAGAGCACCTACTTTACAAGAAGGAGGTTTGTGGCTCGATTCCATCATGCCCTGACATCCATATGGAATGACGACGATCATTTTTGGTGACGGAGGCTCTTTTGACCATCACTAATGAGCTTTGGTGACATTTTTCGACCCTCACCAAAAATATGAAATGGTGAGGGTCAACGAACGCCACCATATATACACATCAATAGCGACGAACCTCAAAGGTCCGTAACCATAAATCATTGTTGTTGATATGAAATGGTGATGGTCGTTGTCCATCATTATGGTCATTAATTGTAACGGACCTTGAATGTCACTACAACACTTATACTTCTGGCAATGCGCATTTTGGTGACAGTCAACAAACGTCACCATATATATGCACCAATAGTGATGGCCATTAAAGATCCATCACAATAAATCCTTGTTTTTCATATGAAATGGTGACAGTCACTATCCGTATTCGTGACAGACCTTGAATGTCACCATAACACCTATACTTTTGGCGATGCCGCCTTTGGTGACATTCAATTTTTGGTCACTGAGGCCATGGTCCATTACCATTGCTCATATGCAATGGTGACAGTCACTATCCATCAATATAAATCATTATTAGTGATGAACTTTGAATGTCACTACAAAACCTATACTTTTGGCGACACCACCTTTGGTGACGTTCAGTTTTTGGTGACAGAGGCTATGGTCCGTTCCCATTGTTCATATGAAATGGTGACAATCGCTATCCATCACTATAAATCATTATTGGTGATGGAATTTTTATGTCACTACAGCACCTATATTTTTGGCGATGCCACCTTTGGTGACATTCAGGTTTTGGTGACGAATGCTCTTTTGACCGTCACCAATGAGCTTATGGTGACATTTTTCGCCCCTCACCAATGTCCTTTTTTATTGTAGTGTTTTTGCCTTAAAAAATGAGAAAGAGTCTCTTTTATGAGTGAAATAAAATGTGGTTAGGAATATAACATTTTAATAAATTGTGGTTTATAAATTTAAACTTTTTAATAAATAAAGTAATTTCTTTTTTAATATGATATTTTTCATAAAAAAAGTTTTTATTAATTATCATCTTACCTAAATTAATAAAATGGACTCCTTTTATCTTTATCCAATCATCTTTCTTTATAATAATTTTATTTTTATTTAATTTATTTTTAATGATATTTATATTTTTTTATTTTATCTTATAAAATTTTATTACAATATACTATATAATTATTTTCTTCTTTCTTATAAAAATGTATTCACTATGTCTATATTTTAAATCATGTGCACAATATACTTTAAAATCTTATTAATAATGCTCCATAAAACCCCATGATTAACCTGTAAAACCTCTAGGTACTAATTAACCCAGTAACACGTTAACCCCATTACCCTAAGCCCTCAACCCCTAAACCCTTAAACAATAACCCCTTATCCGTAATCCCATAAAGTAATTAACCCTTAATTTGACCTAATCCCTTAATAAACCATAAAAAAATAATCAAATAATATTTCTCTGCATCAAGATGACAACATAGGAGAAATACCTCAAAAAGAATATAAAATACATTTACAATAGAAAGACAATACAATTTACAATACAAAGACATACAATCTAAAATACAATATACATATAAACATTTAAAAAAACAATCTACAATACAAAGACATATAATGAATAACTTACTAATGGATGATATTCATTCTTGCCTTTGGCGTGTCCATAGTCTCTACAATGCTTTTTAGTTATTTTTATTATAAGTCTCCTTGGCCTCAAGCCCTTGCAATTTATACAAGGGCAATAATATTTTCGGTCCTCTAAAGCCCTTGATGTCGATCCCACATATCCTTGGCCTCCTTGAGGAATGTTATGTGACATTTTTTTTCACCAAAATTTCAATGATGATTTTGTTCAAAAATTAACCTCAAAATAAACCTACAACCTTTCAAAACAATCACAACTAATATAGCAACTATGTCAAAGTTATATGATGTTCAAGAATATATATATATATATATATATATATATATATATATATATATATATATATATATATATATATATATATAAAACTTTAGATATATAATTATATATTTAATTATATTATATTATATTATTAGATATATTATTCATATTAATATTAATATATATTAATAATATTATATATAATTATAATATTAATCTTATATTTATCACACTTATTTAAACCCAACATAAAGTGGTCCCATATTAGACATTTTCAATAGAAAAATGTCATTAATGGTGGAATTGGACGTTATACGATGTTCATTTCCATTTGTTAGACATTGGACAACATGTCATACATTTGGTATCAAACAAAACATCAGAAATTTGATGGTAAAATATCTTTTGTCAAATATTCAATGGTGAAAGAACTCCTATAGGATATTTGATGATCGGGATTAAAAAAAAGAAAATTAACTTTTGAAATTTTTTCCAATTTTATCGATTCCGTCGGATTTCGCCGTCAGAATTTATGCTCATGTGTATTAGTGTGTATTCACACTTAATCGAGTCCCTGTAATGAACAATGTCTATTCTTATTAATATTGGTTCCCATGTTGAAAGGTGTAAGTATTTTTATCCCTCCACGAGTTTTCGATTGTGACATGTGTGCTAACTAGTAAGTTGAGGAGCTTGGAGGTCTAGCACAATGCGTAGTCTTATGAGGATGGTTAAGTGTCTTTTTGGTGGGATTTCAGTGTCTTAAGTTATAGATAATCTTGTCAGAATGTGGAAACCTAGTTCTAACAGTCACCCATTAGCATCTCGAGTGAGACTTTACCCACTCCATGGGTGTTACCGAAAGGGTTGATGTTGAGTGGGTTTTTGTTGGCCGCTGTGTAGAAAATCTCAGGCCTGTCAAAATTCATGCACTAACACTATCCAATGCATCTAAAACTTTCTAGGGTATTTAAGAAATTTTCTGTCATATAATATAATGAGATTGCCAACCTAGAAATGCTTCTGCTTAATGTGAGGATTATGCCATGGCTTCTCCCTGGCCTTCTACAAATGTTAGTGGAACCTTGCCATGAATCTATCTTCTTCCAATCGTAGTAAATTTTTCAATATTTTCACTACTGCGTTGGAATCAACCAAGTTGTTTGCAACAAATATTCATAGATTAGGGACTATGAATTTCATGGGCATTACCACTTCTTATCCATATACCAACTGTAAAGGTGTTTGGCTTGTAAGATTCTTAGACATAGTATTGTAGGCCCATAACTCTATGGGAATCCTTAGGTCCAAGTCTTTGGCCTATAAATTTCTTTGACATAATATGGTAGGCCCATAGCACTATGGAAATACTTAGGTCAAGTTCATCGCTATTTACATTACAGATATTTTTAAGTACATTCTCTAGAATCTTGTTTAGGGCCTCAACTATGCCATTCACGTGTGGATGGTTTGGTGTGCCTTTTCTTATGATGCACTTGTAACTCTTCAGATAGTGCTTCAACAATAAGATTTAGAAAGTGAGTCCCCTAGTCACTCATCACGATTTTAGGATATCCAAAGTAGGTGATGGGTCTCTAAATTAGACATAAATTAAGGCCCATCTGACCATCCTTCAGAACATTAAACCTCTCTTTTTGCATTAGATAATGTATTTTTAACTTTAATTTGTTCATTAGGAAGGTTTATGAATAATTTCATATTTGTGCTAAATATTATTTATTTTTGTGGAATATTAAGATAATATTGGGTAGATTATGGAGATTTGGAGGAGGAAATAATATAGTTACCTGATCCCTACTACATGAGGATAAATATTAAATAATAAATCAAAAAGGTGTTATGGAATTATGGCACAAATTTTGGAGCTCCAATGATTGAGGAAATCTAGGAATGAGTTCCCTGCCATTTAATGCAGATTCCTAATATTGGGAACCAGATCCACTAATCAAGGGATTTTGGTGGGGAAATATTCCTCCTTTCATGGGGAATGATTCCTAATCATTTTGTATAAGTACCAAGTCGAATTTTCCTCTATAGGTGGAATTTTATTAGTCTTCTTGTGGAGAGAAATCGTATTTTTGCAGCTCCATTGTCATTTCTTGCAAGGATGTAATCGTATTGATGGAAATAATGAAGATTGGTGACACGTTTAGCTTCTAAATCTTTGTCTCCTTAATAGGAATTTGATGTTCCTTGGGATTGGACATCCTAGGAGCCTCAATCCATTTTGTATCATTTACTTTTCTTCTTTTCACTTCTTATTCACATGCATCTCTTGTTCTTATTTCTTTCTATTTCTGCATTTAGTATTAATGATTTATTATCGTAGGATTGGATTATATGGTTGATGTAAGTAATTTTGGAGGATTAAAAGCATAATTTAATCCTTGTAAAATATTTGGAAGGTCATAGTAATCATTGAGCTACTTGGATTAGTTTTCTTATTCCAAAATCTAGATTTCTGGAACTCCTTTGTAGCAAATAACAATAAATTTCTGCTATTTTTTAGAGCATGTTAGCGAGCTTCAATTGAGTTGGTTCCACTTGAATTAGATCAAAAAAACATTATAGTTATTAAAAACAATTACCTCATTTCATTTTAGCTTGATTAGGTTAGGAATTTGATAGATTTACTAGCTCACTAGTTCTCGAATTTCTAGATTTTAGACTAGTAATTTTCTGCTATTTTTTAGCATGGATTAACAAAGGTATTTTTGAGTGATTCCACCTGGGATGGAGACCTAAGACATCCTAGTCAATAAAAAAAAAAATTCCCATCCAATTTTAATTTGATTTGGTTGTTCATTCGATGAATTATAACTCCCTATAGAAAATCTGTTGTTTCCTGTAGCAATACTATTGGAAACCCTGTAGTAGCCTTCGAACATGCATATACTTGACTAGATTCACTCAAGAAGCTTGGTTATTGTCCCTTAGGGTTGAATCAAGACCCATAGGATCTAAATAAATTATTAGGGAAGACTAAAGACTGCTTAGGACTTTCCTCTTTACCCATGCAAAACATTTCATCGATTTGGGTTAATGGACAAATTTACGAATTGGATAATACAATGATGATTTTCTTAATTGCCACATCCAATGAACTCTGTTAATGGATATAAAATATTTGAAATGTAATGGTTGAAATTTAGTTCATGATATTTACTTGATGCAATTAGAATAGGTTTCTTTCCTTGTACTTTCTTTCTTACAATAAGTTGAGGTTTCCATTTTGAGCATTTCATTTTCTGTAATTAGTTTAAGGTTTGACTTTAATACATGCACTCCATTACATCACGATAGAAAAAGGACACATTGTATGGTGCACATATAGTGTCGATACCTATCAAGTTTTTACGAACCCTGAGTTGATAATTAAATTTGGTAGCCTTGGGAGTTGCAACATTCTTGTTGCAATACCAAGGCTCATCACTTTTTGGCGTCGTTGCCTGGGAGGTGTCAAAATATGCATTGTTTTATTCCCTAGTTGATTAATTTATTTTTACTTTTCAAAAGGAAAAACTATTTTCATTAGTCATATTTCATTTCAAAAACAGAAAAATTCATTGCATTAGTTTTTTCATTCAATCATAAAAACAAAAAAAATCTCCAACACCAACCCACCCCCTCATGGATGGAGATGATGACAATGAGGAAGATCCTCTCAGATTTCCCATTCAAGATACTGATGGTAGTGTGCACATGAAGAACATCCCTCCATCTTTTCTTCCAGTCGAGCCTTGAAACTTTCCCTAAGTGTCTTGCTACTTTACCTAGATGCCCTACAACCTCTTATTTCAAGCATGCCAGATATTTGTAAGTGTTGCCTTCGCTTTGCTAGTGAGGAACTGGGAGGTGCGGAACAATGCCAAGGAGTGGCTTGTAGAGTCTACATGGATTATGGAATTTTTGGCATGTATCAGGCGAGGTGGAAGCCTCTTTAGAGCTTGCACCAATCCATTGGTAGATGCCAGAGGCAGGAGCACCCATGCTTCCAAGTGAGGAATTCCCTACCCGAGGGCAGGGAATGCCCATGGGCTACAAAAACCTCAATGTAAATATCACCTAAGTTCGGGAGGGGTAACACCGTGAAAATATTTAGATTAACCTTGGTAGAGTAGTGAAATATTGAAGAAGATTTAGAGGTCTACCAGGCCTTGGAGATAGGGTCACAGTCAAGAATACTAGTTTGAGGAATCTCGTGCGGTGGTAGAGCTTGTCCTCGGGTGATCCAGTGGATCAAGAAAATGCTCAAAATTCAAAAAGCTCGAATTGGCTCTAAACTAGTGCCAAAGTGTAGAACTTATTGCCCTGAATCCAACACAACTTGTTTCACTCAAATCCAACATCGGATGCTCCTGATATCGTGTTCTGATCAATTTTGGAAACAACTAAAAATTTGAAAACATGGTTTGTAGGGATGCTCAGTCAGTAGTTTGTATGTTGACTGGGCCATGACTGGGAAAGGTGACTAGGTCCTTCATCGGCCTAGGGATCATTGACAAGTGGTAACTATTAATTGGGTCAAATTGGAAAGTTTCTATTGGTTCATGTTTTGTTGGGTGGACCAATTAGGAGGAGCCATGTGGACCAATATTTGGCTGCCATATGGCCTCCTAATGGATGTGAAAACATATGGTTTGAGGCCGAACTGCCTCCATAAGGTTCGAACGCAAGACCTCATTTCTACCATAAAATCTCCTTACTGCCTCGCCTACTAGTGTTCCTTTCTATGTAAGGGGCATGCTTTTATTTAACATTTAATGGGGGAGGTATTAGAGGTGGGGAGAAGGGTTAACCCTAGACCACATTCCACCAACCACACCATAGGGTGGTAGACGGGGTCCGGGGTTAACCCTGGCCCCAAAATATATATGATACCATGAACCATATGTTAAACTATAACCAAAAGTTTTTGGTGGAAACCATGACTTCAACCGAAGTTCAAAAGCAGGTTTGGTTAAAGAAAATGGCGCAACCATTTTAAACCTAACTGAGATCAAAAGTCAGCAGAGCGCCAAGTGGTGCATTTTTATGTGGTTAAAGGGCGACATGGTCAATTTAAGGAGGTGAAAATTTGAACCCGATGTGGCAGGAATCTTGCCGACGCAGGGCAAATTTGTCACTCCATGTGGTCGTAAAAGGCGAAAAATGTAGAACAGATTGCAGAGGAGTGCGAATTGTAGGACAGTTAGCACATAAACTATTATGGAGCATAACTCAGTTAGTTTTTAACCTTTTTTAGTGCAAAAAGAGCCCAGCTAGGGTTTTTGACAATTCTGGAGCTAATGGGGGCATTTTTTTAGCATTCTTAGCACTGTAACATTATGTAAACACATATTTTTGAGCATAATGAAAGAGGCCCAACATTGGAAGCTAGACCAGGAGATGTAGCGCAGGAGGGGTGAACTCCTTCATCATTTGTTGTCTTGTGTATATTGTTATCATATTTATTTCTTCTTTATTTTATAGAAAACCAAGTTTCAAAGCATGTTAATGTGTTAATGAAATTGACATAATTGGATAAAAAAAAAACCAATACTTTTCACTTGCAAAGTTTCACCATAAACTCTCAATTTTACATATAGAGTTCAGTTTGGCATCAGAGATTAGGCTCTCAAGTTCTTAGTTTCTTTGAGGGTTTAATTTTATTACAAGTGTTTCTAATTCTTACAAGGTTGAATATAAAAATAGGAGAAGTAAATCTTGTGGTTGCAAGTCCTCAAGTTAGGTAAAGGACAAGGAAAACACATTTGCCAGAATCTCCACCACAAATTTCACCTCAAGTTGCACCAGAAGCTTCACTAGTCATGGCACATGAAGGAGAGCCAAACAATATGTCAAATAATGAGAAATCTTTCAGAAAATAATTATTTGACATTACCCAAATGGTGAAAGTTCTTTATGAAGAGAGAAATACAAGGTTGCAAGGTGAGAGATCTCATCCTCCAAAGGTAGACAAGTCTCCAAGAGGAGATGGAGTTGATGGGGACATGCCTCCAAAATGGAATGGAGGGAATGGTGATAAACCACCTTTGACTCCACCATTCTCTTCATCTCCATCCTCACCTCCATTTTCACCATCATCATCTTCTACATCAACCCTTTCACAAACACCTCCACATTTTCCAAAGGACCATGGTAAAACTTCACCATTAAAACTTGACATAAAGTTTGAATTTCCTATGTATAATGGAGAGGTAAACACTGAAATATTAGATAATTAGGGTCGTTATCTTGAAGTGTATTGCAGGATACAAAGGATTGAAGATGATGAGACAAAGATTCATCTTGATTCTTTAAGGTTGGAAAGTGCAACACTCATTTGGTGGGAAGCCAAAACTCAAGAGGACATGAAGAAACATGGTAAAGTTTATCTTCTTGGAATGATTTTGTTGTTGCAATAAGAAGGCAATTTTATCCATTATGATACATGAAAAAATCTATCATGGATTGACAAAAGTTTAGGCAATTAAAGGGTCAAAGTGTGCAAATTTATACCCAAGAGTTTAGAAGGAGAGCATTGATATTGGGTGTAGATTTGTCATCTCAAGATACTTTGTTGAAATATATTGGAGGTTTGCATTGCTATTTCAGACACACTATTTTCATGTTTAACCCTACAAGTTTAGATGAGGTTTGCGTACAGGAAACACATCTATAAGCAAGAAGGAAAAATGTTCCACAAGAGGGCATTAAAAAGCCATTTAAAGGTGGAGACAAAGGAAAGGGTAAATTCAAAGGAAAAGGGAAGAAGAATGCTTCCATCAAGAAAGAGGGAGAAAAATTAGCATGAAAGCATTGTTCAAAGGACGGTCATGATGAAGATCACTTTTGGAAACTTCATCCGGAGATGAGACCCAAGAAGTTTAACAACAAAGGAAATAAAAAGACCACTGCAAATTCACAACATGATTTAGGATCCGATTTGGGTGATGAAACAAAGATCAAAACCATGGGTTTGAAAGGTATGGGCATTGCAAGTACTAGTTCTTCAAATTGTTTCAATGAAACTCAATATGAAAAAAAAATAATAAAGCTTTTCCACATTAGAGTTGTTTCAAAACATACCAAGATAGACACACTGTTTGATAGTGGTTCACAAGCAAATCTCATTTCACAAGAAATTGTCAAAAATTTAAACTTGGAAACCATGCCACATCCAAAACCTTATCCTCTAGGTTGAATACGTGACAATGCAAAATTGCATGTGAGAAGGAGATGTAAATTGAAATTTACAATCACAACAAACTTTTTAGATGAGGTAGATCTTGATGTAATTCCAATTGATATACGTGGTATTATTTTGGGAAGCCCATATCTTTATGACATGAGAGCTATATTTCATCACCATGAAAACAATTATCACTTGTTTAAAGATGGTATTGAGTACATTTTTAGAGCACATTGAAATAAGATAAACCTTTCACTTGTGAATGTTGATCAAACGAAGAGACTTGTTAACTCTAGCAAGAACTTTGTACTTTTAATGATCAAAACCAAGGAAGATGTTGAGAATGAAGCCTTTCAAGGTTGTGGTTCAAATTTGAAATCTGATGTGGTTGAGGTTGCTAACCAGTATGATGAGATGTGTTAGGAGCCTAAGGGATTGCCTCCCAAAAGAGGAATCCAACATGAAATCCAATTGCAGCAAGATTGTCATCTTGCTAACATTGGTATGTACATGATTTTAATGATGGAAAATGAAGAAATTAAAAAAAAATACAAGAGTTGCTTGACAAAGGGATCATCCGGCCAAGTACTCCGCCATGTAGTTCACCTATTATTTTAGTGCCAAAGAAAGATGGAAAATGGCACATGTGTGTGGACTTTTGTGCATTGAACAAGATCATGGTAAAGAACCATTACCCTCTTCCTAGAATCGATGATTTACTTGATCAATTGAAAGATGTTGTGTATTTCACTAAGTTGGACTTGAGGAGTCACTATCATCAAATTGGGATTGCTGAAGGAGACAAGTGGAAGACAACATTAAAAACAATGCAAGGTTTGTTTGAATGGTTGGTTATGCCCTTTGGGATTTGTAATGCTCCTGCTACCTTCATGCCTATAATGAATGATGTGTTAAGGCCTTTTATATATAACTCTGTGATAGTCTACTTAGATGACATATTATTTTTCAGTAATTCCTGTGAAAAACATGTCATGCATGTCAAGAAAGTGTTAGATTTCTTGAAGAAAGAACAATTGTTTTTAAAGATGTCGAAATGTGAATTTGGTAAAACTTCTTTAGTCCACTTGGGTCATATTGTTGGAGGAGGTGAGTTGAAAATATATACCTCCAAGTTTGATGTCATATTAAATTGGCCAAAGCCCAAGACAGTGACAGAGGTTAGAAGTTTTAAGGGAGCAACCCAATATTGGAGAAAGTTTATTTCTAACTTTTCTTCTATCACAGCTCCATTGCATGCGTTGAAAAGTGTGAAGCAGGTTTTCAGTGGGGAGGAAAACAACAAAAATCATTTGATGCATTGAAGGAAAATATCAGTTCAACTCGTGTACTAACACTTAATGACTTGAGATAGTCATTTGAGATACAAACTCATGCAAGTGACTATGCCATGGGTGCAGTTATAATGCAACATGGTAAGCCTATCTATTTTCATTCAAAAACTTTTAATGGTGTAGTGATTAACTATCCTACTATTGTAACAGCTACAAACACCCTCCAAAATTTTTTGACTCAACTTCGTTTTGGAGCCTCCCTACCAACCATCCTCAGTAGAACGTCTTGCACCGTCAAGCATATAGGCTTCAGTTGTTTCTTAGTGTCTTGTCATCCTGTGCATGTAAGTTTGCTTCACTCCCATAATAGGATGTCTTTTCGTACTTAGACCATGTGCTAGCCAAGAAGCTCCCCTAGGAAATTATGCAATTATGGAAGGGAACCAGCCTTCCCTCCAGAAATTGCGCAAATTAGCTAGCTAGCCTATGAGATCAAGAATTGTACAAATCAATTTGTCAGGATTCCCTCAGAAAATTCCACAATTCTGGAGGGGAAGCAAATTTTCCTCTAGAAATTGCGCAAATCAGCTTGGCAACCTCCTAGGCTCTAGAACTATGCAGAGAAGTCAGGCAGTCTTCCTCCAGAAAGCTACGCAATCTGACCTAGGACAATTACTCAGCTCACAAATTGCACAATCCTAGGAGACAGTCACCTGTTCCTCCCAGAAATTGTGCAATCCCTCTGGGACAACCAGCTCTTCTCAACCCAGAAACTACACAAATCCCTCTCCCAGGCTTGCAAATTGCTGCATGTGCCTTCAGGTCATTCAGTCCCCTTTGGGACTAAGCTATCCTGGTTTTCATGCATGGGCTTCTCTTCCCGGAATAGAAAAAGGAAGTATGCAAAGGGCATCCCTAGATCTAGGGATATTTTCTTAACAACTAGAGGTTACATGCAAATCTCTTTCTAGAAACCTCTTCCAAGTGTCACGCTTTTCTAGATTTGTGGCATGCGCATTATAACCTCGATCTTATCAAAACTCATCAACCAGACGCTGCATAGATCATTCCTCATATCAACCTTGTACCTCTGACATCCAAAATTTCATCTAGGAGTCTTCTACACTTTCAGCCTAGTTGTTTCAGTGTAAGTCTACTTTTCATGTATTGTGCTACGTTTTTGTCACTTTTTGTATTTCGCTTTGTGTGAGTGTTTTTTGCTTGATTTTAATGAGCACTTGCTGTTGTTTTGATGTATGTTAGCTTGTAGAATCATCATTTCAGTTTTCGTTCGCATCTCACTGCTATCGCATGCATGACATAGTTTTTGCACCAATGGTCACCCTTGTGGCAAATCGCTTCACACACATGCATGCTTTCCCATTTTCTGAATCCTACGCTTATTGTTTGCATGCACAATCATTCACTCTTGTTTACACTCAGTATCACCATGCATTCAAACTTCTCATGTTTTCAATCACCAGTCGGGCAGTCTTGGCCGCCTTAGCCCAGACCTTGCCTTGCCCGGCTAGCATTGCGCATGTCCGGAAGTGAAGGCTCTACCTTCCCTCTATAAATTGCACAAGTTTGGCCCAAAACTGGCCTCTAGGCTTGCATTTTGCAATTCTGGGAGGCAGTTCCTTGCTGGCATCAGAAACTGTGCAATGCAGTTTGCTGGTTTGCATGTCATTGTTGACTGAAATTGCGCATTGTCCAGTTTCAGTCCTCAACAAGCTAAGCGGGACTATGCATTGTGCAGTTCCAGTAGTCAGTCAGCCTCCCGATATCCTGGACTGTGCCTTCCGTAGTTTTGGCAGTCAGCCTCCCAAACTCCTGGTGAATATTGCACAATCTTCACGGACTGTCACATAAGTATGTTGCATGTCAATCCTTCAGTTTGTTTTGGTTTTCGACTGACAGATTGCTTGTCATGAGTGTTGCTATGTCTCTAGGTATCACAGGTGTTCATCTACCTCTCAGTAGCATAGGTACAATGGCTTCCAAGAGAGCAGAGTCGAAGACACTGTTTAGAGCACAACTGGGGATGTAGTCAATCAAGTGTCTATGAACTTTCCTATCTATGAAGACATCAAGTTGTTCATGGACAAGGATATCAAGATGAAATGGAAGTGGCATCACAACGAGCAACACCATTAGCAACAACATAAGGTAGCGCACTTGCACGTGACAAATGCAAGAGGAGGGTTGTTGATAGCGAAGAGGCAGAACAAAGTTGCAAGCTCAAGTAGATCCACCTGTGATGAAAGCAGCTTTGGAGATTGAGGCTATGAGGAGATGACGTGACAAGAGGATCACATGAAATAAGAGAGATAAATAGATGAGGAGTTGCAGGTGTTGAATTAGCAACTCAAGGAAGAACAGGAGATGCACAGATGAGAGAAAGAGTTACAGCGAGAACAGGCACAATAGGAGGCACAACATACATAGACTGATGAAATTGTGCCCATACAGGTTATGGACCCATCCAGCAGCTGGCATGGAGCAGATAGGGTGAGAAGTATTGTCAATCGCATGCAAGGGTATTCAGGAACATGGATGTCATTGTGCGCACACATGCGATCCCACCCATTTGGCACACTGACCAAAGCAAAGACAAGAAGCAAGTCCGACTGGAGATGAACATGTATTTTGACAAGTTTATGCACATGGTCGCCAACACATACTTGGATATCAGCACAAACATTACGCATCAGTGTGTTTTTGGTCCAGCTGCACTCAAGATTATGATTCACGTGTTATCAGATGAGTTGGATAGAGGAGCCATATTAGTTTACCTGGATGCAACAGAGGCAAGAGTTTGTTTTCAGCAGGATGTCACCATTGAGCACACGGACACCATCACAGACGACCAACATTGGCATCAGTTCACCACCGTCGATAATCGCAAGGATGTAAAAGAGTTGGTCTCACCACAATTGTTCGAGTGTTAGTGATAGCTTTCTCAAGCCTATTTTGTCTCGCATGGGTACATGCGTAGATTGCATGTAACATCTTGCAAAGTGGAATTCCAAGTGTTGATAGTTGAATGTAACAGTCATAGAGTAGTTGAAGATTCATGAGGGTAGATGAACAGTGACAAAGGGGAATGTCAAGGGTCACCCCACCCTTTGGTATATACAATCCCTCATAACTGATTGCATAGGCTTTTGGTTAGCCAGGCTTTTGATAGGAGTATCTTAGAGAAATCTTGGAGAGTATTATAATGAGCCTTGGCTTATCTATTGTGCAGAGATAGTATATCTATCTGGAGGAGTAGGCAGTAGTGACTGTAACATTCTGCTGTCGGAACTAGTGGTTGGTCATGGTTGTATTGTATGACTGGAACTTTCACTTCTTAATATAACAGAGCCAACACGTTTCATGCATATGTCATATTGTATTTTAGATATCTTGTTTACTCTAAATTATATATGTATCTGTTTGATTACGCATGTGTATATAGACTCTTTCTGTATATGTATGTATGAATCTTACTAAAATGTGTTGTTGGTTTAACCATCACTTTGGATTGCTAGATTAATTTCCTTCCAGTTTGTGATGCATCTTTTCTCGTGTGTTCCCTTCTTAAATTTGTGGTTTCACAGGTTTCCAAGGGGCGCACTCACCTCACCCTCCATGTGTTAGAACTATTCATGCACCTTCCTTGACTTGGCGCATATGTCACACCCTTGATACGAACAGGGACATCTTACTTGCATCTACGCACAACCGTGGTCAAGGAGATACCATATGACACACTGTTGGTACTCATACACCAAACAATGTGAGGTCTAGTTGGGACTTCTTACTGGGGAGATCCCTTGACATGTTGGTGGGTCTAGCACCGTCAACATTCTGGCACTAGAAGGAGGGCTAGATGACAAGATGTTTCCTCTCACCTTGTTTTTAACCTTTTCACATCTATCATGGATTATATCACACTCATCCCTCCACAATGTCTTTTGCATGTCGAACCTCTCAACATCACAAGGGATTTTTTGATCTCTTTTTTGAATTCACATATGATAGTGAAGGCGACGTAGACTGGCCTGAGTACCTAGAAGACTTATATGTATTCCTTGAGAACACAGATGAGTTATATGCAGAAGAGGTCAATTTTCTGCTTTCATACATACTTCACGAATCCCCACAATGATGGTGCTGTAGTCTACCTCCTGGCAGCGTGCACTGACTTGACCAGTTCTGTGATCTCATTGAATCTACTTTCGATCATTTTGAACTAGAACTTCTTGACAAAAAATTGTTACAACAATGGAAGGCCCCACATGAATCACCAATGGAATTTTGGGAACGCTTCCATGTTTTTCAGTTTCAAGCTTCGAAAAGCCATATGAAATTTCCTTATCTTTGGGACAGATTCGAATATTGTCTTAACAAATCAGTCAATCCAAAGAAGAAGTTCAAGATCAAGCCCTGCTCAACATACTTCGGTGATGGAGATGCACAATCATGGATGGACATGGTCGTTGTCACAAGTGACTATCCATCGTCCCCTCATCAAACAACTCCACCATCATAGAGTGATGTGGGAGAGCATGCACACACATCTGTTCAACTGTCACATCCTCCCAACATTTCTCCTTCCAATTTTTATGCAAGCTTGGTTGCGAATCCATTGGGTTCTCACGTGTATTTTGTACCTCAACCTTCGTCTTCATACTCAAATGATCCTACGGATTACACTGTCTTGTGTTCTTCCATTCGGGACTCTACACTTGTTGTGAACAAGGATCAAGGAATCAACGGAGTTGGTGTTGCAAAACCAACATGCATTGTCATTGATATAGAGCATGACTGGGAGCTTGAACATCCAATGACAGTAGAGGACGATCCCTATCTGTCCATACCTCCCCCATTTTTTCTTGACATCCTTGATGATCTAGCCATCACTGATCTGTCATATGTATCCCTGTCCACATATGCACCCATTGTTGATCATTTGCAGGACACACGATATGTCAGCCCATCATACAAAAATGGAGAGGACAAATCATTCATTGAAAATCCACTTGATTTTTCATCTACTTTTTCTGGAAACGTAGAGGGTGAACATTATTGCTTCTCACCTACCCCTCTTTGTGATTCATCAAACCAAGAGGATGCTGATAAACATCCTGAATTTTATTATCTTGATTGTCGTGAACTCTCTACTTCTTCATCCGATCACAATATTGACTCAACTGTTGTTAATCTGTCTAAGGCACTAGTCTACGATGATCTATCTGTTGACGAAGTCAAAACCCCCCAGACTGTTGAGGCACTTTAGCCTGAGCTGACGGTTATGTCAGGCCCTCCCTGCCCTGAGTTTGGTCTCACTTCTGATCAGGAAATTGTGGAATAGCTTGAGGCTCCTCATCACTCATATGTATGCATTGAAGATCAGTTTCACACACAGATTTTGCTTCGTCCACTTGAACTACATGATCCCATCACTCATGCATTGGAGGAATCTTACACAGCAAGAACACTTGCACAATGTAAGTGGTCTACCTTTCTCACCATGGCAAGTCCACAGAGTGCATGTCATGCGGCTTCACTCACTTATGTTTTTTGGACGCTTTTAAACTCAAAGTGTGTTTGCCTTCATTGTTATATATTTCTTGTTTGTTGGTTCACACAGTTGTCTTGTTCGCAAACCATGCTATCACCAACATGGGTCGACCAATGTGTCGGTGGCTGCATTGGAAGTATCACTTCACATGAGCAGACCCATGCACCGTTAACTTAGGAGTAGGAGTAGTGTTTGCTTTTGGTTTATTTTCTTGCATGCATGTTTGCTTACTCATTTTGCATGTTTTTTTGTTTGCCTACTTGTTCGCTTACTCACTTTTATTACTCATTTACTTATGATGTTGCTTTGTTTTGTGTTTGTTTTCTTGTTTATGTTCGTAGGTTAGTTTTGTGTGAAACCATGTGTGACTCTTGAAACAATCTTGGTAAAGTAAAAGAGGACTTGTGCAGTTATAAATACTTGGTTATCTGTTGTCCTGCCTCTGCATGAAAAGCTTCTTATCTTCAGTCCATGATACGCTAATGGAAAATACGTATTATTCAAAGTGAACCTTGGTGAAAACACAATGCTTGCGTGCTAACTAGTGTCACCTACTCTAGTTGGTTGTTTTTGGGTTAATCCTTGTGAACTCGGTCAAGTAGAGTAAGGTGAGGGGGAAAACCTTAACAAGCACGTCAGAGATATATACAAACTACTTCTCTGAAGGAACAACCTCTTATGCTCTCAATAAGTTGGGATCCCTCTTCTGCCTTTGAAATGAATAAGTGTTATGCACAGTTATGAAAAATGAAAAAGATGAAAAAGCAATATTTTTTGAAAACCTGAAAAATGAATAAGGTGAAATAAGAGAAAGGCTTCTTGCGCAGAGAGGTGATGCAAGTAACTCTGCCAGGGTATTGACCAAGCTCGCTAGCAGCGAAGTGATGCTTGTGTTCCTGTGTGACTCCGTCAGGGTACTATCCAGGCCTCCTAATCCAGATTGAAATAGGAATGCAAAAAATTGCAGATATCACCATAAATACAAAGATGTAGTAGAAAAAACACTTCATTTCATTAATATCAAATACTAAAATATGCTTACAAATAGAATGGAAATAAGGCCAGCTCGGGTGATGGTAGCGTATCTCTAAGAAGAGATGTGGTGGCTACATGCCTCTGAACTGTGTTACAATGAGGCTCAAAGGTCTATTTATTATTGAAAAACAATGGAAAACCCTAAACATCCAAAAACCTAACCCTAGGAGATGAAGTGCCAAACTATGGGCCCCGTTTTGGTAAATGGGTACTTCAACTTCCCAAGGTCGTAACTTTGGCATACGATCTCCATTTGACGCATACAATACCTCATTAGAAAGATCTATCCGAGGACTACATCTTTTTCATTACCAACATGGTTCAATGACCCAAGTTGGTCCAAGTTTTTACAAAAAAAAACATCGTTTAGGGCCTCAAAACGGCTCTGGAAGTTCAGGACCCGAAAAAACTGCCAAAAATAGTATATTGTGCTAGAAAAAAGGAAACTGAAAACTTGAAAGGAACAATGGTGGGGGTCCAAGTGGAATAGGCGGATGGCCACCAATATCCACCTCGATCATTCCTCCCTCCATAGGAAGCAATGGTCCCCATTGCGTTGAGTTCCTCCACGAGATGAGGAAACTTCTCTTGAACTTGGTCACTTGTGAGCCACTTGCCCTGGTGAAGGAGTTGGCCTGCTTTGATAGCTTGATATAGTTGGATCCTTTGCTATCGGGTGTTCTTGATCTGATTTTCCATCATCCGATCAGTTGTGGCTTGTTCCATGCAATCTGGATTTAGCTTTGTAGGTGTGAGTTTTTCTGCAATGTCTGATGTGTCCAACAATGGTGGGAAGTATGGCTGAAGGCGGTCCACATTGAACACGGGGTGCATGCCAAGGAATGGGGGAATGCTGAGCTCAAATGCATTGTCTCCCATAGCCTTGGTAGTGGTGTAAGGACCATATCAGAGTGGTATGAGTTTCTGATATGCTTCGGTAAGGCGTTCCTTCTGCAAATGCAACTAGACTTTGTCGCCCGCCTGAAACTTGTATGGCACCTGATGTTGGTAATATCGTTGCTTTTACTTGGCATTTAATTTATCCATAATTTTATGGACCTGTTGGTGGATATGTTGGATGTTCTCAATGAATTTGTTTTCCTTATCGGCTTCTGAATAGACATGACCCAAATCTTCCTGTGTAGCTGCAAATGGTATGGCCACATCAATGGGACATAGGGACTGGAATCCCAAGCCCACATGAAAAGGGTTGTGGCTAGTCAAGATATGGAGAAGCTCGATTATAGCTATGCTAGACATAGGGGAGGCTCTCATCCCATGTGCGTAGATGTTTTGAGTTGTACATGTGCAGAATGTGTATGATCATCCTATTAATGGCCTCTGTCTGGCCATCAGTTTGGGGATGGAAAGTTGTCGACTTAGTGAGCTTGGTGTTTAGCATCGACCAGAGACTGGACCAAAATGTACAGAGGAACCTGATGTCCCGATCTGAGATGATAGACTATGGCATCCCAAAGTGTACCCACACACATTCAAAGAAGAGTTTAGCATTGGCTTCTACTATGATTTCTTCTTGCAGGCCTCCATAATGGCCATCTTCGAGAATCTATCGACGACCACAAAAACACAGTCATTTCCATGCTTAGTAGAAGGAAGGCTCGACATGTAATCCATGGAGATGGATTCCCAAGGTCGACTAGGGGTAGGCAACGGAGTATAGATGCCTTGCTTCTTGATGGTCGGTTTGGCAATGGCATAGGCAGTGCATGATCTAATGTACTTCCTGACATCCTGTCGAAGATCTAGCCAATAGAAATACTTCTGCATTAGTGCCACCATTTTCTCAACCCCTAAATGCCTAGTGGCCCGACTGTAGTGTGCTTCCCAAATCATCTTGGCTCGCTCGACTGAAGGAACACAAAGGTGTCCCAGGTGGCATAGCAGGGCATCCTGGAGGTGAAAATATGGAACTTGCTGACCCTCCAAGAGCGTCTGATATGTGCGGCTAAATTTTGGGTCAGTTTTGTAGAGAAGTGACCAATCAAAATTTTCATGCCCACAAGAGTTGAGTATGGTGGTTATGCCATGATCAGTGGTCAGCTAAGGAAGTCTGCAACATTATTGGTGTTTCCCTTCTTATACTTGATATTAAAATGGAACTGCTGCAGGTATGTGGACTACTTCTGATGATGATCATTCTGCAACTTCCCTTGCATTTGTATGAACTGTAGGGGTCAGTGGTCTGTGTGGATGACTGTTTCCTTCCCCAAGATTTAATGCTTCCATTGTCAGCATGCTTGCACAATGTAATACATATCTTTGTCATAAGTAGGATACTTTTAGACTGTGTCTGAAAGTTTCTCATTGTGATATGCCACTGGATTCCCCTGTTGAGTAAGGACTGCCCCAATAGCATAGTTAGACACATCTATCTCGATCTCAAATGGTTGTTGTAAGTCTGGTAAAGTGAGCACTAGTGTATAGAAGAGGTGATGTTTCAACTCTGCGAATGCCTTTTGTTGAGATTCAGAACAAAATAATTTTTCTTTCTCTCCTCCCTTGGTGACTTGACTTAAGGACCAAGTGATATGAGAGAATCCCAACATGAACTTGAGGTAGAAAATGGCAAGACCTATAAAGTTGCAGAGATCTGCCAGAGGGGTTGGGACTGGCCAATCCCTAATGACTTGGACCTTGGCTGGATCCACATGCACCCCCCCTTCATCAATAATATATCCAACCTACTGAACATGGGTCATGCCAAAAGTGCATTTCTCCAAATTGGCACACAACTTGTGTGTTGGGACAGGGTCCCCTACAGTGAATTTTGGGGCAAAAGCCCAAGTTTTGGGGTAGAAAGCCCAAGTTTTTATGATGTAAAGTGTAAATTCTCCGCAAGCTATGGTCATGGAGCGCGGAGATAGTAAGTGTGATAAATGGATTTTCCCTTCTTTTATGTAAGTTGTGTTGGCTTGTATAAACCTGCCCATGGTCCGCGGACCATGGGATTGTATAAAAAGGAGAGTCTTATAGAGTCTAACGAAGAAGTGAAGTTGATGAAAAATGTAATGGGTCATTAGAAGTGAAAATCAAAGAGTCTTAGAGTAGAAGAGAGGCCATGCAGCTGTGACCACAGAGGCCTAGAGTAGAGTCCACAGCTGAGTGCACATATCCCTGTAGCTAAGTGCTCAGGGTAGTCTTGAGTCTGTAAGAAAATCTGAAGCATTAATAAAGAGATTATTCTGGAAATATTTGTGTTTTTACCCATTTACTTCTATTATGAATTTGTTTATGTTATGATGAACATTGGGTTTATTATTTAATACTGTATTGATGCACGATTCTACATGGTTTACATTGTTATATGAATGCAAGTAATAATATATGTTTACGTGAAGATTATCTTAATGCATGCTATAGATATCAGACACTTAAGCCGATCTGGGTAATAACAGACTTAGGAATAATTACAAAGGCACGTAAGTGGTTGATTTTCTCTTTTAGGATATGTGAATCACAGTCGCAGACCTTTGTGAGGGCCTAGAGGCTAGTAAGAGGGAGTCATATCGATAAGCCTCAAGGGCTTATCAATCTGCACGAAGGTAGGTTTAGGGCATAAAATGACATCATAACCATCTCTGGGTGCGGAAACTTGGTTCCAACATCCCCCCATACTGCTTTGAGTGAGACTTTAGTCCACGTTCCGCTAGTTGATGCCGAAAGGGCTAATAGTGTAGGGATTTGTTTGGAAAACTTAAATCTGAACCTGGGTCAGGACCCACTAAGCCAACAAATGGTTTTGTTGCTGTGACCGAGATATGCATAAATATATGTGTGATGTCACATCACCGGAATCCAACAAAGAAAGAAATTGAGGATTGGTTGGATAGAAAGATCCATGAATTCACGGTGCAAGAGAACAGGAATCTGTGATTGACAAAAGAATAGTGGTTGGACAAGCATCCATACACAGAGATACATGAAATTTTCTTCTGTTCTTTCCCAGTCGAATTATACGAGTAGATCGCTAAATTTCCAGACGACCATGGGAGGTGGAGGCTTAACAGTCCAATAGTGTGGATCCCGAAGTTAGTACGAAGATTGGAAGCCTTTGAAGATAAGATCGTGTGCACCGTTGATCACTTGCTTAATCATATTCTCAAAGGGTTTGTGACAGAGTTCACGGTCAATACCTGGGTTAGCTACAGCAAAGCAGAGCGACGCTTCTTCAAGGGATCGTGAGGTAAGTATTTAAGATCTTTGAATACTTGAATTAAAATTCTCTTCTGTGAAAAGCGGGTTATGAAACTACCTTGATGTTTGGAGCTACGTAAAGTGAAAATTTATTCAGGGATAGAAGGGGAATAGGTCCTGAATATAGCCCGCTGATTGAGCCTCCTCTGAGTTATGACAAACAAGCAGCACATGCTTCTCCGCAGAGCGCTGTCCAGTTAATAAAGCAAGGGTTCCTGCAATATCCCATCCAACCACACCACCTTCATCCTCACCTCCACATCATACACCTTCGCCCACACCACCACCACCTCCACCATTATTCAATATGGTGAATTTAGTAAAATTTCCCGTTTTCAAGGGCTTGGGGAATGAGGACCCAGACTAGTTTTGGTTCATTGAAAAGGCTATGTGGGAAGCCCAAGGCATTATAGATGATCAGATGAAGAAATCAACATTGGTTACTACTTTACAGGAGCGCATGCTAACATGGTACATTAAGTACTGCACTGATAACCTGACAACTATGTTGGCAGACATTCAGACTGCACTAAATAAGGAATTTAGTAGGCCACAATATGAGGCACAATCAATCGTTGGATTCAAGGAGATCATGATGAAGCCTAGCGAGACACCAGGGGAGATGGATCAGATATTGAAGTGCAAGATTCGTGAAGCTAACATGAATCTTATGGATGTGAAGCACCGTGAATGGTTTGTGGCTTCACTCTTGCCTCATCTAAGGGTTTCTTTATCACAACAAAAGATTGGGACCTAGGTGGAGGCCCTGGAGATTGTGATGAGATTGCACGAGACAACAATTCAAGATGATGTTTTGGGAGTTCAGTAGATTCACGTGGAGTTGCATAACCTTTTCTTAGAATTTCAAAGTCTGAAGAAGCATAGAGCGGCTCGACCAGAGGTGCACAAAGAAGTTTGGTGTTTGAAATGTAAGAGTCAGGGTCATGATAAATATCATTGCCCTGTCTTTGCGAATTATGTTGCAGGAGGAGGACTGATGCCTTTGAGGCCAGAAGCTCAAGCATGGCCAAGTATGGGGCCCGCACTATGGTGTGTTATCTGTCAGGTAGCTGGAAAACATGTGACATATAATTGCCACTTACTGTAGAAATTTGTATAGACATCGCAACAACTCTTCTGCAACTTCTGCAAATCAGTAGGTCACGAGGAGTGAAATTTCGTAGTTACGAGTTAATGATGGAGAGAACACCCATGTATCAAATGTAGACAGAAACTCGGCCTCTGAACCAAGGCGTTGGGGGAGCACAAGGAGGAAATCAGGGGCACGGACGAGGCCGAGGCCAAGGAGGACCTATGAGAGGTTAGGGGCAAGTTATTTGATACAATTGTGGAGGTCCAAGACACTATGTGTGAGAATGCACGAACCCGACACATCTGTCGTTCTGATACTGTACTCAGTTTGACCACACGACAGAAAATTTCCCTATATTAATAGCTAAGATGTGCGAAAAGGGAACGCAACCTCAACAACCTACCCAGAACCTGTAGATGATGAGGGATGAACCTAGTGAAGAGGATCCTAATGTGAATATTGTGCTGCGAAGTGGAATAATGACTGGCGAAGATAATGGAAAACAGGTGGAAGAAAGTGAATGGGTCCACAAATCTCGAGAGAAGGAGGTTGGCTTTGATCTAGAATGCGCAAAAGAAACCTTCATGGAAGCGAAGAAAAGATTTGCTGAAGCTTCTACCTCAGGAAGCGTAGAAATTTTGAATAATAAACACTTATTCACAGAGATTATCCCGATTATACACTATTGCAGAATACATGCACAATACATAATCTCCTCTATGTTGATCATCAATTTAGTAGCATTAAAAACAATGAAACATCAATCGCAGGCACACATTAACACAGTATGTAACCCGGGGAAAGCATACAGTTGAAAACCCCACACTATCTGTATATTATAATGATTGAGAACATGTAACAATACATAGTACAATACTCCTCACAAGTACTCAGTACTATCTCCACCTGTTACACACAAAACTAGCTCAGATCCGAACAAATCAGAGGTTCAAATCTCCTCCGCTGCTTTGCCTGCCTCCACTGCGCAATCCTGTAAGAGAATCACGTGAGCACAAGCTACAATTTCCTTGATATGGGCCCACACTACGCAATCCTCATTGGCATTACTCAATTCATGCATGTGCAAAATCTCATGCACAACTGATGGTCACAACTCACCCTTTCGCTTACCTCTAATACCTGTCTCTGTTGAACTGTCCATGCACTGTGTTAACTAATGTATTATTTAGTTTCTTTATGAGTTAATAATTAGTGAATTAATTAATAATCAATTCACACAACTCATCACTATTGTATTCTTTAGTTAGACTAAATACAACTAGTTCAACTAAGTCAAATTGAAAACAACTCCATCAACTCCACATCCAACTCCACAGAACTCACATGCATGAGTTCTAACTGAAGTCTTCCATGCGATAACTCAACTAACACATAAGAAACCACGTGATTCCTTTTTTTAGCTGTATGTGCCACATCCGTAGCTCGAACTGAAGTGCTCCAAGAGAATAAGATAATGTTTAGAGTCCAAATATTACTAAGGGCTAATAATATTTGACTCTTTCTATTTTTAGCCTGGTAGTCTAAAAATAGACTCTGATCACTCCACTGTGAACCAAAAATAGAAGTCCATCTATTTTTCCCAACATGACCAATCATCCATAAACATAATCCTGCAACTCATAGACCATGATCCATATGTCTAAAAATAGACATAGTCTAAAAATAGACTTTGCGCCAAAAATAGCCTGCGGGCCCACTTAGTGAAGGTGACTCCTTTCAACTAAGCTCCATCATCTTGTTGCATTTTCAACAAGAAGTCATGATAAGCAGTCTGAAGAAATGGATCCATCCATGCTTATTACCTTTTTGGAGACTTCTATGAAGCTGCTACATGATAGCAAGCATGTGAAAGGATTATAAGAGTTGATCAATAAATGTGCTAGTAATGCTCCTAAGGGACTGCGTGTGGTCATGAAAATTGGTATGTTGGGTTGTGTTATATTCTTTCCATGACTAGCCCACATAGTTAACCAGGGGGTTAGAGGGGTGGGTGGAGCCCCCCTTTGTTGCACCGATTGTGTGGCGGGGGGGTCACTGGGGGTTTGAGGTGTACCTGTAACCCAATTTTATGGGGTCTGGGGTAGCGCCTCAGAAAATTTTGGTTTTGGACCCTATGTTAGGTTGGGCGGACCCACCTATGGTTTTGTGCATGATTTTCGCACATGTTTTTTGGACATGATGGTTTTTGGTCCATGGTGTTGGATGTGATGGTTTTTGGTCCATGGTATTGGATGCTTCAGCATGTATAACTATGTATTATAACATTGAAAGGAACATAATGAAAAATCAAGCTGGTAGTCCTGGTTTTGGGATCTAGGGGAAAATCTCTGTGTATATGTGTTTTATGTGTTATGCTCTCACATTGTTTATTTTCTGTGTTTTAGAATTCGTATGTAGGTAATTTATGTATGAGGTTAAAACCTACATTTGGTATCAGAGCAATTTTGGCTTCAAGGGGACACCTTTGTTGTTGAGGGGTTTCGCTCAGGCCTGTGGTAGACCCTATTCAGTGGGAGATCTGCAAGATCGATTCTGGTGGTGAAAGAAGATGGTGAGCAGTGGAAAGATAGAGATCGATAAATTTAATGGTCAGAATTTTGAGTTGTGGAAACTCAAGATGGAGGATCTGTTGGTGGATAAAGATTAGTGGATTGCGGTAGATCCGGGTACTAAACCAACGAGAGTGTCCGATGAAGAATGGAAGAAGTTGGATCAGAAGGCAAAGAGCACAATATGATTGTGTGTCTCAGATTTAGTATTGCTGAATGTATCAGGGGAAGCTACAGCGAAGGCTTTGTGGGACAAGTTAGGGACTTTGTACCAATCTAAGTCTTTGGTGAATAAACTGTTCCTATGGAAAAAGTTGTATAACCTGAGGATGAAAGATGGAGACTCAGTGACAGATCATATGAATGCATTTAATACTGTGGTAAGTCAGTTAGCATCTATTGATATTAAAATTTTAGATGAAGATAAGTGCATTAGTTTGTTGTGTTCTCTACCAGATTCATGGGATAGTCTGGTTATTGCAATAGGTAGCAATGCAACTGCCTTGTAGTTTGATGAAATAGTCTCATCCTTGTTGACGGAGGAGATGAGACGGAAAAATATGGAGAGCTAGAATGGTAATGGCTTGTCTGTACGAGGACGGTCCTAGAGCAGAAACAAAAATAAGTCATCGAATGGGAGATCTAAATCTAGAGGGAGATCTAAATCTCTAGGAAAACTTGTAAAGGTGGTGTGCTGGAAATGCGGAAAGGAAGGGCACTACAAAAGGGATTGTAAATCTAAAGCTCTTGACAAAGGAAATGGATCTGATGATGCTCCTTCTGTAGAGGCAAAAACCATCTCAGATGAAGGTGGGGATGTGTACTTGGCTTCTTCAAGTACACATGTAGATCATGAGGCATGGTTGATTGACTCAGGTGCATCCTTTCACTTCACTCCCCATAGAGAGTGGTTCTGCGAGTATGAGAAATATGATGGTGGTGATGTCTTCTTGGGGGATGATAAGAAGGCTAGAATAATTGGTCACGGAAAAGTAAAGTTGAAGTTTCAAGGTGGAAGGGTTAGAACACTTCTGGGTGTTCTGCATATTCCTGCATTGGCTAGAAATCTGATTTTTGTAAGCAAGATGGATGATGCAGGTGTAAAAATAGTGTTCGAGAAGAATACCTGTAAAATGGTTCGAGGAGCACTGGTATTGATGCAGGGATTTTGAATTGGAACTCTGTACAAGCTGCAAGGTAGCACTGTTATTGATGGGTGCAACAGTTCTGTGGTTCCTGAAAGTGGAGCAGAAAATCTAGTGGTCTCTGGAGAGAAGACCATGTTGTGGCATCAAAGGTTTGGACATATTGGAGAGAAGGGCCTTCGAATACTTCATGGTAAATGTATGGTAGAAGGTATGAGTAATAGCTCTCTGGATTTTGATTTCTGTGAAAATTGTGTATATGGGAAGCAGAATCGGGTGAGTTTCCCCTCTGGTAGTAAGAGGGAAAAACAAATATTAGAGCTTGTGCACAGTGATGTGTTTGGACATGTGAAGGTTCCATCACTGGGTAAGTCTATGTACTATGTATCATTTATAGATGACTTCTCAAGGAATACATGGATATATTTCCTTAAGAAGAAATCTGAAGCCTTTGACAGGTTTAAAGAATTTAAGGCTCTCGTGGAAAATCAGATAGAGAAGAAGATAAAGGTGCTGAAGACAAATAATGGTGGATAGTTTTACAACAAGGAATTTGAATAATTCTGTAAGAAGTGTGGTATAGCACGATAGAAGACTACTCCATATACACCTCAACAAAATGGAGTTGCAGAAAGAATGAATAAGATGTTGATGGAAAGGGCAAGAAGCATGCTTAGTGGTGCCGGGTTAGGACAGGAATTCTAGGCAGAGGCAGTGGATACTGCATGTTACCTGGTCAATAGGTCACCTTCATCAGCGTTGGAGGATAAGACTCCACAAGAGGTATGGACTGGTAAGAAACCCTCTCTTTCACATTTGAGGGTATTTGAATGTGATGCATATGTACATGTTCCAAAGGAGAAATGAACCAAGTTGGATAGTAAATCTGAAAAGTGCATCTTTATTGGGTATAAGGATGGTTTAAAGGGTTATAAGCTTTGGAACCCAACAACAAGGAAGGTTGTGTACAGCCGAGATGTGGTGTTCAGAGAGGTGAAAGATGTTATTAAACATGAAGTCCAATGAAAGGAACCTGAGAAGATAGAGTTTGAGCTTAAGGAGGAAGAATCAGACTCTACAGCAGAGGAGGAATCAGAAGATGAAGAGCCACAAACTCCGGGTCTGAGAAGATCAGTTCGAGAAAGAAGGCAGCCAGAAAGGTATAGTCCATCTACTTTCTATTCAAATTTTTCTTTATCTATTACTGATGATGATCCGAGAACTGTGAAGGAAGCAGTAGATTCAGAGGATGGAAAACTCTGGAAAGAGGCCATGGTTGATGAAATGGCATCTTTGCACAAAAATGAGGCTTGGGATCTGGTGGAGTTGCCGGCTGGAAGGAAACCCATTGGCAGAAAATGGGTGTCCAAGAAGAAGACAAATGCAGAAGGAAAAGTGGAGAAATACAAAGCTGGGTTGGTAGCAAAAGGTTATTCCCAGGTGCTGGGAATTGATTTTGGTGATATTTTTTCTCCTGTTGCCAAGGTAACTTCTATTATAGTACTTTTATCTATTGTTGCTGCTTTTGATTTTGAGCTAGAACAGATGGATGTGAAGACAAAATTTCTTCACGGGGATCTAGAAGAGAAGATCTACATGAAGCAACCTGAAGGCTTTGCGGTGAAGGGTAAGAAAGAACTAGTATGCAAGTTAAAGAAGTCTCTGTATGGGTTAAAACAGTCACCAAGGATGTGGTATCATAAATTTGATACATTTATACGGGGACTTGGCTTCACCAGAAGCAAAGCAGATCACTGTGTGTATTTTAAATTAATTGGTGATCGTGTTATTTATTTGGTCTTGTATGTGGATGATATGTTGCTGGATGGAAATGACAAAGAAATTATCCAGGATTTGAAGACCCAGTTGTCCTCCAAATTTGACATGAAAGATCTTGGTGCTGCAAACTATATTTTAGGCATGGAAATTAAAAGAGATCAGGAAAAGAGGATGCTCTGGTTAAACTAGAGGAAGTATGTTGAGACAATACTGCAGAGGTTTAATATGCAGGATAGTAAACTAGTGAAGGTTCCTATTTCTGTAGGTGTGAGTTTATCTACTGAACAGTGTCCCAAGACACAAGAAGAGGAAGAGGACATGTCCCGTGTTCCATATGCAAGTGCAGTCGGTAGCTTGATGTATGCAATGGTCCGTACTAGACCAGACATTGCACATGCAGTGGGAGTATTGAGCAAGTTTATGTCAAAACTAGGGAAGGAGCACTGGACAACAGCGAAGCGGATTTTCAGGTATTTGCATGGCACTAGTGCTTATGGTTTGTGGTACCAAGGAAGACCCAGGATTGGACAGAGTGTTGGATATTCATGGCTTTGTTGATGCAGACTGGGCTGGAGATCTGGATCAGAGAAGATCTCCAAGTGGGTATGTGTTTAACCTATTTGGAGGTGTAGTCAGTTGGATGAGTAAGAAACAATCTGTAGTGGCACTATCAACTACAGAGGCAGAATACATGGCAGCCACTCATGCAAGCAAGGAAGTAGTTTGGTTGCAGAGATTGTGTTCAAGTATGGGGTTAGTACAGGGAGATATAAGGATAGACTATGACAGCCAAAGTGCAATTTTCTTGGCAAAGAATCCCGCATATCATTCAAAGACAAAGCACAATGATGATCAGTATCACTTTGTGAGGGATATGATAGAATACAAAAAGGTGTTGCTGGTAAAGGTGGACACTTTGAAGAATATTGCAGATGCATTGACAAAATTTGTGAGCTCTGAGAAGTTCTCTTGGTGTAGAGAGACAATGGGCATTTCAGGGCTGGAAAAGTGACTAAGCTCTCTTGTGTCCCCTTGTGGAAAGAAAACAACAAGTGGGAGAATGTTGGGTTTTGTTATATTCTTTCCACGACTAGCCCACGTAGTTAACTGGGGGGTAGAGGGGGGGTGGCAGAGCCCCCCTTCGTTGCATCGATTGTGTAGCGGGGGGGGGGGGGGGGGGAGGGGGGGGGGTTCACTGGGGGTTTGAGGTGTACCCGTAACCCCACTTTAAGGAGTGATCTGTGTGACCACTTGGAAAAATGGACTGATGCTTATGGATCAGAACCGCAACTGGAGTGGGTGCATTTGTTCTCTCACACTTTAGACATGATACCAATGAATTGGTATTTGGAAATAGAGCTCTGCCATGGCATAAATGAATGGGATATATTGAGACAAGGATTCTTGATGACATTCAACTTTGAAGATGGATTCAAGTGCATTGATGAAGCATTGCAGGAGGTCAAAGCAACGATCTTCAGAATCCCACAGTATCCCTTGGATTAGATTCAACTATATTGGACCACCCAGCTGATGAGCCCCAAAAATGGATAATTATTTGGGCTCATTCAACCTCCTAATTCGACTTAATCCACCATTCTCATTAGTTTATTGCATGTTTTTGATTATATTTATGCTAATAGAGTGAATTGGGTTAGTCATTATGCCAACAAGTCTAATGTGTGCTTTGTGTAGCCTTTTTGGTCAATTTGGAGACAAAATCAAAGGTTTAAATGAGCACTTGGCAGCCAAATTCGTGGGAGAACAAGGGAGAGGATTTGTAGGAAGGTGTCCCCTTCATTTATGGGCCCTTATCTCAAATTCTCCACCATCAACTCGGAGTTCAAGGGCCACCAAATCAATTAAGACAAGGGCAGCCAAGCAAGTCAAGTAGGACTGCTATTAACTGCAAGTTTTGGGCAGCCGAGTCCCTAAAGTTTAGGAGGACTGTTGGGGTCCTCAATTTGTATAAATAAGAGGGCTTAGGGCCTCATTTCAGTTAGTCACTTTGTAGTCATTTTTTTTGTGATGTTGTAGGTAGAAGTTAGCTAGTTTGTAGTTCGATTTTTAGGCAGTAGATTAGCTTTGCTTTCATCACATTTTCAAGTTCTCCTTGTGGATAGTTTTTGGAATGTAACATTTCTTGCTCAATAAAGATGAATCCAGCTTTGCACCAGCTCTAAATCTCTCTTAGGAGGCTGTAACTCTTAGGGTTGGGCCCATCTCAAGTGCCCAGTACCTCCTTTGTTTACTTTCATGTGTCTTTGCTGCATTCTTAGAATAAAATCTGTTATTTAGATTTAAATCTTGTTTTGTTATTTAGGTTGTTTTTGATGAGTAAAATAAATTTTCATGCTCAAATTTAGTTGATCGGTTGCTAACAGAAAAAGCTTCAAGAAAAGGGCCAACAAACATCTATGGTTTCACCTCTCCCTCAGTGGGATCAGGAGCTGTGACTAGGATGACTTTGCTGCCCACAAAAACACTGATTTTGCTTTGCCATGCAATCACTAGTGTTTTATCTTCATGTGTAGAAGTCGGTTACAAGTTCAGACTTTCGTTTGCTTAGTTGCATGAGTTAAAATACATGGTTTCATTGTAGGTCACACTTCTGTTCATTCTCTTTACTGACAGCTAGCAAATTAGGTCAACGTAACTAGGTATTTGAATTTACAAGTCTTTGTTGGTTCAGATTGGAAAAACGACTTGTAGAGTACCTATACCACTCCTTCATCTGCTTATTCTCCATCAGCACCATCCACTCCACCCTCTACTTAGAATCCTTACCTCACGTTTGCCACATTTTCTCACATAACCCTAATTTTTGTACATCATTGTTTCAGCCTTCTTTGAGCCAACTTTGCTATCTACACCTTCTCACCACTCCATCCACTAGTCCCTGGGCAACTTCAGACCCCTATCCTACCTCCATATCCATTCATGCATCTTCCCTCACTCACCCATCCTCCAAAATCCAATTTTTAAACATCCTGTAGAAATTTCTGAACATCTTGTAGAAATTCCTAAAACATCCTGTAGAACCCCTGTAGACTTCCTATAGAAGCTCACGAATGAGGTTTCTTGATAGCCAAACTCTGTGAAACTCTTTGGAAGGGTGTTAGGGACCCCTTAGGCCCTCTCTGAACCTTCTCGACCTCTTCCAAGCATTTCCTCTTGCCAATCCACCTCTGCACAGTCAAAAACAGTTAAATTGTATGCATGATAATTGTGACAACTTATTAAAAAATACAAAAAGATGTTTTCGTCAGATAGTGATAACTTAGACACATGAATTTTACCTTCCTAGAAGTCAGTGGCATCTCTTTCAGTAGCTTTCATCCTCTTTTTCGCATCAGTAGGGCTAGCTGGTAAAATTAGGGTTTGCTAGGGTTTGCATTTCCTTTCTGCTTTCCAGTTTCTTTCTGTAAGTAAATTAGCCCCTTTGAGTTAGCTTTCTATCATCAGTTAAAAAGCTTCTTCTAAGAGCTCATAGAAGTTGGCTTAAGCTCCTAGTGGACTTGTGCCAGCTGACCAAGTGACAGCTGCGGCAAGAGCTAGTACTTGTGCATACATCACCGTCGCTTCCAAGTTTGTTACAAACTACCGGGTTGATAAAATTAAAGAAGGGAGTTCCAGGAGTTGCAACATTATTGCTGCAATACTGGGGCCCACCATCTTTTTGGCGCCGTTGCCGGGGAAGCGTCAGAGTATTGGTGATTGCCGCTTTTCTTCTATTTTCCTACTCTCGCCTTCTGCTAAATAGTTTATTTCGTTTCCATTTCTGTAATTTCATTTCTGCAAAAGTAAAGTAGATATTTCCTGCTTTCATAGATTAGCATTTCAATTCCGCAATTTCATTTCTGCAAGCGTAGATTAGCATTTCAATTCCGCAAGCGTAGACTAGCATTTCATTCCTGCAATTTCATTTGAGCAAAATAGATTAGTCCTTTCCTACTTTCATTTCAATTCCGTATTTTCATTTTAGAAAGATAGTTAGTTGCAGTTTAATCTATTTCAGTTTTGCAGGTAGAAGTAGAAAAAAGCAAAAATCAACCAAAAAGATTTCATTTCATGCCTTGTAGGAGTAGAGATAAGTTAGAAAAATGATTTCACAACGCCACCACTGCTTCACACAGCCAACATTCTCTCTTCTTCGATGGCTGTGATTAAAGAACCCTTAGGTGGACAGCAAGACATATTTGAAGAACCTCAAGGGAAGAAGAAGAAGAAACCATTCCTCTGGAGAAAATGGCTACAAGCAGAAATGTTGGGAGCAGTACCTTGTCCAAAAATGAATTTGAAAATCAGATGGAAGATTTCAAGAGTGATATGAGGCAGTTTCTTGCCATGCAATTGGATACCCTGTGGATCCAAAGGAAGCAAGAGGAATCCAAGAGGGCTTTGGCCATCTTTTGTCCCAGGTGCACTAGAAGGCATCCTAGGAACGAATGTCCAATGCACTCCCTAGAAGTGTGTTTCGTTTGTGAAGAATACCATCCTACGAATCAGTGCCCTTCCTTGCCTGGACTTAAAGCTGCATATCAGAGAGCCAAAGGAGCCACTGAACCACTCTATTATATGAACCAAAGGAGGCCACATAGACCTAGATCTTACCAGCCGGAACTGCAAGGGACATCCGATACCTATTATGACCCCTATCAAGCCACTTTCATGCCTTCTTGGGGTCCCCCTACTCATCCTTCCTGGTCCACACCCCCTCCTTGGTCAGATCCATCTCCATATTATGCCCAACCAGCTGCTCATTCGTTTCACTCTTATGCTCAGCCACAGCCTCAGTGGAATGCACCTCATCAGGGGTGGAGGCCCCAATACAACACTCCTCCCGCTTTGTTTCCTCCACCACCTGCTCATCCACAACCATTGCCTCCTGCTCCACCAAGGCAACCCCAAATGCCTGCCCAACCACAACCCCATCCACATCCACCCCCACTCAACTACCCATATCACCATTTCCAAACCCGCACATTGGAATAGCTCAACCTAATTGCAAAGTTGAGGCACAACATGTCCAAATGACTCCTCTTGAGCTTAATGATCTTCACCATAGCTCAGGAAAAGCATTGCAAAAAAGAGATTGCCTTGAAAGCGTTGAAGGACCACATCCGGAAAAAGAAGATTCAAAAGAGGAGATCAAAGAACCATGGGCTGCACTTGATGAAGAGAAGAGATCAGAATCAGAGATCGAGAGAGTTCCCTCATGGTTACCATCAAATCTTCCATGTACTCAAGAGAAAGATCAGCAAAAAGAGGAAGATGAGAAGGTCATGATAGAAGGTGACATGAAGAATGATCCAGATCAGCAAAAGGACCAAGGATATCAAAGCTATATTGAGACATGGTTCCAGACAGTCACTAAGTTGCAGCAGTACTCTCTTCCTCAGCTATGTTTGATCCCTTCAAAGTCAGATCATTTTATATCTGAAATCTGGATAGCTGTCAAAGCATGCATTTCGAGCCTTCACTTCATCTTGTCTCTAATCTCGATGTGCACATGGCTCCATTGGAAGTATTCTTATACTTCAAAATGATTTTATTTTTCAAGTAGGGTAGGGTAGAAAAAAGGAAAAAAGAAAAAAAATGAAAATAAGAAGAAAAATAAAAATCTAAGGTGAAAACCTTCTCGGAGGCACCTTAGATTGGCTCATTGATTGAAAACCTCCATGAGGCGGCCAATGGGTTGGGAAAAAAGAGAAAAAAGAATAAGATCTCTGGCTGAAAACCTCCCTTGGAGGCGCCCAGGGTAGGCAATTAGGGTGAAAACCTCCATGAGGCGCCCTAGTTGTTTTTCAAAAAAAAAAGGAGAAAAAGAGAAATAAAAATAAACCTAATTTCCAGTGGATAATTGCAGGTTTCAAGAAGGACGTTGCAGGTCAGGAGGATCACTCAAAACAAAGACAAAGGAATTTTTGTGCCTTCTACAGGAAGTTCTGTATTTCTGCAGGAAACATCCTGTAGAACCTTCAAGCGAGCCAGATTCGATTTTGGAAGGGAATCTAAAGCTTGGAATCTATTGGTTATGCCTGCAAGCATCCATTTTTCCATTCCTCACCCTTTTCCATCATTTTTTCCACCTCATTGTGCTTCTTTTATGAAAACTGTGTTTTCTACAGGAAGTTCTGTGTCTTCTATAGGAGGCTTACAAAAAAGCCAAATTGATCTCCGAAGAGGACCCGAAGGCTAGGAATATGTCCATGAGGCCTGCACACATCCATTTTTCCATCCCTCACCCTTTTCCATCATTTTTTCCATGTCATTGTGCTTCTTTCCTCAAAACTGTGTTTTCTACAGGAAGTTCCTGTAGAAATTACAAGAAGTTAAAAATGGATTGAAAAAAAGTAGTTCGGCAAACATGGTAGCTTCCTCAAGGGTTCAGAAGTCCTCCTGCAATTTTCAAACCCCCCCTCCATCATCTCCATGCCTGCATCACAACCCAAGCTCAATTTTTCTTACCATGCAAAAACTTGCAGAATGCTTTGAAGAAAAAATACATAGAACAGAATTTGTTTTTGCCCTAACTTGAAAACCATGCATCCATTGATCTCAATTTTGCTATAGGAGGTGCATCAAGATGATAGGAACATGCTCAGCAAGTTTCAGATCGATCTGATCTATCGTTCGGGAGCAATGGCGAAAACAAGTTTTGGTCCTATGAAAATTCAGCAGCAGCAGCTTGAGGGTGCAGATCTAAACGTGGAAACGAACTCCTGCAGCTTAGATCCGGCTAGAGGATACCTTCACAAGAAAAATAACCACACATCAGACAACAAAGAGCTTATAGCACAAAGGATCCATCATGCAACCACCGAAACAGATGCATGCAGCAGCAAAAAGCACCTCACAGCAACCATTTGACTTCAGGTACGTGACTAAAACTTGTTCCTCTATTGCATGAATCTAATTGAAGAACTGCATGAACGAATGGAATGGTGGGGTAAGCCACGAATCTAGCAAGGTTAAGCTGATTGCCTTCTCTAGCACTTAGCCGGAAGTCATGCAGTACACGTGGACAGCTGACTCACGTGAAAATTAAAGCAACCAGGAGTGTTGGCCGTTTAAACCTCAGTTCAATTGACAGCAGTGATTACAGGGGGAAAACACACAGTTCAGGAACAACACTTCCAGTTGCATGTGGCCACGTACACCTGGCCACTTCACTCCCTCACCACAAATCACGCTGAAATTAAATGATGCTCGGCTGAAATTCTCACCACCCTCTGTTCAACTGCGGTCAACTGGAGCACGCGTCCACCACGTCCAGATCAGTTAACCGGTGGTCCTCTGCAAGATTCCTACCTGGTTTCTCGAGATTTCTGCCGTTTCTTAAAAAATTCCCGCCTGTCGCGCTCTACAGGTGTTTCTACAGGAAGTCTTCTACAGGAAACACAGAAAACAGCCTTCCAGAGCAGAAAAGCCTGGATTTTTCTTCGACAAATGGGAGTTTCGAAGAGAGGTAGGCTCAAAAAAATGCCATACCCGTGCATGAAATTTCAAAAGGTGGTAAATTAAATTGTTTGGAGTAGGGGAATTCGAGACAAGTCTGCCATGAGTCAAAAATAGCAGTTTTCCTGTGTTGCATGGAATTTCTCGGTTGCAGGAACACAATGCAGAAAGGAGGCCTCCCAACACAAGGACAAGGCCCCTACCAAGTTACTAGGCATCCTCACATCCACTCCCTACATGAACACTCATTTTTTCAGGGTTCGGACACAATCTGGTCATGGTTCAACCTTATACAGGAAGCTACAGGACTTTCTACAGGAGGTTCTGTATTTCTACCAGAAACATCCTGTAGAGCCTTTGGGCAGGACGGAATTGATTACAGAGAGGGATTTGAAGCTTGAAGTCTGTTGAGGAAGCATGCAACCACTCTTTTCTTCCATCCTCCACTTGTTTCATCTCCTCGCACCACCATTGCCACCATCTGGTTGAATATACCTGCACCGTCATACCAGAACCCTATTTTCTCAGATAGAAATTTGTTTTTTAAGTGAAAAATAAAGCATGTAGAGGCCCGCACACCTTACCTGTCATCCGTGAATGCAACTTTGTTTGTTTCAGCATGCACCCCAGGAGGAGAAATGACTACAGGATGTCCTACAGGAATCCTGTAGCAGCTGATCCGGCTGGAGCACATACCATGGAGACACCAGCAGCTCACATCAAACGAAGCCAGTGCATGCAGCATTCACCACTAGAGAGTCGGGTCTCAAGGTCTTGGAACCAGCATCAGCCAATGGAAGAAGAGCACCAGCACCTAGCAACCAACTCTCAGGCCCTGTTAGAGTACATGGATCGGCAGGCTCAGGCCATAGCACACTTCGAGGATATGGAGCGACTATTGGGGGACAATTGTGTTCATGCTTGCACCTGTAGGTGGAACACATTGTCCCATAGCCTCAAAATCAGGGAATACCACACTCCAACTAGAATGAGGGAGGCCTTGGCATGAGTGCAGAATCTCCAGGCCAGCCGGATAGGCCTCAAGTTAAGTTCCCCTTTGCTTTTGGGATTGTTAGAAGGAGGCACAGAAGAAGAAGAGTATAAGCAGTGGGAAGAGGAAACCATAGCAAAATTGAAGAAGAAGACACCCCCAGCCATGCAAGCCAAATCAGGGAAAACTGTTTCTACAGGAAGACAAAAAACTGCTTCTACAGGACTTTCTATAAGAAGTCTGGGGAAAGGGCAGCAGAAGGAGAAATTGGCCGAGATTTTAGCTAGGGAGGCAGTAGTTGTGCTGGCCACCCTAAGCACATCCCCCAAGCAGAAGGAGAAGTGAAAGAGGGAGCCTTCCATGTATTTTAAGGCGAGAAGGAGCACACGGATCAAAGTGGGCAGACCCAAACCACAGACAAAGGAGAAAATTGTCATTAAGGACACAAAAGCTAAACAAAAGGAGGAGCCTCCTTCAAGGATGTCCATCACCTATGAATGAGGAAGCCAAAAACCTTCACTTGGAGAGAGAGAATTCAGATAATGGACTCAAAGACAGTTCTACAGGATGCTGAGACAGTTCTACAGGAAGTTGAGAATTCTCTAGGAAAAGAAGCACATGCAGTGGGAAGGAGCAGAGAGAAAAGCATGGTTTCATGACTGAGAAGAGGACATCACTTCAAAATCTTGGCATGACAGGGAGGCCACCAGGGCCATCAAAGACGAGGAGATAGATTGGTTGCTCAGAGGATGAGCAACACTTTCAGTAGGGGGGTGATGATGAGCCCCAAAAATGGATAATTATTTGGGCTCATTCAACCTCCTAATTCGACTTAATCCACCATTCTCATTAGTTTATTGCATGTTTTTGATTATATTTATGCTAATAGAGTGAATTGGGTTAGTCATTATGCCAACAAGTCTAATGTGTGCTTTGTGTAGCCTTTTTGGTCAATTTGGAGACAAAATCAAAGGTTTAAATGAGCACTTGGCAGCCAAATTCGTGGGAGAACAAGGGAGAGGATTTGTAGGAAGGTGTCCCCTTCATTTATGGGTCCTTATCTCAAATTATCCACCATCAGCTCGGAGTTAAAGGGCCACCAAATCAATTAACACAAGGGAAGCCAAGCAAGTCAAGTAGGACTGCTGTTAACTGCAAGTTTTGGGCAGCCGAGTCCCTAAAGTTTAGGAGGACTGTTGGGGTCCTCAATTTATATAAATAAGAGGGCTTAGGGCCTCATTTTAGTTAGTCACTTTATAGTCACTTTTTTTTTCATGTTGTAGGCAGAAGTTAGCTAGTTTCTAGTTCGATTTTTAGGCAGTAGATTAGCTTTGCTTTCAGCACATTTTCAAGTTCTCCTTGTGGACAGTTTTTGGAATGTAACATTTCTTGCTCAATAAAGATGAATCCAGCTTTGCACCAGCTCTAAATCTCTCTTAGGAGGTTGTAGCTCTTAGGGTTGGGCCCATCTCAAGTGCCCAGTACCTCCTTTGTTTACTTTCATGTGTCTTTGCTGCATTCTTAGAATAAAATCTGCTATTTAGATTTAAATCTTGTTTTGTTATTTAGGTTGTTTTTGATGAGTAAAATAACTTTTCATGCTCAGATTTAGTTGATCGGTTGCTAACAGAAAAAGCTTCAAGAAAAGGGCCAACAAACATCTGTGGTTTCACCTCTCCCTCAGTGGGATCAGGAGCTGTGACTAGGATGACTTTGCTGCCCACAAAAACACTAATTTTGCTTTGCCATGCAATCACTAGTGTTTTATCTTCATGTGTAGAAGTTGGTTACAAGTTCAGACTTTCGTTTGCTTAGTTGCATGAGTTAAAATACATGGTTTCATTGCAGGTCACACTTCTGTTCATTCTCTTTACTGACAGCTAGCAAATTAGGTCAACGTAACTAGGTCTTTGAATTTACAAGTCTTTGTTGGTTCAGATTGGAAAAACGACTTGCAGAGCACCTGTACCACTCCTTCATCTGCTTATTCTCCATCAACACCATCCACTCCACCCTCTACTTAGAATCCTTACCTCACGTTTGCCACATTTTCTCACATAACCCTAGTTTTTGTACATCATTGTTTCAGCCTTCTTTGAGCCAACTTAGCTATCTACACCTTCTCACCACTCCATCCACCAGTCCCTGGGCCACTTCAGACCCCTATCCTACCTCCATATCCATTCATGCATCTTCCCTCACTCACCCATCCTCCAAAATCCAATTTTTAAACATCCTGTAGAAATTTCTGAACATCCTGTAGAAATTCCTGAAACATCCTGTAGAACCCCTGCAGACTTCCTGTAGAAGCTCACGAATGAGGTTTCTTGATAGCCAAACTCTGTGAAACTCTCTAGAAGGGTGTTAGGTACCCCTTAGGCCCTCTCTAAACCTTCCCGACCTCTTCCAAGCGTTTCCTCTCGCCAATCCACCTCTGCACAGTAAAAAACAGTTAAATTGTATGCATGATAATCGTGACAACTTATTCAAAAATACAAAAAGATGTTTTCTTCAGATAGTGATAACTTAGACACATGCATTTTACCTTCCTAGAAGTCAATGACATCTCTTTCAGTAGCTTGCATCCTCTTTTTCGCATCAGTAGGGCTAGCTGGTAAAATTAGGGTTTGCTAGGGTTTGCATTTCCTTTCCGCTTTCCAGTTTCTTTCTGCAAGTAAATTAGCCCCTTTGAGTTAGCTTTCATTCATCAGTTAAAAAGCTTCTTCTAAGAGCTCATAGAAGTTGGCTTAAGCTCCTAGCGGACTTGTGCCAGCTGACCAAGTGATAGTTGCGGCAAGAGCTAGTACTTGTGCATACAACACCGTCCCTTCCAAGTTTGTTACGAACTACTGGGTTGATAAAATTAAAGAAGGGAGTTCTAGGAGTTGCAGCATTATTGCTGCAATACTGGGGCCCACCACCAGCTGCGCCATGCGCTGGAGTGCTACAATGTGACTGTTGAAGAAGAAAAGGAGGATCCAAGGAACACTAATATCCTAGAGATAGAAGTTCACCACAAAGTTGAAGGGCGCAGATAGAGAATCTAGATATCACCATGCTGCTGAAAACTCAACAAGTGAACATTGGAACATAGGTGGAGCCAAAGTTTGTGAAGATAGGGGACTATTGGGATGATGCTACAGTGGATAAGGTCGCTGAGTTGCTCCACAAGTACCAGGATTTGTTCCCTACAAAGTTTTCAGACCTGAAAGGGATAATAAGAGATTTAGGAGTAATGAGGATAATGTTGAAACCAGATGCAAAGCCTGTGAAGTAGTAGCCATATTGCCTTAATCCTAAGTATAAAGAAAAGCTCCGCTTGGAGTTGGACAAAATTGGCAGCCGGGATCATTGAACCAATGGAGGAGTCTAATTGGATCAATCCTATGGCAGTTTAGGAAAAGAAGCATAAGGATGAAATAAGGATTTGCGTAGATCTGAGGAAGCTGAATGATGCCTGTGTGCATGATCCTTTTCCAAATCTGTTCACCGATGAAGTGATGGATAATGTAGGAGGACAAGAAGCATATTCATTCACTGATAGGATCTCAGGGTGCCATCAGATCAATATCGCACCGGAAGACATGAGTAAGACGACCTTCGCGACCGAGTGGGGATGCTTCCACTATACAGTAATGCCTTTCGGAGTGAAGAATGCGCCAACAATATTTTCACGTGTAGTCATTACGACATTCAAAGAGTTCATTCACAAGTTTTTGGAGGTATAATTTGATGATTGGATGGTGTTTGGATTATTCAAATGTCGTGTAGCTAGTTTGCACTTGATGTTGGATACGTGTTGGAGGTATCAGATCGCGATAAAATTGAAAAAGTGTTTATTTTGCGTCCCTTTTGGAATCTTGTTGGGTCATGTAGTGTGCAAATAAGGATTAATGGGGACCCAACTAAGATCGTGGTTATAACCAATTTGGAGGCACCAAGAAGTGTTAAATAGCTACGCACAACACTGGTTCATACTAGTTATTACCAAAAGTTCATCAAGAGTTATGTTCAGATCACCGCGCCGATGGAAAAAATGTTGGAGGACGCTACCTTCTATTGGAATGAGGAATATCAACAGAGCTTGGATGTGTTAAAAGAAAAGATGGTCACCACGCCGATCCTAGTCTTCCCATATTGGAAGAAGCAATTTCATGTGCATGTGGATGTGTCATGTATTGCACTGGGGGCAGTACGAACACAGGCCGGTGAGAGAGAGTCAGATCACCCTATCGCGTTTGCAAGAAGAAAGTTGTCTAAGGTTGAAAAGAACTATTCAACAACAAAGCGCAAAAGTTTGGCTATGGTGTACGGGCTCTAGATGTTCATAAATTACTTGCTAAGCGGTCACTTTAAAATGTATACAGACCATTCTGCATTAAAGTATTTGGTCAACAAGCCTGTGTTGGAGGGGGGAATATGCAGATGGCTGATGTTGTTTCAAGAGTATGATTTCAAAGTCATTATGAATCCAGGGCAATTGAATTTTGGACCAGATCATCTACGTGCATTGAAACAGGAAAGAAACCTACTAATTTGGAGGAAGGGATGCCAGACACGTAGCTCTTTGCAGTGTGCTTGGCAGACAATCATTTTGCATACATCATCCACTTCCCGACTATGAGAATGGCTCCAGAGGGATACACTAGTCAACAGTAGAAGGAATTAGTGGTCTGTGTAGCAGACTTCTCTGTGATTTTGGGTCATTTGTATAAAATGGGATCGAATGAGATACTGCGACGTTATGTGCCTGATTTTGAATGAAGCAATATCCTAGTTGAAGCTCATGGAGGGGCTGTGGGAGGCCATTATACAAGAAAAGCAAAAGCGCAGAAGATTTTACATGCTGGGCTGTGGTGGCCAACATTGCATAAGGATTCGAAAGCATATTATAGGGTATGTGATGCATGTCAGAGGATAGGCAGGCCATCGCGGAGGGATGAGCTTTCTCTGAATCCACAAGTGACATTCCATCCATTTGAAAATTGGGCAATCAACTTTGTAGAACTGATTCAACCTCCATGAAAGAAGACGGGTGTGTAGTATATCATCACCGCGACGTAGTATTTGACCAGATGGGTAGAGGCACAGTTTGTAAAGGATTGTACAGGGGTAAAAATAGTGATATTCCTGTTTGAATATGTGCTGAATAGGTTTGGTTTCACGAAGATTTTGGTGAGTGATCATGGTACGCATTTCCTTAATGAAATGATCAGTGCACTGACGAAAGAATTCCAAGTGTATCATAAAAAAATCATGCCATATCATCCTCGGGCTAATGGGATGGTGGAAGCATTTAATAAGATATTGGAGAATGCACTAACAAAGGTTTGCAATGCACAAAGGAATGATTGTGACATGCACATACTAGCAGTGTTATGGGCCTATGGAACTACTTGTAAGAATTTGATTGGACAGAGACCTTTCAGGATTGTCTATGGCATAGAAGCTATGATGCCGATCGAATACATTGTACCTAGTCTACCCATAGTAGCATTCAGAGAGATGGCGGACCGCGTGGCCTTAGAAGAGAGGTTCGCACAGCTGAAAGAGCTGGAGGAAGATAGATTCTTGGTTAGATTCCATCATAGAGTTCAGAAGGAGCGTGAAAAGGAATGGCACGATCAACACATCAAACTGTGCACCTTCAAGGTAAACAATTTAGTTTTATTAGAAGACAGCAAGTTTGATAAATTTCGAGGAAAATTTCAGATGCATTGGCTAGGGCCATATGTGATCAAGGAGATTACTAATGGTGGCACAATTCAACTTGTAAAATTGAATGGAGATCCATTTCCCGGAAAGGTAGATGGGAGCTGATTGAAGCCATACACTAGGGATCTGGCCAGATGACTATATGATGGTAACATAGTCTTAGCATTCCAGACAACTGCAAGGAGGCGTAGGACTATAAACTACACTGCCCGGGTTGTAGAGTTGCGTGATGAGGGGCCTACGTGGAATAGAAGGGCGTCACAGTATAAACAGACACACAAAGGGATCTACGCTATAGGACGAGAGACCACGCAACATGTCCAGAAAGTGACCGTTACAGTCACTGTTCATGATTTGATTGCCAAAAGATGGTTACGAGGAGTGGGCGACCGACATTTAAGGTATTTAAGGCTAAAATCAAGTGTGAAATCTTTGGAAATATGCCACCAATATCACATTTATGGAAGGATTTTGGGGGGAATGGTCAAATGTGAAGTTGAAATTGCCTATAAATTACAGATGGCCATCTAATGAGAAACACTTTACATTCTGAGAATTTTTGTGTTGTGTTATCTGTTGCGAATGAACCATGAGCTCTTTGAGGACTTGATTGGTAGCTCTGTGTTTGATAGATTACCTGAGGAAACCCAAAACCTCATTAACATCTTCATGTCTGCACTAGCTAAGACCGCTAGTACTAGAGGCATTATCGCCTTTGAGGGAGTTGCCCCTGAAGTCATGATTATGGAGGTTCCTGCAGCAGTGCCTAAGGTGCTAAGGTTGCCTAGGCCGAAGCCTACGCCACCAAGAGAGGTTCCTAAGATGAAGAAGGATAAATGGAAGAAGACGTTGTCAGTGTGTGAGTCACCAAGGAAACATGCAGCTACATCAGCGCAGCAGAAATAAAAGCCCATCGTTTAGGAGAAAGGAAAAGTGGTAGACCTAGAGGCCAACGAGGGAAAGGAAGACAGAGATGTTGAGGGGGTAAACCCTATTTCGAAGATGTCAGAGTACATCCCTTTGTACCAGGGTAAGGTGAAGGCCTCAAAGGACCTAGATGAGGGATAGTTCCTCTTGAACACCCCTCTGCTTCCAGAAAAAATAATGTTTGAAGGTCCACGCTTGGCACACATCCCACATCTGAATCTTGAAGATTGGGATTTGGGAGATATTGAGCAGTTTCCCCACCTGGCTACCGATACATTCATGAAGCATGTGTTCTACAAAGAGTCCAATGTCTCCGCGCTGGAGCTGATGGAATGGATTTGGGAGGTCAACAAGGTCGGGTTATTGAACATGCTATGGGTGCCGCACTACCACCGCGCACCATAAACTTGACGGTCATCAAGCAGTTGTTGTGCCTTATGCATGGCAGGTGCTTGTGGTGGGGTGAGCCGATACCAATCACTGATATGCTAATCAATAGGATCACATTACTCCCTCACTCTAAACTGAATCCAACAAAGGCATTTATCAGCAAGACGAGTGAGCGCAACCTCGCTCAGAAGATGAAGGACAAGTTCAAACTTGTCAATAAAGCACGTGGGTATTCCATCTCTAGTATTACCGATCTCGCAATGAAGGTGGCCACCCAAACATTGGCTAGCAAAATAATGAGAAAGTGTCGTGCAGATGAGATGCCTGCACCAGTGGTTTCGCTAGAGGCACAATGCGCGGAGGGCGTACAATTCAACTGGGCACCCTACCTGTTAGCCTTGCTGGAAAAAGGCCCACAAATAAATCCATTAGTGCCCTTGAAATCTTTAATTTTTGCTCAAACACCATCTAATGATCAAAATCAGCGTAAGAGGAAAGCCCTTGGAAGGGCAGAAATGCACTATCAGGAGGCTAAAATGCTTAAAGAACCATGAAAAATCCACAAGTGCAGGCTTAAACAGTGGAATGAACAACCACCATTAGATCTCGCTGATCAATGGCCTAGATCTAGGAGGCTAATCGCAATCGGCCGGGTAGAGGTGATAGTTTAAAGGCGGGTGCATGACACCATTGATCAGCGATCGCCGATGGTCAGATCGGCAAGTTGCATCAGCGGGGAGCATATGTTATATATATAAAGGCCTGGGGAGTGAACGACTCACGATTGCAATTTATCGCATCGCTGACATAGCATCAGTGCTATACCAAGGGGCAGGGCCTATGCACATACATACAGGTGACCCGATACCCAGACTCGACCACAGTATATATGAGAATTCATAAAGTTTGAAGTCCATGCCAAAGCCGTTTCTAAAGCATTTTTTGTGTATTTTCGTTGTATAAACGAAATACAAAGGGAAGCTGGGTTTGTGATATGCGATAATACGTGGACCCAAAAGGGTCTAAGAAGCAAAATATATATGATTTGAGGTCTGCTAAAGCCCATATTTTAATGTTTTTCGTGTATTTTCGTTGTTTCAACGAAATACAAAGGAAGCCTTGAGGCCTTGCGATTACGATGAAGCTTGGACACGAAAGGGTCCAGGAAGCGAAAAATATAATTTTTGAAGTCTGCCAAGGTCTGTTTTTTAATGATTTTCAATGTTTTGGTGCATTTTTGAAAAAAAAAGATATGACAAAACCGGCGGGATTTCGGGAGAGCCATGAGCAGTAAGTGGTTTAGGCCGAGTTCCACCTGATGCCATATAGCAGCTGCCATGTGTCAAAGACGAGGAGAGAGAAAATTGCCCTCATTGGGCGGTTAACTCTAGTACAAAAGGGACACCCGAAATGGATCATCACTATTCGATCTAGGACTCCCAAATCGACGGTGGATATGTGTTATCACTGTAAGGGCGGACACAAGAGGAGAATAAGCCATATCTAAGAATTTTTGAAGTCCGAAAAGGACGCAGAAGGGCGGGATGTCTCAGTATTGCTGCGTTTTCTGTTTAAAACAGAAAACAATGATGTATTAACAGAAAGGGGCCATTTAAAGGGATTAGAACGGCCAAAGACACATCCCACCATATAAAAAAGCCCGAGAAACATATTGCTAGGAAGTAGGGGTCAGAAAGGGAAAGAGAAAGGGCACATCACGCAGCTCACCCGAAACAGAGACATCATGGGCATCAACAGCACAGACAATGCAACAGCCACACCAACAAACATTATGGGGCATCTCTAGCATGAGAGAGCTCCCAGACATCACAACAAGCTACCAAAAATATCTGAAAGCGGTTACTCTACTGTCAGAAGAAGAAAACTCTGATCCCATGCTTGCATAGAGGGCATCAAATCAATTAACAATGCAAATTAGACAGATTAAGACTCCAAGCCTCTTAGAGCTCAGGAGCATTGTAAATATGATATAAATAGTTGAAAGTAAGATGTAATAGGGGTTCAAATTATGGAGATTATTCCTCCTCTGTTCCTTCAAGCTTCTCATCTTCATTCTAGCAATATAAGCTTCTTTTGCCATTATATGTTCAATGTCCATTCTCTTTGTTGTTCTATGTTTGCACTTGAACAATTTGTTCATGTTTTCTTTGTGTCTAAGGCCAGATAACTGTCTTCTTATCTCTGCTTTGATAAAATAGATTTGCAAGCTTCTTTGCTTCCTATAGCTAGCCATCCATATGGTCATATATGCATCTACCAGTACAGTCAGTATTCTCTTTTGCTGCCTGTAGCTAGCCATTCATTTATGTTTATGTATGCAATCTGTTGGTATAGTCAGTATTCTCCATCTATCCATTAAATTTATAAATTATTGAGCATTAGTGGTCTAAAGCCTTGTATTGGTGAGAGCGTTCATGCATGCCTTGAGTGAAAACAGAGCTAAAATGGTTATCTAACTTGATCCAAACCATCATTTATTCCAATAGTTCAGAGAACAATATTGAAGATTATATGTTACCAGGCATCTCCGAGCTACAACCTAGGAGAGTTTCCTGGAGTGATAACATAATTAGCGCCATTGCAGGGGAGAGGAAACTGAAGCTCAACTTCCCTGGGAAACGACACAGATCTAGCTTTGATGATAGACAAATTCTGGGCACATTTTTGGTTGTAATCATCTATTTGGCGACTCTACTAGAGGCCGAACCTCTTGGTGACTCCACTTCATAGTTCTGGCTCAATTTGTGAGGCAAACTCAGAGAAATCCTTAGAAGTCACAAGTTGATCCAATACCTGACCATGAAAAAATCATCAAAGAAAGAAAGGCATTGCAGAAAGGAGCATCAAATTTAGGTAATCCTAAACAATCTTCTATATCTCTTCAAGAAAATCCTGTAATAGAGCAAATACATTTTGAGAGTATAGCTTCTAATACTAGCAGTGAAGAAAATATCTTAGAGATTCATAAAGCTCCTAATTCTTTAGGTTCTCCTTTTGTTGTAAGCCCAAAGGAAACCTCACCTCCTATCCATCATACTCCTCTAGTCCTATCATTCACTCCTCAGCCCTCTGTCATTCCGACTTCCAGTGCCCATATAGCCACCACAACTATAGAAGGGCCACAAACACCTACCAAAATGGAAAGAATCATAGCTGCTAGGTATGGACCTCTAATACTGCCCACTCCTTTAAATTCCATGCCTATAAGAGAATATCATAAATATAGGCCTAAATTCACTAGGACTAAAGGTGTTACTACCGAAGAACATCTTGAATCATTCTATGGCTATGCTGATAACCTGGACATTAGTGAAGATGATGTTTGGATGAGAGTCTTTGTCCAAAGCCTAGATGGAGAGGCTAGAAAATGGTTCAGAGAACTGACCCCAATAGCTATAGCAGATATTGAGGCTTTAGATGATGCATTCCTAAAGCATTGGGGGGATAAGAAGGATCTACTCTACTACCACACCGAGTTTGGCAACTTAAAGAGGGAAAATGGTGAGTTGATGTCTAATTTTAATAAGAGGTTTAACCGCATGTACAACAAGATACCAGCTGAAGTAAAACCCACCACTACCTTTGCTAGACTCACCTATGCCAGTGCTTTTGATTTTGACTTCTGCCTACTGTTGAGGGAGAGGCGATGTGCTACTTTCGTTGATATGTAGGATGTAGCCTTGGAAGTAGAATCCAACATCATGGCTGCAGAAAATATCAAAGGTAATGCTGATAGGAGAAGACAGAGGGGCGAGTCTTCATCATCCTCAGATCCCAAGATCGATAAAATGACTAATATGATAGAGTCATTAGTCTCTGAAATCTCCAAATTAAAAGTTGAGTAGCACCCTAGGAAAGGAAGAGTTCCTAATACCTTTTCTCCTAGAAATCCAAATCCATATAGAAGAGCTAATGAGCAGTTGCAGATTTTTCAAAGAAGCAAAGATGCCAATGAAGATCAAAGGGTGAAGACCCATTTCCTAAATGTAGTCATGGAAGAAGAGCAGTTTGAAGAAGATGATGAGATCCATTGCTTAGAAGGCAAAGGAAATGCCTCCTTTTTGACCTCAGCTGCCTATGAAAAGTCATTATTCAATGACCAAATAAACCAAGAATGGGATGGTGAAGTTGTTCTACAAATTGTAGATCAGCAAAGATATAATCTAAGGTCAAAGATGAATAATGCCAAGGAAATTCCTGTTCAAAGAGTTGTTGTCTCTATAGTACAAAAAGCTAATAAGCAGAAGCAATAGGTAGTTGATCCCATCATCCTCAAAACTCCAGCTCATGAGGTAAGAGGCTTTAACAACTCTCCTTCTCCTTTTAGTTTTCAATCAGAAATTCAGAAACTAAGAATACCTATGCCTCTAATTGAACTAGTGAAGAATGAGTCCTTCAAAAGATCCATCCTCGAAGCCCTTGATCCTAAACCCACCCAAGCCTCCACTGACTGTGTAAATCTACAATATGGCAAGCCAGCTGTTATTCTCAACCCAATGATTGGAAATTGTGAAGACAACTCCCCATCATTATATGTCTCTCTGACTATTCATGAAAAAGTACTTCACAACTACCTTTTGGACACTAGAGCCAGCCATAATATAATTCCCAAGGCTATCATGGATGAGTTGGGTCTTGACATCACAAAGCTTTATCATGACCTGTTCTCTTTTGACTCTAGAAAAGTGAAATGTCTAGGATTAATCAAGGACCTAGCCATCACTTTGTCTCAGTTGCCTATGAAAATCATGATGATGGATATTGTGGTGGCAGATGTACCCCCCAAGTTCAGTATGTTACTTTCCAGAGGTTGGATCAAGAGTTTAGGTGGATCATTACAAAATGACTTGTCTTATGCTACCATTCTAGTTTTCAGAGGAGAGAGCAAGAGATTATACAAATAAGCTCAGCTGGCTTATATAATTAGTGATGAAAAGAATCCCACCAATCATTCCATATATGAAATCGACACTGATTTTGGAGCTTGTATTCTTCATATTTAAGAATCTCAGTTGGCCTCCACGCAGCTCAAGAAACTAGTTTGCCAGATAATAGAGGAAGAAAACCCATAGATTTGGGATATGTTTTTTGATGGGGCTTGCTCTAAAGAAATTGTAGGGGCAGGTTTAGTCCTTGTGTCCCCAACACAGAAATACATTCATTTATATTTCAAAATAACCTTTCAGTTCACAAACAACATCGCAGAGTATGAAGCTTTGATTCTAGGCTTAAGTGCTGCTAAATAAATGGGTATCAAAGGCTTGAAAATGTTTGGAGACGCAGACCTCATTATTCAACAGGTAAATAAAACTTTCCAAGCTAAGAATCCAAGGCTGAAGGCATACATAGATGAGGTATGGAGGCTCAAGGACTCTTTTAATAATTTCAGCATTTCTTATATTCCAAGAATGAAGAACCAGCTTGCCGACTCCCTTGCTGTGTATGCTAGCACGTTTATTCCTCCTTTGCCTCCTATATTGACATATGAAGTTCAGGTAAAATATAAACCATCTATGCCAGACAATGTCAAATATTGAAGATTTTTTGAATATGATGAGGAAATTAACAGGTTTTTACAAGTTGTTGAGGAATTTGTTGAAACAGACATCGACCATGAAAATGAAACCATGGAAGAATGCGGCCAGTCCAAGTTGAAAAGTGAAATCGGCCGAGGAAGCATTGTCCAGCTGCCTAGTAATCAGATACCAAAAGGATTTGTGCCTCTAGAGAAGCTTTTCGATCATAACGACGTGCCCTATAATCCAACCAAAATATAGAATGAGTCGGTTGTCTGTAAACATAATATAGGGAGCCCAACTCATCCAAAAAACATAAATCTGTCCACACATTTGTCCTCTGCCCAAAATTCCGAGTATTACACCCTCATGAAGCAATTCGCTGACATTTTTGCCTGGGAATACAACGATTTTAAAACCTATGACGCATACATCATTCAACATAAGATCCCATTGGAAAATAACACCATCCCTTTTAAGAAAAAATTAAGACCTATCAGCCCTCTCTTATTTCCTTTGATTGAGAGAGAAATCAAGAAGTTGTTGGATTCCAAAATCATAGTTTCCCTAAGTTATTCAAAGTGGATAGCCAACCTTGTGGTAGTAAGAAAGAACAATGGAGAAATCAGGTTTTGTGTTGACTTCAAAAATCTGAACAAGTGCTCTAAAAAAGATAACTATCCCCTACCCAAGATGGAACACTTGCTGCAAAGAGTTTTAGGGGCTAGAGTCATGTATTTCTTATATGGATTTTCAGGTTACAATTAGATTATTGTACATCTCGAAGATCAGGAAAATACCACCTTCACTACTCCTTGGGGCACTTTCATGTACTCCAAGATGCCTTTCGGGCTGATGAATGCTGGGGCTACTTTTCAAAGGGCCATGGACATAGCTTTTGTTTGAGAGAAGGACAAGTTTGTCCTTATTTATCTTGATGACACTACAATATTCTCCAGTAGCCACAAAGGCCATTTACAACATTTGAAGAAAGTCTTCCTAAAGTGCAGACAGTTCGGAATTTCAGTGAACCCAAAGAAGTCACAGTTTGCTCTAGAAGAAGGCAAAATTCTGGGACATATTGTTTCTACTGAAGGTGTGAAGATTGATCCAGCAAGGGTTCAAGCTATTCAGACATTGTCCATCCCAAGGTCGAAAAGGGACATTCAATCCTTCTTGGGTAAGATTAACTTCGTAAGGAGGTTCATTCCAAACTTTGCAGAGCTTGTAAAGCACATCACTTCCATGCTGAAGAAAGGATCAGAAATAAAATGGATAGATCCTTCAAGAATCTCTTTTGAAGCCATCAAGCAAGCTATCATGGAATCTCCCACTCTAATCAGCCCAGATTACACTAAGGAGCTTTGTATCTTCTCTTTTTCCTCTTATGATACACTTGCAGCAGTTCTGTTGCAGAAAAATTATGAAGGCATAGAGCACCACGTGACCTTTTTCAACAAAACTTTAAGGGATGCTGAACTAAGGTATGACCTTATTGAAAAACAAGCTTATGCTCTCATAAAGTCTTTAAAGGCATCCATAATTTATATTCTGCATTCCAAAGTAGTTGCATATGTACCTTCAGCCTCAGTAAAAGATGTCTTAACTCAGCTAGATATTGATGGGAAGAGAGCTAAATGGATTGCAAAATTCATAGAGTTTAACATAGAGGTGGAGCCCACTAAGCTTGTCAAAAGCCAGGGCTTGGATAAACTTATGGCTGAAGAAAATTGCAGCTTGTTAGGCATAAATTCCATGGATCTAAATTCAAATGATGAGCGGACAGAGGGAGCAGCAGAAGAGCAAAAGCAGAATTAGTCTTTGCCTAAAGATCTAGCCACATGTGAATGGTATTACAGTATAGTTCATTTTTTTCAAAAGCTAGAAGTCCCTCCAGGGCTTAGCTCAAGTCAAGCTCATGCCATTAAACTCAGATCAGCCAAATTCTGCATTAATAAAAATTTGCTTTATTGGAAAGACCCATCAAGAATCCTCTTGAGGTGTCTAGATAAAGAACAATCTATGGAATTCATACACCAGTTCCATTCTAGCATCTATGGAGGGAATCATTATTGGAAAACCACAACTCACAAAATCTTGAGGGGTGGATATTATTGGCCTACTCTATTCTCTGATGTGTTTTCTTTTGTAAAATCTTGTGACAAGTGTCAGACATTCACAGGAAGACAACAGCTAAAATCTCTGCCCTTGAAGCCAATACATGTCAATGGTCCCTTCCAGCAGTGGGGCTTGGACTTTATAGGTGAGATCAACCCACATTCCAGTGGCCAACACAAATGGATCTTAGTAGCCACTGATTATTTCACCAAGTGGATTGAGGCTATACCCACTAAGAATGCCAATCACCAAGTTGTCATAAAGTTCTTGAATGAGAATATTTTCACTAAATTTGGTTGCACAACCAAACTAGTCATTGATAACGCATTAGCTTTCAAAGCAAAAGAATTGGTGGACATGATTGAATCCATGGGTATTCAAGTAGTGCATTCTACCTCATATTATCCCCAAGGCAATGGCTTGGAAGAATCATCTAACAAGAGTCTGGTAAGGGTAATCAAAAAATTGTTAGAGGATAACAAAAAGAGCTAGGATTCCAAGTTGAAGTTTGCACTATGGGTTGAAATAGTTACCATCAAAAAGTCGATAGGGAATTCTCCATTCAAACTTGTTTATGGCACTGATGCTATTTTCCCCATCCAACTGATTCTCCCCGTGGCTAAGTTCTTTCAAGAAGAACAAGATGAAGAGAACGACATGGTAAGAAGAATGAATAACCTAGTTGAACTACAACAGATCAAAGAGCAGCTGGTTGAGAAGTCAAAAGCTCATCAGAAGAAAATCAAAGAAATCTTTGACAGGAAGGAAAAAGTGGACAATTTCCAAGTTGGTGATTAGGTGCTTAAATGGGATGCATTTAAGGAAAAGAAAGGTAATCATGGCAAGTTTGACTCCTTATGGATAGGTCTGTTTGTCATCGCTCAAGTTCAACAGAACAATACATTCATTCTGCACAGTATAGAAGGAGGAGATACTTTTGCTAGCCCAACAAATGGGCAGTGCTTGAAACTTTATTTCATTTAAGGCCTTAAAGCCTTGGTATTGTAAATATGTTTTTCTTTCAATTTTTATTTTATGCTAAATAGACTCCATGCCCAATGGAACACTAGGAGGAAGATTTGATCTTGTTTTACAAGAAAAGCATTGATCTGTGATCCTTGAAACCTCACAGGGAGGATTTCATTCCCAAACGGAGCTAGTGTTAGCCTTGCTGGCAAAAAGGCCCACAAATAGATCCATTAGTGCCCTTGAAATCTTCAATTTTTGCTCAAAGATCATCTAATGATCAAAATCGACGCAAGAGGAAGGCCCTTGGAAGGGTAGAAATGCACTATCGGTAGGCTAAAATGCTTAAAGAACTATGAAAAATCCACAAACGCATGCTTAGATAGAGGAATGAACAGTTGCTATTAGATCTGGCTGATCAACGGCCTAGATCGAGGCAGCTAATCGCAATCGGTCGAGCAGAGGTGACAGTCTAAAGGCAGGCGCATGACACCGCCGATCAGTGATTGCCGATGATCAGATTGGTGGGTTGCATCAGCGGGGAGCATATGTTATATATATAAAGGCCTGGGGAGTGAACGATTCGTGATTGCAATTTATCACATTGCTGACATCGCATCGGCACTATACTAAGGGGCGTGGCCTATGCACATACATACGGGCGACCCGATACCCAGACCTGACTGTAGTATATATGAGAATTCATAAAGTTTGAAGTCCGTGCCAAAGCCGTTTCTAAAGCATTTTTTGTGTATTTTAGTTGTATAAATGAAATACAAAGGGAAGTTGGGTTTGCGATATGTGATAAGACCCAGACCCGAAAGGGTTCGGGAAGAAAAATATATATGATTTCAGGTCTGCTAAAGCCCATATTTTAATGTTTTTCTTGTATTTTCGTTGTTTTAACAAAATACAAAGGAAGCCTTGAGGCCTTTTGATTGCAATGAAGCCTGGACCCGAATGGGTCTGGGAAGCGAAAAATATAATTTTTGAAGTCCGCCAAGGTCCGTTTTTTAATGATTTTCAATGTTTTGGTGCATTTTTAAAACACAAAGAATTGACAAAACCGACAGGATTTCGGGGGAGCGATGGGAAGTAAGTGGTTTAGGCCGAGTTCCACCCGATGCCATATAGTGGCTGCCACGTGTCCAAGATGAGGAGAGAGAAAACCGCCCTCATCGGGCAGTTAGCCCCAGTAAAAAAGAGACGCTCGAAATGGATCATCACCGTTGGATCTAGGACTCCCAGATCAACAGTGGAGATGTGTTATCACTATAAGGGTGGACCCAAGAGGAGAATAAGCCATATTTAAGAATTTTTGAAGTTCGAAAAGGATGCAGAAGGGTAAGATGTCTCAGTATTGCTGCGTTTTCTGTTTAAAATAGAAAACAATCATGTATTAATAGAAAGGGGCCATTTAAAGGGATTAGAATGCCCGAAGACACATCCCACCATATAACAGAGCCGGGGAAACATATTGTTGGGAAGCAGGGGTTGGAAAGGGAAAGAGAAAGGCCACAACACGTAGCTCACCCGAAACAGAGACATCATGGCCATCAACAGCATAGACAACGCAACAGCCACACCAACAAACATTATGGGGCATCTCTGGCACGAGAGAGCTCCCAGATACCATAGCAAGCTACCAAAATTATCTGAAAGCGGTTACTCTACTGTCAGAAGCAGAAAACTCCGATCCTATTCTTGCCTAGAGGGCATCAAATCAGTTAACAATGCAAATCAGACAGATTAAGACTCTGAGCCTCTTAGAGCTCAGGAGGATTGTAAACAGGCTATAAATAGCTAAAAGTAAGATGTAATAGGGGTTTAACTTCTGGAGATTATTCCTCCTCTGTTCCTTCAAGCTTCTCATCTTCATTCTAGCAATATAAGCTTCTTTTGCCATTATATGTTCAATGTCCATTCTCTTTGATGTTCTATGCTTGTACTTGAACAGTTTGATCACATTTTATTTGTGTCTAAGGCCAGATAACTATAATCTTATCTCTGCTTTGATAAAATAGATTTGCAAACTTCTTTGCTGCCTGTAGCTAGCCATCCATATGTGGTCATATATGCATCTTCCAGTACAGTCAGTATTCTCTTTTGCTACCCATAGCTAGCCATTCATTTATGTTTATGTATACAATCTGCTGGTATAGTCAGTATTCTCCATCTATCCATTAAATTTATAAATTATTGAGCATTAGTGGTCTAAAGCCTTGTATTGGTGAGAGTGTTCATGCATGCCTTGAGTGAAAACAAAGCTAAAATGGTTATCTAAGTTGATCCAAACCGTCAATTATTCCAATAGTTCAGAGAAAAAATATTGAAGATTATATGTTACCAAGCATCTCCGAGCTACAACCTAGGAGAGTTTCCTGGAGTGATAACACTACCTGTGAAGTGAATTCCTTGTGAAATGCAAGGAGGAACAGGACCAAAGCAAGACATTTCATTACTCGTGGCTCTTACCTTCAATTGTGTTGGTAGCGTGGGAATTGAAAGATGACAGCCATTTTCCTCCAATTCAGACAGATCCAGAAGCTGTGAAGTTTGCTTCACTATGGGCGATAAAGGACGTTGCACGGGTTTGCGAAAGAAAAATATTTTGGGTGCTCATGGAGGCAAGCATCCGCGCATCCATCAACTACAAGACACAGTTGTCACCAACTATTTTTGAGCAGTTATCTAGGTACAAGGACTTCAAAGCGGACTTCCACCAAGTTTACATTCGTGCGTTGAAGGCTGTGGATCAGAAGTGGTATGATCTTCCTTACTTGGCTACAGATGATTCCATTGCCGAAGTCCTTAAGCGATGGCGAGTAGATTGAAACACACCATCAGATTTGGCCACCAAGACTAGAAAGTCCACGGAGAAAAAGAAGAAGGAAGCAGCTCGACTGAAGGTGCAACAGTTGGCAGAGAAGAGGAAAAAGGAGACCGAGGACAAGGGACACACAAAAGCAGAGCGCACCATGAAGGAGCAAATGAAATAGGAAGAGCGTGACTCTGACAAGAGCCAGAAATATCCTTCACCTCAAGCCGAGGATGATGAATAGTCGAAATAGGGAGGCAGAGATCTGGAGAGCACTCCTTTTTGCGTAAAGAGACATACGGAACAAGAAAAGGAGGGGCAGCAGAAGAAGATCAAGGCCTCCAAATCATCACTCAATCTAATCACCTTCACGGAGGGCGACTTGGACGATATTGGAGACAAGGTAAGAGGTACGACTGCAGAACTGCTGCAGCAGTTTGAGCAACAGTAGAAGCAGGCATTAAGTTCCATACAGACATGTCTGCATGAGCTATAGATCCAAACAACTAGACTGCAAGCAGGTGCAGGGCAGAGTAGCATGACATCAACTAGTTTTGCATTGGGGACCATTGAAGCCATAGTATTGGTTCAATCCTTGAATCTCCAAGCAGTCGGGCTGCCAGATGGAGCTCTGAGCGCAGAGGCAGAAGCTGACAAGATTACTGTCAGCGCATTGAGGAATGTTGGCCTCAACTTGGTCGCGCTTCCTAGTGAGTTCCTTCACACACTACAAGTAGGTGTGATTGAAGATCTTAAGGCTCGAGAGCACCGCACGTTGAGCATGGTCAACAAGTAGAATGTCAACAACAAATAGATATTTGTTGAGAAGATAGTCACACTAGAAGCCTAGAAGAAGGTTTAGGAGAAGAATGAGCGCACTGCAGGAGTGGTAGCCGAAGCATTCAGAACCGCTCTGGAGCTGCATATCCTAGACGAAGCGCCGATGGAGTCCAAGATTAGGAAGTTGGATGCAGGTGTGCGTAATGCATGGAGCTCAAGTTGAAGTCACAACCTTCAAATTCACCAGAGGTTAGAGAACAACGCGAGGCAGCTGTAAAGGATGGAGTAGTGACAGGGTTTACCACGGTGGCGGTTTGCATCATGCTCTTTGAACAATTGATGGAGGTCATTACAACTCTGCAAGAGGATCCTAACCTGCAGAGGTTGAACACAAAGGCATGAGAGTTACAACAACAGTATGAAGAAGCAAGATTGATGATGTGCACCGTCCCTATCTCACAATGACTGGCTAAGCTGCATGAGGCAAATCATTTGCTCAAACATGTGGAGGCAACACAATGCAAAGAGGTGGTCCTCAAGACTAGATTGGGGCCTTGGTTGGATGAGGCATATGTTATCTCTACTGCCGTTGAAGAGAAGCTAGCAGGCCTCCACAGGACCCACCAGAAGGTCAAAGAAGACAGTGCAGGAGCAACAACTAAGCAACTGGTTGAGCAGCTCAAGCAGGCAGCCATGCAGAGTGCGACTGCAGTAGCAATGGCACAAGTTGAGCTAGGAGGTGTTGGGACTCAGAAATGTCATATTTTCATCCACCTTTTTCTTCACTATTCCTTACATTTCATCATCCCATTAACCTTTTATCATATCATTTTCATAAATACATTTGGGTTTCACCTTCTTATTTTCCATTTTATTCATTTTTGTATTACAAGTGAATTTATGATTAAATATTAGAAAATATACATATTTTTATATATATCTCAAGAATATGTGAGTTTTGTGATGTGTAGGAAATATGTGAAGAATTAATTCCAAGAGACTTCTCAAATATCTCCTCCACCATATTAAGGAGATAATTATTCAAGTCTATTCCTAAGGAGAAGATCATGGAGGATTTGGTTGGCATATCTTATCCAAGATATGTGAGAGATGTGTGGAGGATTCAAAGGGATCATATTTTGTAATAATGGGAAAGTAGTTGAGAGTGCTTGAGAGAATATTGGATATGTAATTATGAGATGGTTATCTTCTTCATGTATATAAGAGAGTGCTCTCTCTTCATTTTGAAAGATAGAGATTAGCTTTAAGAGATAGTTTTGTAATTAGGAGAAGGGGATTCTTAGCTTTGATTTATATTCTTTTATTGTTACACTTTCATGATTTGTTATTTGGTTCTTGTAATATAATTTAAGATATCTTTATTGTTGTGAGCTCACATATGTTGTTTGTCATTCAAATTCTTCACATGTTGTATTGCTTTTCCCTTATGCAATTTCTTGCTTTTATAGTTAATGTTTCAATGCCTTCCTAGATTAATTTGATTTCAGTAATTTAGATTAGATTAGATTGGATTAGTTCCACTTCAGTCCTGCATATATAGTGCATGTGCCTCGTAAGCCTACGAACCTCGGATTGACAAATTAAATAGTTGGGCAAGTACTACAACAAAATTAAACAATAATATTTTCACCCAACAAGAGGTCTCCGCATTAAGATCTCCACACCAGCAGATTGACTTGAGGGTGATTCATGATATTTGTGTTGGGGGTTTGTTGGGACAGGGTCCCCTGCAATAAATTTTGGGGAAAAATCCCAAGTTTTGGGGCAGAAAGCCCAAGTTTTGGGGCAGTAGCCCAAGTTTTTGTGACGTAAAGTGTAAAGTCTCTGCAATATATGGTCATGGGGCATGTAGATAGTGAGTGTAATAAAGGGATTTCCCCCTCTTTTATGTAAGTTGTGTCGGCTTATATTGACCTACCCATGGTTTGTGGACCATAGGATTGTATAAGAAGGAGAGTCTTAGAGAGTCTAAGCAAAGAAGTGAAGTTGACGAAAAATGTAATGGGTCATTAGAAGTGAAAAGCAAAGAGTCTTAGAGTAGAGAGGCTCTACAACTATGAGTGTAGAGGCCTAGAGTAGAGTCTGCCGCTGAGTGCGTGGATCCCTATAGCTGAGTGCGTAGGGGAGTCTTGAGTCTGTAAGCAAATATGAAGCATCAATAAAGAGGTTATTCTAGAAATATCTATGTTTTTACCCATTTACTTCTGTTATGAATGCATTTATGTTATGATGAACATTGGGTTTATGATTTAATATTGTATTAATGTGTGATTCTGCATGGTTTACATTTTTATATGAACGCAAGTAATAATATCTGTTTACGCAAACAATATCTTAATGCATGCTATAGATATCAGACATTTAAGCCAATCTGGATAATAACAGACTTAGGAGTAATTACAAAGGTGCGTAAGTGGTTGATTCACCAGTTTAGGGTCCGCGAAAGACAGTCATAGACCTTCTCGAGGGCCTAAAGGTTGGTAAGAGGGAGTCATATCGATAAGCCTCAAGGGCTTATCGATCTACATGAAGGAAGGTTTAGGGTATAAAACGACATCATAACCATCTCTAGGTGCAAAAACATGGTTCCAGCATCTCCCCATTCTACTTTGGGTGAGACTTTAGTCCATGCTCCACAGATTGATGCCGAAAGGGCTAGTAGTGTAGGGATTTGTTTGGCAAACTTAATTTTGAACCTAGGTCAAGAGCCACTAAGCCAAAAATTTGTTTCCATAGTGTTTGGAGAACTTGTTGGATGTGGTGGAGGTGCTATTCCAAACTCTGGCTAAAGATTAGGATGTCATCCAAGTATACCACTAAAAATGAGTTGGTGAATGGCTGCAAGATGTCATCCATAAAGCTCATGAAGGTTGTAGGAGAATTCGTCAACCTGAAAGGCATAACCAACTATTCGAAAAGGCCCTCCTTCACTTTGAAGGAAGTCTTCCACACATTGGAGGGTTCAATTGGTAATTGGTGATATCCGGACTTCAAGTCGATCTTGCTAAAATATTCCCCCTTTGAGTTGGTCCATAAGGTCATCAATCCGTGGGATCAGGTACCTATTTCGGACAATGATCTTGTTAAGCACCTGATAGTTAATACAAAGTCTCCAAGTCCCATCCTTCTTATGTACCAACACGATCAGGCTCCTACAGGGCAATGAACTCGGCCGGATGTGACCTTTCTGCAATAGCTCCTAAATCTACCTCTTGATTTCATCGTTCTCTAGAACAGATCAACGATAGATTGGTCCATTGGGCAACAATGCACCTAGGGTCAGATCGATGGAGTGCTTGACCTGACAGTGCAGAGGCACCTCTGCAGAGGAGGTGAAGATGTTCTCGTACTCCTCCACAACCTTGTCCATATGTTGTTGTCATGTGGAGGGGCCCTGTTTGGAGGTCGTGGTCATACTCTTCTTCTTTCCCTGAGGGTGTATGATGAGGAAAAAAATTTTCCCGGTTTTGGAAATGAGCTTACTGCATTGTTTTACAGTAACTAAAGAGATCGCAGTAGGCGATGCTACCTCTAGTATCTTGTACAACTTATTTCCCAAAGTAACAATAAGAACATGAGGCCTTGACTCATACACAGCATGTCGCTTCCACAAGTATGGTTGGCCTAATAATACATCACAAACATCAATGGGAGAAACATCACATAATTTCTCATCCATGAAGGGATTGATGCTGTATGGAAGGCGACAGTGCTTGATCACGTGAAGACCATATCCTTGGTGAAGCCACCCGATGGTGTACAGTTGTGGGTGTGTTGTGGTCGGTAAGCCAATGAACTCTAGCAGGGAGCCCTTTACCCACATCTGGGGGTGGAAGAGGTGCTCCTCCTCTGGATCTTCAGGTTCCTCCTTTTGGATCTTCGGGGTGGCAATGGTGGCATTGGGCTTCGCATTGATAATCTGCTTCCCTTTGTCATTCCCCTTGTTAGGTTCTGACTCAGAGTCAGAACATGCATTTGATTTTGAAGCCTTCAGCTCAGCCACCAATGACTGCTTGGCCCGACACTCACTTGTGTTGTGAGTGGAGCTCTTATAGAACTCACGCCACTTTCCATTATCCTTCTTTGGCTTCATGATGTTGTTCTTTGCTTGCAGCTTTGGTGGGTTGTCCTGGGCCACCCCACCTTGGCTTTGTCCTTTGTTCTACAGTTTTGTGGCACCTTTCCCTTGCTTCAGATTCGCAGATCTAAAGTCTTGCTTCTTCTGTTTAAACTTTTACTCAATCTTGACGGCGTATCTATACGTCGTGCTGAGCGAGGAGATGTCCAAGAACTCCATCTCGTCCTGGATGTACCTGTGTAGGTAGCGACAGTACTCGAGTACCAAATGTTTCTCAAAATCCTTGATATCTAACTTCGTACAGAGGATATGAAAAACATTAGTAAAATATGGCACATCTTGGTCCTTTCCCTGCTGCAACGTTGTCCACTTTACGTATTTATCCTCGTAGCTCCAAACGGGTAGCATTGCTCCTTAATGGCATCTCAGAACAAATTCCAAGTGGGTGCGGCTGAAAAAAGTGAGGTTGTACTTTCATCCTTTTGGTCACAGTACATTTCCCACCAGTACTTGACGTGGGGGGTGGCTTTGAGAAGAGAAAATGTAATCTTTTCTCTGCTAGAAAAATCATGAATAGAAAAATATCCTTCTATCATATTTAACCATTTATCTATGGTGTCTGCATCTATTTGGACCTCAAATATGGGAATGTCAAAGTTTACTTGTACCTTAAAAGGAGTGGAGCCTCCAGAGTGGCTGTTGGATGTGGATGCACCGCCGGTGGGCAACCGTTGAAGGATCTGGGCAAAGTTATCCATCATCACATTCCTTTGTTTCTCGAGGGCATCCTCGAGCAATATTTTCATAGGATCTCTTGCCCCCTCGTCCTTCTTTTCTTCCCCCATGGGCGGCCATCGGGGTTTGCGAGGCTGATCTTCAACCAGATCGAGCCCTAACTCCTTATATCCTGACCTTGTTGGGGACATGTAAAGAAAAATAGAGAAAGAGCATACCACTTTGATACCACTGATCTAGATTTAAATAGGAATGCAAAAAATTGCATATATCACCATAAATACAAAGATGCAGTATAAATAACACTTCATTTCATTAGTATCAAATACTGAAATATGCTTACAAACAGAATGGAGATAAGACTAGCTTGGGCGATGGTAGCTTATCTCTGAGAAGAGATGTGGCGGTTACATGCCTCTGAACTATGTTACAATGAGGCTCAAAGGCCTATTTATTATTTAGAAACAATGGAAAACCCTAAACATCCAAAAACCTAACCCTAGGAGATGAAGCACCAAAATATGGGCCCTGTTTCGGTAAATGGGTTCATCAACTTCCTGGGATCGTATTTTGGCATGCGATCTCTGTTTGACGTGCACAATACCTCGTTAGAAAGATCTATCCAAGGACTACAACTTTTGAATGACCAACATGTCCTATATCCCATATTGGTCCCATTTTTCCCAAAAATTGTCGTTTAGGGCCTCAAAACAGCTCCGGAAGTTCAAGACCTGAAAAATTGCCAAAAATAATAAATTGTGCTAGAAATAAGGAAACTGAAAACTGAAAGAAACAATGGTGGGGGTCCAAGTGGAATAGGTAGGTGGCCACCAATATCCACCTGGATAACTTGTTGGCAGCGCAACAACACCAGAGATGAAACTAAAAATCTGACGACCATATGGCTTGTGCACCAATATACCCCTCATCCCCAATCAAAACAATCGTGTTGACTTGGCTTGGAATCTGTGTCAACCTACCAAGGGCTTGGAAGATGCTACATCTTAAAATCAAGAAAGTGTGGAAACCAAGACGAACAGAGTATTTAACAATACTTCCAAAGGTGTCAGACTTGCTTTTCATGAAAAAGGTCCATTAAGAGAGTTGGAGCTCTACCAGTGTGTCGCCAAGTGTTGTAGCAGCTACAAACACCCTCGAAAATTTTGCCTCAGCTTTGTTTTGGAGCCTCCCTACCAACCATTCCCACAAGCATGTCTTGCACCATCAAGCATATAGGCTTCAACTGTTTTTAGTGTCTTGTCAGCCTGTGCATGTCAGTTTGCTTCACTCCCCTCACAGGCTATCTTTTTGGACTTAGACCATGTGCTGGCCAAGAAGCTCCCCTAGGAAATTGCGCAATTATAGAAGGGAACCAACCTTACCTATAGAAATTTCACAAATCAGTCTATTAGGCTTTGCTCAGAAAATTGCACAATTCTAGAGGGGAACCATCCTTCCCTCCATAAATTGCGTAAATCAGCTTGGCAACCTGCTGGGCTCCAGAATTGCGCAAAGTAGTGAGGCAGTCTTCCTCCAGAAAACTACACAATATGACCCAGGATAGTTTCTCAGCCCAGGAATTTCGATATCCTAGGAGACAGTCACCTATTCCTCCATTAAATTGCACAATCCCTCTGGTATAGCCAACTCTTCTTAGCTCAAAAACTGCGCAAATCCCTCTCGCAGGCTTGCACACTACTGCATGTGACTTCAGGTTGACCAGTCCCCTCCAGGACTGAGCTATCCTGGTTTGCATGCATGGGCTTCTCTTCCCAGAATAACAAAAGGAAGCATGCAAAAGGCATCCCTAGATCTAGGGATCTTTTCTTAGCAGCTGGAGGTTACATGCAAAACTCTTTCTAGAAACCTCTTACCAAGTGTCACTTTTTCCTAGATTTGTGGCATGCGCGTCATAACCTCGATATTATCAAAACTCATCAACTGGAAACTATAGAGCTCATTCCTCACATCGACTTTGCAACTATGACATCCCACATTTCATCTAAGAGTTTTCGGCACTTTCAGCCTAACTGTTTCAAGGTAAGTCTTCTTTTCATGTCTTGCGTTTCATTTCTGTCACTTTTTGCATTTTTCTTTGTGTGAGTGTTGTGTGATTGATTTCAACAAGTGCTTCTTGTTGTTTTGATGTATGTTAGCTTGTAGAAGCACCACTTCACTTTTTGTTCTCATCTCACTACTGTCACATGCATGAAATTGATTTTGCACCAACGGTCGTCATTGTGGCGACTCGCTTTACACACATGCATGCTTTCCATTTTTCTGAATACTGCACTTACTATTTTCATGCACGATCATTCACTCTTATTTACACTCAGTATCACCATGCATTTAGACTTCTCATGTTTTCAATCACCCGCCGGCAAGTCTGGGTTGCCTTAGCTTGGACCTTGCCTTGCTCGGCTAGCATTGCAAACATCCCGAAGTGAAGGCTCTGCCTTCCCTCTAGAAATTTCAAGTATCTGGACCAACACTAACTTCCAAGCTTGCATTACACAATTGTGGGAGGTAGTGCCTTGCTAGCCCCAGAAACTGTGCAATGCAGTTTGTTGGTTTGCATGTCATTGCTGATTGAAATTGGGCATTGCGTTATTTCAGTCCTCAACAAGCTAGGCTAGACTATGCATTGTGCAGTTCCAGTAGTTAGTTAGCCTCTTGACAACCTAGACTATGCCTTGCATAGTTTTGGCAATCAGTCTTGCAACCCCTCGGTGAAAATTGTGCAACCTTCATGGACAATTACACAAGTATGTTGTATGTCAGTCCTTCAGTTTGTTTTGGTTTTCAACTAACAAATTTCTTGTCATGAGTGTTTGTATGTCCCCAGGTATCACAGGTGTTCGTCTGCCTCTCAGCAGCATAGGTATAATGACTTCCAAGAGGGTAGAGTCGAAGACACCGTTTAGAGCACAACTAGTGATGTAGTTGATCAAGTGTCTATGAACTTGCCTATCTATGAAGACATAAAGTTGTTCATGGACAAGGATATCAAGATGAAATGGCAGCAGTGTCATAGTGAGAAGCACCATCAGCAACAGAAAAGGTAGCATACCTGCATGCGAAAAATGCAAGAGGAGGGTTGTTGACAGCGTAGAGGCGGAACAAAGTTGCAAGCTTAAGTAGATCCACCTGTGATGAAAGAAGCTTTGGAGATTGAGGCTATGAGGTGACGGCATGACAAGAGGATCGCGTGAAAGTAGAGAGAGAAACAGAGAAGGAGTTGTAGGTGCTAAAGAAACAACTCAAGGAAGAATAGCAGCTACACATATGAGAGAAGGAGTTGCAATTATAACATGCACAACAGGAGGCGCGACACACACACTCATGAAACTGTGCCCATACGGGTTATGGAGCCATCTAGTAGCTTGCATGGAATAGATAGGGTAAGCAGTGTTGTCGATCGCATGCAAGGGTATTCAAGAACATGGATGTCATTGTGTGCACGCATGCGATCCCACCCATTTGGCACACTCACCAAAACAAAGATAAAAAGCAAGTCCAAATGGAGCTGAACATGTATTTTGACAAGTTGATGCGCATGGTCACCATCACACACTTGGAGATCAAAATAGACACTATGCATTAGTGTGTTGTTGGTCCAACTACACTTAAGACGATGATGCGCATGTTATCGTATGAGTTGGACAGAGGAGCCATATCAGTGTGCCCAGATGCAACGGAGACAAGAGTTCACTTTCAACAGTATGTCACCATTGAGTGCACAGACACCATCACAGATGACCAAGCTTGGCATCAGTTCACCACCGTCGATCATCACAAGGATGTCAAAGAGTTGGTCTCACCATAACTATCCAAGTGTTAGTGATAGCTTGCATGGATTTCTCAAGCCTATTTTGTCTCGCATGGGTACATGTGCAAATTGGATGTAACATCTTGTAAAGTGGAAGTCCAAGTGTCAATAGTCGAATGTAACAGTCATAGAGTAGTTGAAGAGTCATGAGGGTAGATGAATAGTCACAAAGGGGAATGTCAAGGTTCACCCCACCCTTTGCTATATATAGTCCCTCATAACTCATTGTATAGGCTTTTGGTCAACCAAGCTTCCAATAGGAGTATCTTAGAGAAAGCTTGGAGAGTATTCTAACAAGCCTTGACTTCTCCACTGTGTAGAGCTAGTATATCTCTCTGGAGGAGCAAGCAACAATGACTATAACGTTCCGCTATCGGAACTAATGGTTGGTCATGGTTGTATTGTATGAATGGAACTTTCACTTCTTAATATAATAGATCCAACACATTTCATTCATATGTCATATTGTATTTAAGCTATGTTGGCTTAATGGGTCCTGACCCAGGTTCAGAGTTAGTTGCGCCAAAAAAAAACCCTACACTATTGGCCCTTTCGGCATCAATCCGTGTACCACAAACTGAAGTCTCACCCAAACCAGTATGGGGGGATGCTGGAACCAAGTTTCTGCATCCAGAGATCAGTGTGATGTCTTTTTATGCCTTAGATTTGCCTCTGCACATATCTATAATCCCTTAGGGCTTGGTACTGCAATTCCCTTTGATCGACCTTTAAACCTTCGTGAAGGTCTATGAATAGCTTTCGTAGACCCTGAACAAATGTATTAGCTACTTACAAACCTTAGATTACTCTTAAATCCGTATGTACTCAGATCTACCCAAGTGTTCAATAAACCTAACAGAAAGTGTTATGATCTTCGTGTAATCACTTAACATTAATTGTGTTTAGTTAATAAGACAGATCCAATAAATTTGCACATCAATACATCATTATTTCATAAAGATATTATTCATTAAAACATATATCGCAATCATAAATAACATAAGTAGGGAGATAAAACATAGGAATTTCTGCAACGACCTTCTTTATTGATCTTCAGTATCAGTTTACAGACTCAAAACTTCTTTTCGCACTTAGTTGTAGGGGTCCGCGCACTCAACTACGGACACTACTCTAAGCCTCTATGCACTCAATTGCAGAGCCTTTTCCCCATCTAAGACTTACTTCACTACACTAACTCTCTAGACTCCTTCCATCGTACCCATAGACAAAGACATAGATCTGCCTTAGACTCTTTAAGACACACCTATTTATATAATCCCATGGTCCCCAACCATGGGTAGATCTTCCAAAATCGACTCAAGTTTACATAAATGAGGGTAAAAGCACTTTTTGACTCTTAACTAACTACGCGCTCTGTGTCCACAATTCACGGAGACTTTACATCTTTTTACATCAAAACTTGGGCTTTTTCTCCAAAATTGACCCAGGGGACCCCATCCCAATAGGCCCCAAACACAAAGGTCATGACTCACCCTCGAGTTACTCAGTTGGCGTGGTGATATTGCTGCGAAGATCCCCCAGCTCCACCTACACAACTTCTACCTTAGTAGCGCTTGGTGTATCTGCCTGCTTTACTTGTTTGACATGTTGTTCCATAGCTGGTCCGTTGCCGACTAGCTTGTTCTTCCACTGTGTGAGCTGCAAGTTTGTTAGCTTCTCCTAAATATTGTTTGAGACTTCGTAGGCTTCTTCCAAAAAAGGAACCAACCTAGCTTTAAGCACCTCTTCTTTTTTCTGCGCTTCTTCCACTTGTACAAGGAGTTGCTTCCCCTCCTGCAACTTGGCGAGGCGTTGCACTGTATCGATTGAGCACATTGTCACCCTAATCTCATCATACTTCTTTTGGAGTTTGCGGATTTTTGTACTAAATATCTGCAAGTTGGGGTCTTCTTTCAGGGTGATCACCAACTCCATTGCATGTTCAAACAAAGTTGTTCAGTCCACCACTACAGCATCCACAGTAGCCATCCCTTCCTTGATGGCGGCTCCACGTTGTTCCCTAACCTCGAGCAGAGTCGAAGGCTGTGAATTGAGCTGTAGCTCCATGATTTTCATATTGAGTTCAAATTGAACTCTTTCCACCTCTACCTTTGCATCGCGAACGCCCGCAGCTAGTTTCTAGATCTTGGCCTCTGGTTGTGCATCCTCAAGTATGTGCGACTCTAGCACTGTTCTACATGCCTCTGCAACCGTAGCCGCCAAATGGGCGCTCTGTGCCTGGATCGTATCCCTTTCCTTTAGGGCCTACATCTTATTGATTAACATTTGCTCAATTTTCGCCCAATACTCACTTATTAAACTGAGAGCCCACTGCTCTTGTGCTCTCAATTCCGTTGTCACTCCTGTCTGGAGCGCATGAAAAAACTCATTAGGGAGCGCTGCAATATTGAGGTCGATGTTCTTTAGGGTGCTAACGATGATATTTTCATTGGATTATTCCATGCTTAGGGACCCTTCTGGCAGAGCAACTATCCCTAGGTCCATTGTCTTGACCAATTCTACAGCCTGACTTGTCCCTAGTGCCAGGCTCATATGTGCGACGCTCACTTGTCCTGTGCCCACTTGTAATCTGTTGTTTTGGATCTGCAGTTCGCGTAGATCCTTCTGAAAATTTCCCAACGATTGCATGTAATATTGCTCAATTGCTGCAACAGTCTCGTTGTATTATCATGCACCTTGTCACTAATCTCGTTGAGATCGTCCTCTGTCAAGGTGATGGGATCCTACTGCGCTTCAGCCGACTTTGTCAGGAACCCGTCTGTTGTTGCTGGTGTCTATGCTTCCTTAGCCTAAATGGGGTACTCTGCCCCTCATCACTACCACCGCCCTGCGTCGACTGCTCTTTCTCCTTAGGTTCAGGCGAAGGGGATTTTTTGCTCTACTCAAAGTCGTGCTACTCTTGTTCAGCCTGTTCCTTTGCGGCGCGCTCCTTTTCTAGTCGAGCTTTCTCTTCGTCTTCTTTTTTTCACTACATGGCCAACTTTTGTGCTACCCACTTCGCTGCATCCTTTTTCTTCTTCTCCGTTGATCTCCCCACGCATTCGCTGGTACCTGCGACCAAGTCAGACAATCTGCTAGCCAGCACTTGATCACTTCTTGTATGGCATCATCAGTGATGTGATACGGCAGATCAAACCACTTCTGCTACGATTCCTTCCATGCCCAGATGTAAATGCGGTGGAAGTCTTCCTTGAACTCAACATATTTGGACAATTGTTCATACAAGGTTTGTGATAACCTTGGGTGCAGGTTGATGGCCATACGGAAGCTTGACTCCATCAATACCTAGAAAATATTCATTTCTATGACCCGCGCGGGGTCCTTCGTGGCCCAGAGGGAGGAAAACTGTGCAGCCTTTGGCAATACTTCCTTCAATGGATGAAATTGGCTATCCTCCGACAGCTCCCAAGCAACCAGCACAATGGAGAGCAACAACCACGCATAGTGGAAGGTCTTGCTCTCATCTTGGGCCTCGTGAAAATTCACAAGGAATTCACTACATAAATAACATGACTAGTTAAACTATATGCCCTCCGTGCATTATGCAACTAACAAGATCACAGGCATCGGAACCTCATCCGTGCGACACTTCCTCATAAATTTGTTGGCTAGTATGTAGGTAGAAATCTTGACCATGGGATCATTGATGGATGTGATGGAATAGCTGCGTTGTTTCTTGATAATCTCGAATTTCTTTTTCATCCTTTCTGCCAAGTCTCTCTCGCTTGTATTTCCGCCAAACTCCTTGGCCAGATTCAAACCCTCATACAGTAGGTGCGTGATCTTGTAGATGAGCATATCTGTGATGGGGATAGGCATGCCAAGCCATAAGCACCCATCGTGCACCAGAGTAAGCAACTGTCGTATATAGGTATTAATGTTAGAGCGGTGGTAGTGGGGCACCCATAATAGGTTCAACAACCTAGATTGCTCTACTCTATGGATCCATTCAACTAACTCCAACTCATTGACACCTGAGTCTTTGTAATACAATCATCTCATATAATTATTTGTTGCGAGGTGGGGGAACCTCTCATCATCAGCTAGGTCCCAATCTTCCATCTTTAAAAGCAGAACCCACACTAAACACAGACCTTCAAAGGTTATCTTTTCTGGCAATATGGGCATGTGAATGATGAATTTCTCTGAGTCTCAGTCCTTGATGACCTTTTCCTTCCCTTTACATGGAGGGATATATTCCATTAACTTGGTGATGGGCTCCATGCCCTCAACATCTATATCTTCAACTCCCTCTTCAGCCTCCAAATCTACAACCTTCTCAGGTTTCTTGTCCTTCTTCTATGTCTAAGCAGTAGAATGCTTCCTAGGTGACTCGCGCACTGGCACTAGTCTCTTATGCTTGTCTTTCTTTGACTTTTGGGTCTCTCACATAGGTGTAGGCTTTGGCCTAGGTCACCTCAGCGTCGTAAGCATAGGAGTCGGAGCCTCCATGCTCACAACCTCTAGATCATCTCCTTCGGAGGTGACAGTTCCTCTAGTGCTTGTAGTCTTAGTGAGGCCTGGTCCTGGCATGGTGTCACAAATGAATTTCTGGGTTAACTCAGGAAAATTATTGAATGTGGGCCTTGTGACCAAATATTCAAATAACTTACCATTCATACGCAATAGACATCGCAACTCAAAAACTCTAAGGGTGAAAGGTGTTCTCTACTGGACTAGCACACATAATTTATATGGGAATTTGAATTCACATCTAACCGTTCCCCCCAAAATTCATCCATTAATGTTTATTTGGCGGCATAGCTCCAAATATTTCAGCCTTAAATGTCGCCCACCCACTCCTCTTAACCGTATTCGGGTTGTCAAATCATGAATAGTGACCCTAACGGTCACATTCTAGCTGTGCTATATGGTATCTCCCTCCATCGCACAACTCCCTTCACGTGACTTCTGGTGCTGTGACATCACCCTTTTTCGTGCAACCCCCCTGTTGCGTAGTACCCAAAATCAGGCAGTGTAGTTTAGAGTCCCATGCTCCCTTGCAGTTGCCTGGAGCACTAAGACTGTCTGGTCATCATATAGTCATTGAGCTAGACCTCTTTCATGTGGCTTCAGTCAACTTCCTATCACTTTCCCTAGAAAAGGATCTTCATTCAGCTTTGCGAGCTGAACCGCACCCCCATATGTGATCTCTTTGATGATATATGGCCCTAACCATTGCATCTGAAACTTTCCTTGAAACTTAGCAAATTTACTATCATATAATGATACCAAATCATTTACCTTTAATGTGTGTAGCTTGATGTGTTGATTGTGCCAAGCTTTTTCGCATTCCTTCTATACTTGCTGATGAAATACAACTAAGAATTTGTCCTCTTCGAGCTCCATCAGTTGTGCGAGCTGCTCTTCCAAGGCTCCGTGGTTTACCATCCCTGTGAAAGATGCTATGTGCAAACTAGGCATGATATATTCCATAGGCATCACAACTTCTACGCCATAGACCAATCGAAAAGGTGTCTGACCTGTTAGCTTTTTGCAAGTAGTCCTATATGCTCACACCACTACAGGTATGCACACATCTCAATCATTCCACTGCGTGTTGCAAACCTTTGTCAGCGTATTCTCCATGATCTTATTGAAGGCATCAACTGTTCCATTAGCTTGAGGATGATATGGTGTATTATTCTGATGATACACCTGGAACTCTTCTATCAGCGTGCTAATCATTTCATTGAGGAAGCACATACCGCGATCACTAATCAATACTTTTTGGCAGCCAAACCTAGTTAACACGTGCTCAAACAAGAATTTAGCTACTGTGGCTCCTACACAATCCTTCACAGTTTGTGCCTCCATCCATCTGGTTAGGTATTATTTCACGGTGATGACATAACATGCGCCCGTCTTCTTACCTAGGGGCTGAATTGGTCCTACAAATTCAATTGTCCATTTCTCAAATGGATGTAATGACACCTAGGGATTTAATGGTAGCTCGTCCCTCCGTGATGGCCTGCCCGTTCTCTAACATGCGTCACATGCCCTACAATATGCTTTAGAATCCTTATGTAACGTAGGCCAACACAAACCTGTTCACAAAATCTTCTGCGTTGTCACTTTTCTTGCATAATGTCCTCCTGTAGCTCCCCCATGAGCTTCAGCAAGGATGCTATTTCGTTCAAAATCAGGTACATACCATTGGGGTATCTCGTCTGGACCCATCTTATATAAATGTCCTACAATCACGGAGAAATCTATTGTGCGCACTACTAACTCTTTCTTCTGCTAACTAGTGTATCCTTCTGGAGCCGTCCCTGTAGTCAAATAGTGGATAATATTTACAAAATGGTTATCCACTACGCGCACCATGAAGAGCTGCACATCGGGCATCCCTTCCTCCAAATTAGTAGGCTCCTCCCCTATTTCAATCCTCGACAGATGGTTAGGTCCTGCATTCAACCTTCCTGGCTTCAAATTACTTCAAAGTCATGTTCCTAAAATAGTAACAACCATCTGCATATCTTCCCCCCAAACATAGGCTTATTCACTAGGTACTTTAGGGTGGAGTGGTTTGTGCACATCTTGAAATGTCCACCCAATAGATAATGTCTGAAACTTTGGAGTGCGTACACCATAGCCAATCCTTTGTGCTCTATTGTTGAGTAATTCTTCATAGCCTTTGATAACTTTCTACTTGCAAAGGCTATAGGGTCATCCATCTCTCCTTCACTAGCATGTGTCAGCACTGCCCCAAACGCAAAACACGAGGCATCGACGTGCACATGGAATTCCTTCTTCCAATCCAAGAAGACTAAGATCAGTGCGATGATCATCCTTTCTTTTAATACATCCAGACTGCGCTGACATTCTTTATCCCAACATAATGTAGCAACCTTGTTGAGCAACTTCTCCATAGGTGCGGTAATCTGAGCATAAGCCTTGATGAATTTTTTATAAAACCTACTATGGCCCAACGTTGCGCACAGTTGTTTGACACTCTATGGGGCCTCCAAATTGATTATTACCACGATCTTGGTAGGGTCCACCATTAGTCCTTACTTGCATACCGTATGACCTACTGGAATCCCAAAGGGGACACAAAACAATCACTTCTTTAGGTTCAGTGAGATTTGGTATCTTTGGCATGTATACAACATTAGGTGTAGATGTTATAAGACAAATTGACCTCCTAATCAACTTAGAGGAGAAAGACAAGATGACTGAAAGAATGACCACAGTTGCAGGCCCAGAATCCACACTAATGCTCTTTGTACACTAACAACCTGCTTTATAAAGCTTGTTTACAAGCATAAAGGAGTGTTAGTCAACCTGCTAACTCTTGTTGTTAGAGTAGGGGGAGCATTAGTGAACTTTAGTGATGCTCAAGTGGTTATGCCAATGAATCTGCCATTAAATATCTAGATATTATTTCCCTAAATTTGTGCAAGAAAAGCAAGGAAACTCCAAAAATCAAGATATTTGGAGAAATTCTATTTCGGAAATAGAGGCAAATGGGAAAAAGCTGGTAAACAAGGCAGGTTCATGGTTTTTACCCAAATGAACTACAGGTGGAGTTGGGCATCCCTAAATCGATTGCTATATAAGCAATGAGAGGGCCATTGCACAAGGGTCAGAGCATTTAGAAGGATAGTACATGGTACTGTTGTGATTTTGTCATATTCTTGAAGGAGCTAGCTGAAAGAAGGAGAGAGAGAGAGGAAGAAGGGATAAGAAAGGTTGATACAACAGGGTTGTTGTAATCACTCTTCTGAATATAGGATTGCGGTTGTGTTCCACTACTCAAAGTGTCGGTGATATTGTGCATTTATTTGTTCATTCTGATGCTTGTTGTGTTGAGTATATAAGTTACACATTTATACATGTTTGTTACAGATTATTACATTAATTGTCAGAAGTATATATTGTGATTGGTTTGCTTCCTTATTTTGTGCAGGAATCGTCTTGGCGCCGGTCAGGAGGAGTTCTTCTTACTGCATGGAGATCCCCAAGTGAATCTAGAAAGAACCAAAGGTGATCCTTTCTCCATATCCTGTCAATATATGTCAGATAGATGAACATGTGTGTAACAGGTACCTTTTGCAGATCACCTTACGATCTGTTGGAAGTCCTGGGAAGACTTTCGAGGGTAGTTTTCATCCCGTGCATTTTACCCCATAGCAGAACTGGTGACTCTGCTAGGGACTATACATTTAGTTCTCGGTTATCCAGACTCCTCTCAGATCTCTTCTCTCTTCTATGAGCTTCCAGCTTCTTCATGTCCTTCTCTGATCCACCATCTAACTTGTTGCATCTTGCAAAGTTGCTTTCTCTTCAAAAATTGATCCCAAAAGCCCACTTTTTGAGATCTTTCCCTCACTAATGCAGGTTGTTGATCTACACAGAGCTTTATAAAGCTCTTTGACTGTGCACAGGGAGCATTAGTGGCCAAGCTAAAGCTCTGTTTACACATAGACAGAGCGATAGTGACCCATTTCCAAGTTTTTCAAGAGATTTTGTGGACCAAAAGGGGGGAACTTTTCCCAAGGGCTAAATTAAGATCTGCAATAGTATCATGCTAACAAATTTGGTGTCTTAGAATTTATTTTTTAAGAAAATGCTTTAGTTTTTCTCTCATAAAAGAAATTTTTCTTGAAAGAAAAGCTAATAAACTGTACATCTCCTTCTGTTGAAATAGTTGTAGGCTGCTTTGTTTTGGTTCAATAGTTATTAGGGAATATTGAGAAAAGGAACTTTCGGTTATGCAAAGTGTTGAATGACTTTAGATGCACTGACGAATACATGAATATGTGAAATGATACATGTGTAGAATAAGACTTGTTTGCATAAGAAATTGAAAAAAAATTCAAAGCATTGTTTTGCATGGTTTATTGAGTCGAGAGTCTCATCATATTGAGTTGAAAATCAAACTAGTGTCGTTAAAGAGTGAAAAATCCTTCTGCACACATATTACCGGGACCACTCCACTCACAACGGAGCTAAATACGAGACAACATCGGATTGTAATCAAAGGTAGCCCGCCTTCTTTTACAACTCCTTTGGGCATTCTGTGTAACAGGGGTCCCTTCAGGGATTTCGGAACTAAGTCCTACCCACACAGCGTGCTGTCTACGACTATGTCCCCCCTGGAATGTCTATGATTTGAGGTATCTCTAGTGGCCAATACTTCTAGGTACTTACCTAAGGTGACTGGGACAGGCTATCCTAGTACCTCAAATGGACAGATCTACTTTCTCTTCATTTTTTGGGAGGGTGCTCGTCTTCACGAGAGTAATTGGCCCCTCAATCTAAGGTTCAGGCGAAGCTCAAAAGTAACTGTAACCGTACATTTGGCCATCCTTCTCTGTTACTCATTAAGAGACTAGGTTTCATCTCCAGTAATTGGTGTTTATTAGACAAGGTAATTTCACTTTGTTTGTTGATTGTCATTTTTAGTGTATTTTTTCTTTGTAGGTACCTGAGTGCTATCGTTTTTGAGACTTAAAGAATATCACCTTAAAATTTATCTAATAAAATTTACCAGTCATTGTGGCTACATCATACCCTCACCATCAATCCAGATGGTTGTTAGGACTTCCTCCACTCACTGTGGAGGATCTGCCGAGATCCACTGACTCAGATTCCTCATCTTCAAGGAATCAGTCTCCTAAATCGCACACGGGATCGTTTTGGACGACTGACGATTCTGATTTGCCGGAGGATTTCTTCACGGATGGATTTCTTCCTCATTTTAACACTCTGCTTACAAATCAGTCGAATCCTGTTATTTCTCTCGTCGTACCAGTACTTCACTCTTCACTGGGAGGAACTCTCCCATCTGTTCAGTCGACATGTCAAGGGTTATGGAATTATAGAGACACTATGAGTCCTCTATCACTTCCCCAGTCGACGGTCATTACAACACCAACAATGTGGAACCCCGCAATCCTGTTTGTCCCAGGTACTGCAACTCACATAACACCCTTTATCAGTGGAACCCAGCAGATGCCAGGTTCCACTCCTATGGTGTGCCAAAGCATACCTTCAACTAGTGCCACATATAGTGCTCCATATAACACTCAATGTGGCACTATGGGCACAATTCCAGTTTACCAACACCAAGGTCGGATGCCAATGTATGGTTCTAACCCCCAGATTCAGATATCTGGGGCAGTTCCCAATATGCACATGGCAGCGGGGAATGTCACAGTTCCCCCACCGTTCTCAGGCATGCATGGACAGTCACTGATTGACATGAGTTTTCCCTTTGTCAATCAAAACCATATGGTTAGTTTAGTGTCGGTTGGGAATCCACAAGGGATCCCCACCCAATCCATGTGGGCACCCTACTCACAAGCTCAGATGAGTCAAGGGGGCACCGCTTATACTGGGGGAAACTTCATACCCCAGTATCAAAATCCTCATGGTAATCCACTTTACAACACTGTACCACAAAGAAACTGCTACACCACGCAGCCCATGTACACCATGGGGAACCAAATGATGGGAGGAGCGCAGAGCTCCTCAGGTCATCCATCATCACAATGGTCCAAGTTGGGGGCACCCAACAATTTTCCTTTTTTGGCAACATTAGATATCCCCAACTTATACAAGTTGACTAACGACCCCATCTACCATAACCTACAATGGCCGCCGATCCCGCATAAAATACCGGTGGATATTCCTAAGTTCGACGGAAAACAAGGGGAGGATACAAGCACTCATGTCACCACCTACCATCTATGGTGTGTTTCTAACTCCATGATGGATGACAGTGTCCAATTGTGTCTTTTTCCCTGCACCCTCACTGGAAATGCTACAAAGTGGTATATTGAGTTACCACATGCGTCAGTGAATACCTTTGACGCTTTAGCGATGGAGTTCCTAAAGCACTTTCAGTTACCTATCCGTTATGAGACAAGGACGGAGCTCCTTACCTCGTTTCGTCAGGATACCGCCACCCACATCTCCGATCATATCCATGAATGGAGATGTAGGCAGAGGTTAGTCAAAGCTCCCATCCCTAATTTTCTCTTAACATACTGGTTCTGTAAGTCATTGCTCCCGCAAATCGCTAGAGATGTCGCTCCAGGTGGTGCGGTCACAGAGGACCAATCAATACATCATGCCTAGCACTTGGATTTAATTTATTCACAGTCTGGCACTCTCTACGACATTATCTCCTATGCTCCCAGTAACCCCAATCCTCCCACCACTCAGCACCCTGGAGTGAATGCTGATGGGATCGTCGGTGCAACCTCCACGAGCGCTGTAAAATAACTCAGTGGATCTGTTGCCAAGTTGGTAGTGGACCCCTCTACCAAAATGACTGCTCTTCCTGCCACTATGATTAACTCTGTGCAGTCTACACATAAATCCAGTAGCAAGAACAAGAAGAAACAGAACAAGACCGCTCCTTCTAAGGAGCAGTCATCTAAGCAGCCCAACCCAAAATAGAAGGTTGTTGCACCTACTGATACGGAAAAGGATAAAGGCACCAAATATTCGTGCAAACTTTGTCTTGAAGATCACATAACCTGGCATTGTCCGCGTCTTCAAGAATGCACGGATTACCTTACCAAGAAAGATTCTGGTAAGACACATGTTGTCCTTAGAAATCCTTTTCCTAATCAACAGTAGCAACATCTCGTTACCAACCAATCACCACCCACGTCAAGGAGCAGCGATGGTTCGCAACAACCTTCAGCTGGTGAAGGAAGTTCTACCGTTTACACATTTGAAATGGTAGAACTAACAACCAGAGCCAAATCTTATGGAGTTCCTCTCGCTTCGGCAGCAGAACCATCCATAGGTCAAAACCCATCGCCGCCCAACGATTTGCGAATCGAAAGGCCAGTTGAGGACTTTGTAATCCGACCCCCCAAAGGGGCACTTCGATGCACAATGCACAACACATCTGCACATGCCACCCAACACTACAACATCGTAGAGGATTTGGTGCAAGCGTCGTCGGCTATGTCGGTGCTCGAAGTATTACAAAGATGCCTTAGCCAAAGGAAAGCTTTGCTTTCGCCTATCGAGGGTATTGAACCTACGGATTCCATGCTTGTTATTTTCAACATGGACAAGTGTAAACCTCCCCTTTCTCACCAGCTTGCATTCCAGGTGCATATAACTTCGAAAGGTAAAGGTATACATAGAACTGTCATCAACGAAGGTGCTTCAACCTGTGTCATATCAGCTTCATGTTGGCTCGCACTGGGTTCCCCAACCCTATCCCCACCTTCGAACTCCCTTAAAGCTTTCGACAACCACACCTTTATCCCAAAAGGATACCTAGTCAGTTTTCCCATCACTTTGGCTGTGAAAACTGTAACAATGGATGTAGAAGTCGTGGATAGAAAACTTGACTATAATTTCTTGCTGGGTCGCAGTTGGACATATGCCATGATGGCCATCATATCTACTGTAGTTCTCATCATCCAATTTCCATTGGATGGAAAGGTTATTACAGTAAATCAGTTGTCTTTCTGCATCTGTGATTATTCACCATTACCAAGTGGCTCTGTACCCCTAGTAGGAGGTGGAACTAACTCTTACGTCAATTTAGGTACCGGTCTACTGAAGGCTTCTTCCCTCATGGGTTGTTTCCCTCTTCAGCTACCGAAGGTTTCACAATCAGTCAACATGCTTTCATCTTTTACCCGTGAACAGACCAATCCATGGATCCTATCAGCTCCTTTAGACATTGACACTTACAGAGAACAAATGTCGCTGTCACTAGCTGAATTGGCCTGTGAAGCCATTCAAATTGCACACGAATCTCGAGTCACTTTGGTTTCGGCCAACGGTACCACTGCCCCTCCCATAACCGCTCCTTCTTTTGACCACTCAATCAAGTCCTATCGGTGGATGAAGATATTAGAGATCACGAGGTTAGAAGAGTGACCTTGGGAGGATTCGCACCATCATGTTTCGATATTTGATTCGGACATGATGCCTCTTCAAACCCTGTCACCTAATGCACATGAAATTGTTTCCTCACCGTATACGACTATCCAACTTTTGGACTCGGAAGCAAACAGGGGCAATATTTCTCAAACATTTCTCCTCGATATTTCTGTCATGACAGGCATTGTGGAAAACATACAGAGTGGAGCCAATCACAATCTTGAGGAAATTGTGAGCTTCACCTACCTGTTTAGGGACTTCCACAATGTTTTTCCTTGGTCGTATGAGGAAATGCATGGCATAGACCATTCTATTGTCAAAAATGAGATCAAGAACGATCGCACGTTCTTTTTATGGTATTTTTCTTGCTCGTTATTCCAAAAAACCTCGAGTCTTCTTCTTTGGGCTCGTTAAACTACAACGAAGATAATAAAGCAATGTTAGCGATATTTTATTGCTCTTTAAAAAATATAAACCTCTCCGAGCTTTTGTCCTTGTGCTCGTTAAATCCCCGCAATGATAAATAGAACACTTTTGGAGACATTTTATCGCTCTTTAAAAAATATAAACACCTCCGAGTTTTTGTAGTATGACTTGTTAAAAATATATACCACAATCTGTAAAGCACTTTTTTGGGATATTTTATCGCTCTTTAAACAATACAAACATCCCCGAGTTTTTCATCCTTTGCACTCGTTAAACATATGCAAATGATGCTCTGAGAACCTCTTTTTTGATCTAGTTCCAGCTCATAAACTGAAAAAGACCAATGGAGCATCCTTTTTAGGCACTTTTTTCTCACTCTTTAAACTGAAAAAATCCCGAGCTGTGTCTTGCTACTCATTAAACATAATAAAGATGACCCGAGCATTCTTTCAGGTACTTTTTTCAAGCTCGTTAAAAAATGAGAAATTCCGAGTTTTTGTTACTGAGCTCGTTAAAGTATCACGACAAAACATGAGTTTAGTCTACCGCCTCATACTCGTAACAAAATGAGGTCGACATCTATTGGAAAAAGGTTTCTCTTTATCCGGGTCCATAGATTAAATACAGAAAAGTAACCGATACGGGTATACTATTAACCTTTTGTCGCACCTGTTTAACAACTATGACAAAAGGACCACCATGGAGTCTCTCTTTACGATCTTTTCAGACTCCCTAAAGATGAAAAGATCACCGAGTTTTCTAGTCTGGACTCTTTAAATACACAGACAAGATATAGAGTCGTTCTTTTTATGATACTTTTCAGACTCTTAAAAGATGAAAAAATCGATGAGTTTTCCTGTCTGGACTCATTAAACTAATTAGATAGGGAAAAGAGTCGTTCTTTTTACGATCCTTTTCAGACTCTCTAAACATGAAAAGATCGATGAGTTTACTCATCTGGACTCATTAAAAATTAGACGGGGAAAGTGGAAATACAACCGTATCCTGAAGCGTGGTTTGGCAGCAAAAGTTCCCTTGAACATGGCACTCCCTCAAATAAACCATCATTTTGATAGCTTCTCAATATGAACCCTGCCAACCTATGAGTTTTTAGCCTATATACCCTGATGCCATTGGATCTCCGTACCTTAAACACTCTGTAGTGTTCATGAGTCTAGTGCTGTTTGGTTAAAACCGTTGTCATGCCTTCTATTGTTCAAGGGTCCCTACTTGTTTCCTCGATCAACTAACCCTACATATCCTTTCATCATGCCCTTTGTTTTTTAGACCCAAAAGCTCAAAAGATTCTTTAGAAAACAAAATCATCCTTGTTCAGTTTCGTGTTGACTGATGTAGGACATGTCCTTGCCTACCTTTCGACAGGTTCCTTCCTATCGACTTCAACACTCTATCTAGGAAGATAACCCAAAAACACATTCAGTGCCTTGGTACTTGCAGACATTAGTGGCAGGTTACCTTGTGATTGATCATGGGTTTTCATCATTGGCTCCTGGTTAAGTGATTCTACGAGTTTTCGATGACAAAAAATCTTTCACACTTGCTAGTTTGCATTGTGCATCTTGGAGACCATCACCATTACCGGTGGCCTTCCTTGCATCTGTTAACAGTCTCCATTATTGGCTGGTAATCAGATGATTTCGTGCATGTTCAACGTCAACTCATTTTATCACATGTATCAATCTATGCTGTTTGGTGAAGTAGGAATCAAGACCTTGGGTAGAGGCTTGCATCATTTAGCCTTGTTTCCTCTCCCAAGCTGCAATATTGTTCTTTGAAGACAACCATTTTAGGATAATCTATTACGACACTGGATCTGCCCTGTGCCATATTGGCGGCCAGCATTGTCATATCTCTAAGGAGAAAGTTACTCTGATATAGCTATTGAGCATGGGAATGCCTGGCTCTGGACATGATTTTAGCAGTTCAAATATATGTACTTTTGTTGTATTAGGTTTTCCTTATCGCCCGAAACTTCTCTCTCTCTCTCTACAAAGATTTTGACGGGAAACTACAGTATTTTCATAAAGTATTTCGGCCATCGTCTCTGCCTATAATCTCATACTTTTGGGGGCATCTGTTATAGGACAAATTGACCTCCTAATCAACTCAAAGGAGAAAGACAACCTGCTTTATAAAGCTTGTTTACAAGCATAAAGGAGCGTTAGTCAACCTGCTAACTCTTGTTGTTAGACCAGGGGGAGCATTAGTGAACTTTAGTGACGCTCAAGTGGTTATGCCAATGAATTTGCCTTTAAATATCTAGATATTATTTCCCTAAATTTGTGCAAGAAAAGCAGGGAAACTCCAAAAATCAAGATATTTGGAGAAATTCTATTCCGAAAACAGAGGCAAATGGGGAAAAGCTGGTAAACAAGGCAGGTTCATGGTTTTTACCCAAATGAACTACAGGTGGACTTGGGCAGCCCTAAATCGATTGCTATATAATCAACGAGAGGGCCATTACACAAGGGTCAGAGCATTTAGAAGGATAGTACATGGTACTGTTGTGATATTGTCATATTCTTGAAGAAGCTAGCTGAAAGAAAGAGAGAGAGAGAGGAAGAAGGGATAAGGAAGGCTGATACAACAGGGTTGTTGTAATCACTCTTCTAAATATAGGACTGTAGTTGTGTTCCACTACTCGAAGTGTCAGTGATATTGTGCATTTATTTGTTCATTCTGATGCTTGTTGTGTTGAGTAGATAAGTTACACATTTATACATGTTTGTTATGGATTCTTACATTAATTGTCAGAAGTATATGCTATGATTGGTTTGCTTTGTTATTTTGTGCAGGAATCATCTTGGATCCGGTTAGGAGGAGTTCTTCTTACCGCATGGAGATCCCCAAGAAAATCTAGAAAGAACCAAAGGTGATCCTTTCTCCATATCCTGTCAATATATGTCAGATAGATGAACATGTGTGTAACATGTACCTTTTGCAGATAACCTTACGGTTTGTCGGAAGTCCTGGGAAGACTTTTCAAGGTAGTAGACTAGCTACATGGGGCTTCACTAACCCAAATGTTGTCCAATCATCAAAATATACCTCCAAGAATTTGTGAATAAATTATTTGAATGTCATGATGACTACGCAAAAGAATATAGTCGGCACATTTTTTAGTCCAAACAGCGTCACAGTATACTGGAAACACCCCCATTCTGTCGCAAGGCTTGTTTTACTCTTGTCTTCTGGTGCGATCTTAATCTGATGGTATCTAGAGAACCCATCAGTGAATGAATAGGCCTCCTATCCTCCAACATTATCTAGTACCTCATCTATAAACGGTGTCAGAAAAGGATCATGGACATAAGCATTGTTAAGTTTCCTAGGATCTACGCAAATCTGTATTTCTCCCTTCTGTTTCTTTTCTTGGACCACCATTGGGCTCACCCAGTCATATTCTTCAATTGGTTCAATGATGCCTGATTCTAGCATCTTATCCAACTCTAAGCGAACATTTTCCTTGTATTTGGGATTAAGGCAATATGGCCTCTGCTTAATAGGCTTCGTGCTCGGCTTTAAGGTAATTTTCATCACGACCAAATCACCTATGATGCTATTCAGGTATGAAAATTTTGTAGGAAACAAATCCTGATATTCACAACCTTATCCACTGTGGCATCATCCTAGTAATCCCCAATCTTTGCAAATTTAGGGTCCGCTTCAGTACCAATGTTCACTTACCTAGTCTTCAATGGCACGGTGATGTCCAGATTTTTTATCTACAGACCTTCAACTGCGTGATGACCTTCTGCCTATGGAATATTGATATTTCTTGGATCCTCATCCTCCCCTTCAACAGTCATATTATAGCATTCCAATGCATGGTGCACCTGGGTGCTCCAATATGATTGAACCAATTCCAAAGGATCCTGTGGAATTTTGAAGATCGTTGCCTTAACCTCCTGTAGGGCTTCATCAATGCTTTCGAACCCATCTTCAAAACTGAAAGTCATCACAAATCCTTCCCTTAAGATATCCCACTTTGTGGTGTCATGGCGAAGTTCCGTTCCAAGTACCAATTCATAGGGAATATATCCAGAGTGCGACAGAATAAGTGCACCCACTCTGGTTGTGACTTTTTTCCATAGAATTTAGTCCACTTTGCCAAATGATTGTGTGGATCATTTCTCCCATCATATTTCTCAGTTAACTGCACTTTAGGATGAAAAATCACAACCTCATCATCCTCATGTAATCACACCATTCATCAAAGTTTTCCTTGTGCACACCCCACCATCGTGCGGGCGTAGTGTGCAGTGCCAAATCCAGTGCTTGAAAGTGATGATCATCCGAGATTTCTCTTTCAAAAGCATCCAAAAACTTATCTACATCAATTAAACCATCGTAATAAGATAAATTTCTTACCTTTGATGACATACAGCACAATGATTTGGTCATCATGTTGCAGCGCAGTGTAGATGCTTCATGAAGCCAACTTTGTCATTGTTCCAATTCTTCATCCGAATTTGATGTACAAGAGCTTTTGCAGTCCCATGAAATCCATCCATCAGCTATTGGGTTAATCCAATCTTGATCATGCGCTGTTATTTTGTAAATCTAATCCAAATCATCATCACTTTCTTCATAGTCACGGATTGGTTCAGTATAGCGCGGTCCTTCTACAGGGTCCAATGGTATTCCAATGTGGAGCGATTTCCCTTCAAATGACATTGTCCACTTCTTCAAGTTTATCACCCCATTCATATCAATAGCACAATCAATTCCAAGGAGCGTGGGGTATGGATTACTTTCATCAAAAATTTCTATTACTTCAAAGTCATTCAGCGTGCTCGCGCCTTCTATATCTACAGTGACTCCATGTAATCATCCCATAGGGATAATCTTCTATTGCTTCGCCATCCTCAATTGAATCGGATACCACTGCAATGTAGCTCTACCCTTCTCTGCCACATCTGTTTAGGTAAAAAGTTCACATCAGACCCCAGATCCAAAATAACTTGGTCCATCTCATAGTCTCCTATTTATGTGGTGAACCTCATCTCGTGTCATGTTCTTTCCTTATGCTTTCCAATATTTTGGACTATGTGGTGTCCGTCAGGAGAATTCTCCTTACCAACACACTTGTTTATCAATTCTTATAGCCCTTACATAGCCTTGCTATCATGCAATAGTTTCATACAAGTCTCCAAGAAGGTGGTAAGCGTAGAGGGGCCAACCTCTGTAGGCATGCTAGTTTCTTGCAGTTTGTCCTTACTTCTTGAGGTAGATGCCTCATCGAAGCTTTTCTTCACCTCCATAAACATTTACTTTGCATGCTCTAGGTCAAATCAAATCTCCTTTTCCGGGGCCTTGCAGGCCCATCCATCCTCTTCAGGTTGTTTTCCTTTATCGTCACCAGTAGTGATCCCGCTTCTTGGCATGATATTCACATTTGGATCCTCTTTTCGGGGCTCTACCCTCGTCATTTGTAAGTTCTGGGTAGGATACTAAGGCTACACCTTCTTCTCCTGCATCTTGGCTATCAACACAGGGCATCCATCTATTGTGTGGTTAAACTAAGTGCAGTATTTACATGATGGGCATGTCTGATTCATACACTCCCACGTGTAGTGTCTTGGCATTCTGCAATTGTAGAAAATGACCTATCCATGACCTCTACTAGGTCCTCCCCCTCCTTGGATTCATTCGCGCACCTGATATCCTCCGCGCTCTCCCCTAGCGTCTTGATATGGAGGCTGAGTTTCTGCTTGCATTCGATACATAGGCATCCTCTCCATCATTAATTCGTAGCTACAATAGTGGCACCCATCGTGACCCACCAATTTGTAGAAATTGTAGAACAATTGTTGTGGTGTCTATACAAACTTTTGCAGCAAATGACAGTTATTTGTTACATGATTTCTAGCCACCCAACAAATAGCGCACCATAACACATGCCCCATACTTGGTCCTACTGGAGCTTCCTGCATTAGGGGCATTGGTCCCCCCCTGTAATATAATTCACGAAGACCGGGCAATGATCCTTATCATGCCCCTGGCTCTTACACTTAAGGCACTAGACTATTTCGCGCACCTCTGGCCTGGCCTCCTTTTCTTTCTTCAAGCTCTACAATTCCAAACAGAGGTTCTACAACTGTGAGTGAATTTGTTGGACTCCCAAAGACGTGTACTGAATAGGTGTTTCATGCAATCTCATTGCGATTTCCAGAGCTTCCGCCTAAGTTCCTATCTTTGCTGCGAAAGAGCAATCCTTAGGTGGTGCAGGAGCGAGGCTATAAAACACTCATGGTGCTGACTATCTATGAGATGAATATTAGCTTCACAATCACGCACTTCAACCTGTGATATAATTCCTAGGGAATTTCACCAGCCCTCATCGTGATTTCCTTAAATCCAATTACTGATTGTGAGTCAGACTTAGGCTTATCAAATTCTTTGCTCAAAGTGGCCTGAGTGCCTGCTAATGATGCCAATGGATTATTGGTGCAATAATTAATGTACCATGTTAGCGTGTGATCCTATAGAGCAGTAACAAACTGTGCCTTCTTTATATTATCATCTGTAATTTGTTGCGCTATCCACATAGCCTTTGCAACAAACAAAAACTAATCTGCATCCTCACTTCCTAGGCCCTTGAAAACTGGAAACTTCATTGTATTTGACATGTTGAACGATGATGGTGGTGGTGGTGTGGGCGAGGGTGTATGTTGTGGAGGTGAAGGTGGAGGTGTTGTGGATGGATGATATATCAATGGAAAACCCTACCTTATCAACTGGACAACACTCCGTAGTGAGGCCTATACCACTCCTTCGTCGTCACTTGAAGGAGATCCAATCAACGGGTTATATTCAAGACCTGCTTTTCCTTGATTTCTAAAGCTTCACCCCCTTCGCATAGATCCTAACATCAAGGTAATGGCATAACCCATTTTTCACACAAGAGCATCTTAATCCAGGTATTCAAAGATCTCAAATACTTACCTCGTGGTCCCTTGAAGAAATTTCGCTCTGCTTCGCTGTAACTGACTGAGGTGTCAACCGCAAACTCTGTAAAAATTCCTCTTATAACCCGATCAAGCCAATGGTTAACAACGTGCGTGATATTATCTTCAAAGCCTTCCAACCTCTGCACTAGCTCCAGAGTCCACACTATTGTACCATTAAGTCTCCATCTTCCTTGTCCATCTACCAATTTATCTATCCACTCGTATAGTTCAATTGGGAAGGTGCAGAAGAAAATTTCATGTATTTATGTGTACAAATATCTATCTAGCCACTGCTCTTTTGTTAGGTGCGGATTTCTGTTCTCCCACGCCACGAATACGTGGATATTTCTATCCAACCACTTCTCAATTTCCTTTTTTTTTCAGATTCCAATGATGCGACATCACACATCTCTTTATGTAGATCCCGGTCTTGGCAACGAAACCATTTTTTGGCTTAATGGGTCCTGACCCAGGTTCAGAGTTAGTTGTGCCAAAAAAACCCTACACCACTGGCCCTTTTAGCATCAATCTGTGTAGTGCGGACTGAAGTCTCACCCGAATCAATATGGAGGGATGCTGGAACCAAGTTTCTGCATCCAGAGATCAGTGTGATGTCTTTTTATGCCCTAGATCTTCCTCCACGCAAATCTATAATCCCTTAGGGCTTGGTACTGCAATTCCCTTCGACCAGCCTTTAGACCTTCATGAAGGTCTACAAATGGATTTTTCGGACCCTCAACAGATGAATTAGCTACTTAAGTGCACCTTAGATTACTCTTAGATCAGTATGTACTGAGATTTATCCAAGTGTTCAATAAACCAAACAGAAAGTGTTATGATCTTAGCGTAATCACTTAACATTAATTGCGTTCAGTTAATAAGACAAATCTAGTAAATTTGCGCATCAATACATCATTATTTCATAAAGAAATTATTCATTACAACATATATCGCAATCATAAATAATAGAAGTACGGAGATAAAACACAAGAATTTTTGCAACAACCTTCTTTATTGATCTTTAGTATAAGTTTACAGACTCAAAAATTCCTTGCGCACTCATCTACAGGGGTCTGTGCACTCAGCTATGGATACTCCTCTAGGCCTCTGCACAGTCAGCTTCAACGCCTTTTCCCCCTCTAAGACTTACTTCCCTACACTAACTCTCTAGACTCCTTCCATCATACCCATAGACAAAGACATAGATCTGCCTTAGACTCTCTAAGACACACCTATTTATACAATCCCATGGTCCGCGAACCATGGGTAGATCTTCCAAAACCGACTCAAGTTTACATAAACGAGGGTAAAAACCATTTTTGACTCTTAACTAACTACGCACTCTGTGTCTACAATTTGCGGAGGCTTTACATATTTTTACATCAAAACTTGGGCTTTTGCCCCAAAACTGACCCACTGGACCCCAACCCAATAAGCTATCTTGTTTACTCTAAATGATATATGTATCTGTTTGCTTACGCATGTGTGTATAGACTCTTTTTGTATATGTATGTATGTATGAATCTTACTGAAATGTGTTTTTGGTTTAACCATCACTTTGGATTGCTAGGTTACTTGTCTTCTAGTTTGTGATGCATATTTTCTCATGTGTTCCCTTCTTAACTCCGTGCTTTCACAGGTTTCCAAGGGGTGCAATCACCTCACCCTCAGTGTGTTTGAACCATTCATGCACCTTCTTTGACTTGATGCATATGCCACACCCTTTCTACCAATGGGTACATCTTACTTGCCTTTGCACACAACCGTGGTCAAGGCGATACTATACGACCCACTACTGGGACTCCTACACCAAAGGGTCTGAGGTCTAGTTGGGACTTCTTACCAGGGAGATCCCCTGACATGTTGGTAGGTCCAACACAATTAACATTCTGGCACTAGAAGTAGGGCCAGATGACAAGATGTGTCCTCTCATCCTGTTTTGAACTCTTGCACATCTATCATGGATTATATCACACTCATCCCTCCACAATGTCTTTCGCATGCCAAACCTCTCAACATCACAAGGGATTTTTTTGATCTCTTGTCTGAATTCACGTATGATGGTGAAGGCAAGGTAGACTAGCCTGAGTACCTAGAAGACTTCTATGTATTCCCTGAGAATGTAGACGAGTTCTATGCAGAACAAGTCAGTCTGCTGCTTTCATACACACTTCGCGAATCCCCACAATGGTGGTGCTGCAATCTGCCTCCTGGCATCATGCACTCACTTGACTAGTTCTGTGATCTCATTGAATCTACTTTCCATCATTTTGATCTAGAACCTCTTTACCAAAAACTGTTACAACAACAGAAGGTCCCGCATGAATCGCTTATAGAATTTTGGGAATGCTTCCGTGTGTTGTAGTTTCAAGATCTGAAAATCTATATGAAATTTCCATATCTTTGGGACAAATCCGAATGCTGTATTAACAAATCAATCCTAAGAAGAAGTTCAAGATCAATCCTTGATCAACATACTTTAGTGATGGAGATGCACAGTGACGGACGAACACGGTTGCTGTCACAAGTGACTATCCGTCATCCCCTCATCAAACAACTCCACCATCGCAGAGTGATGTGGGAGAGCATCCACACACATTTGTTCAACCATCACATCCTCCCGACATCTCTCCTTCTAATTTTCACGCAATATTGGCTGTGAATCCATTGGGTTCTCATATTTATTTTGTACCTCAACCTCTGTCTTCATACTCAGATCGTCCTCCGGATGAAACTATCTTGTGTTCTTCCATTCCAGACTCTACACTTGTTGTGAATGAGGATCAAGGCATCAACAAAGTTGGTGTTGGAAAACCAACATGTGTTGTCATTCATATAGAGTATGAATGGGAGCTTGAACATCCACTGACAGCAGAGGACCATCCATGTTTGTCCGTACCTCCCCTGTTTTTTCCCAACATCCTTAATGATCTTGCCATCCCTGATTTTTCATGTGTATCCCCATCCACAGATGCACCCATTATTGATCATTCACAGGACACGCTGTATGTCAGCCCATTATCCAAAAATGGAGAGGACCAATCATTCATTGAAAATCCACTTGATTTTTCATTTGCTTTTTCTGGAAACACAAAGGGTGAACATTATTGCTTTTCATATACCCCTTTGTGTGGTTCATCAAACCATGAGGATGCCAACAAACATCCTGATTTTTTTGATCTTTATTGTCGTTATCTCTCTACTTCTTCACCCAATCACGATATTGACTCAACTGTTGTTAATCTGTCCAAGACATTGGTCTACAATGATATATCTATTGATGAAGTTGAAAACCCCCAGACTGCCAAAGCACTTCAGCCCAAGCTAATGGTTATGTTAGGACCTCGTTTCCATGAGGTTGGTCTCACTTCCGATCAGGAAATTGTGGAAACACTTGAGGCTCCTCATCACTCATCTATATGCATTGAAGATCAATCTCACACACAGATTTTGCTTCCTCCACTCGAACTACATGATCCCATCCCTCATGTATTGGAGAAATATTACACAACAAGCACACTTGCATAACGTAAGTGGTCCACGTTTCTCACATTTACTTGCATGTCACAGTCAAGAGAATGCATACACTTAACATCTACACACAGTGTAACACAACACCATGGCAAGTCCACAAAGTGGATGTCATGCGCTTTCACTCACTTATGTTTTGTGGACTCTTTTAGACTCAGAGTGTGTTTGCCTTCATTGTTATATCTTTCTTGTTTGCTATTTCGCACAGTTGTCTTGTTCGCAAACCATTCCTTCACCAACATGGGTCGACCAATGCACCGGTGGTTGCATTGGAAGTATCACTTCACATGAGAAGACCCATGCACTATTAGCTTAGGAGTAGGAGTAGTGTTTTCTTTTGGTTTGTTTGCTTGCATGCATGTTTGCTTACTCGTTTTTCATGTTTGTTTGTTTGCTTGTTTTTTTTCTTACTCACTTTGCTTACGCATTTACTTCTGTTGTTGCTTTATTTTCTATTTATTTTCTTTTCTATGTTTGTAGGTTAGTTTCATGTGAAATCATGCGTGACTCTTGAAAAAATCATGGTAAAGTACAAGAGGACTTGTGTAGTTATAAATACTTGGTTATCGTTGTCCTGCCTCTACATGAAAAACTTGTTATCTTTAGTCCATGATACGCCGATGGAAAATGCACACTGTTCAAAGTGAAGCTTGGTGAAAAAACAACGCTTGCGTGCTAACTAGTGTCACCTACTCTAGTCAGTTTTTTTTTGGGTTAATGCTTGTGAACTCATTCAAGTAGAGTAAGGTGAGGGGGAAATCCTTAACAAGCACGTTAGAGGTATATACAAACTACTTCTTTGAAGGAACAACCTCTTTTTCTCTCAATAAATCAGGATCCCTCTTCTGCCTCTGAAATGAATAAGTGTTATGCACAGTTACGAAAAATGAAAAAGTAAAAATATTCGCAAAAATGAAAATCGGATAAGGCGAAAGACGAGAAAGTCTTCTTGTGTAGAGAGATGATGCAAGTAACTTCGCTGGGGTACTGACTCGGCTTGCTGGAAGCGGAGCAATTCTTTTGTTCCTGCGTGACTCACCAGGGGTATTGTCCAGGCCTGCTAGCAACAAAGTAACACAGAGATGAAACTAAAACTCTGACAACCATATGGCTTGTGCACCAATATACCCCTCATCCCCAATCGAAATAACTATGTTGACTTGGCTTGGAATGTGTGTCGACCGACCAAGGGCTTGGCAGATGCTACATCTTACAATCAAGCAAGTGTGAAAATCAAGATGAACATAGAATTGAACAATACTTCCATGGGTGTTAGACTTTCTTTTCATGAACAAGGTCAATTTAGAGAGCTGTAGTTCTACCAGTGTGTCACCAAGTGTTGTAGCTTCTACAAACACCCTCCAAAATTTTTCCTTAGCTTCGTTTTGGAGCCTCCCTACCAACCATCCTCAGCAACATGTCTTGCACTGTCAAGCATATAGGCTTCAACTGTTTCTCAGTGTCTTTTCAACCTGTGCATGTCATTTTTCTTCACTCCCTCACAGGTTATCTTTCTCGACTTAGACCTTGTGATGGCCAAGAAGCTCCCCCAGGAAATTGCGCAATCATGGAAGGGAACCAACATTCCCTCCAAAAATTGCGCAAATCAGCTGGCTAGCCCGCTGAACTAAAGAATTGCGAAAATTAGTCTGTTAGGCTTCCCTCAGAAAATTGTGCAATTCTGGAGGGGAACCAGCCTTCCCTCTAGAAATTGCTAAAATCAGTCTAGTAGCCTACTAGGCTCTAGAATTGCGCAGAGCAGTCAGGCAGTCTTCCTCCAAAAAACTACAATCTGGCCTTGGACAGCTGCTCAACCCAAGAATTTCACAATCATAGGAGACAGTCACCTATTCCTCCTAGATATTGTGCAATCCCTCTGAGATAGCCAGCTCTGCTCAGCCCAGAAACTATGCAAATCTCTCTACTAGGCTTGCAAACTATTGCATATGCCTTCAAGCTGACCAGTCTCCTATGGGACTAAGCTATCCTGGTTTGCATGCATGGGCTTCTCTTCCCGGAATAGAAAAAGGCATCATGCAAAAGGCATCCCTAGATCTAGGGATCTTTTCTTATCAATTAGAGGTTACGTGCAAAGCTCTTTCTAGAAATCTCTCACCAAGTGTCGCTTTTTCCTAGATTTGTGGCATGCACGTCATAACCTCAATCTTATCAAAACTCATCAATTGGATGCTTCAGAGCTCATTCATCACATTGAACTTGCAGCTTTGACATCTCACATTGAATCTAGTAGTATTCGACACTTTCAGCCTAATTGTTTCAGGGTAAGTCTGCTTTTCATGTCTTGCACTGCGTTTCTTTCGCTTTTTGTGTTTCTCTTTGTGTCGGTGTTGTCTGATTGATTTCAATGAGCACTTTTTTTCATTTTGATGTATGTTAGCTTGTAGAAGCACCATTTCAGTTTTCATTCATATCTCACTATTGTTGCATGCATGACATTGTTTTCGCACCGACGGTCGTCATTGTGACGAATTGCTTCACACACATGCATGTTTTCCTAGTTTCTAAATCTTGTGCTTACTGTTTGCATGCACAATCATTCACTCTTGTTTACACTCAGTATCACCATGCATTTAGACTTCTCATGTTTTCAGTCACCCGTTGGCGGGTCTGGGCTGCCTTAGCCCGGACATTGCCTTGCCCGGCTAGCATTACACATGTCCGAAAGAGAAGGCTCTTCCTGCCCTCCATAAATTATGAAATTCTAGCCTAGCAATAACCCCTAGGCTTTCACTGTGAAATTCTAGGAGGCAGTGCCTTGTTGGCCTAAAAAACTGTGCAATTATGGGAGGCAGTGCTTTGCTGGCCCTAGAAACTACGCAATGCAGTTTGTTGGTTTTCATGTCATTGCTGAATAAAATAGTGCATTGTGTAGTTTCAGTCCTTAGTAGGCCAGACTGGACTGTGCATTACATAGTTCCAGCAGTTAGTCAGACTCCCGACAACCCGGACTGTGCCTTGCACAATTTTGGTAGTCAGTCTCCCAGCCTCCTAGTGAAAATTATGCAACCTTCACGAACAATCACACAAGTATGTTACATGTCAGTCCTTTAATTTTTTTTGGTTTTCGACTAACAAATTTCTTGTCATGATTGTTTCTATGTCTCTAGGTATCACAGGTGTCTGTCTGCCTCTCAGCATCATAGGTACAATGGCTTCCAAGAGAGCAGAGTCAAAGACATCGTTCAGAGCATAGTTGGAGATGCAGTCGATGAAGTGTCTATGAACTTGCCTATCTATGAAGACATAAATTTGTTCATGGAAAAGTATATCAAGATGAAATGGCAGCAACATCACAGCAAGCGGCACCATTAGTAGCAGCAAAAGGTAGTACACCTGCATGCGACAAATGCAAGAGGAGGGTTGCTTATAGCACAAAGACGGAACAAAGTTGCAAGCTCAAGTAGATCTTCCTATGATGAAAGCATATTTGGAGATTGAGGCTATGAGGCAACAATGTGACAAGAGGATTGCGCGAAATTAGAGAAATAAACAGAGAAGGATTTGCAAGCGTTGAAGCAGAAACTCAAGGAAGAATAGGAGTTGCACAGACGAGAGAAGAAGTTGCAGTGGGAACAAGAACATCGAGAGGCACAATGTACAAAAACTGATGAAACTATGCCCATATAGGTTATGGACCCATCTAGTAGTTGGTATGGAGCAGACAGGGTGAGTAGTGTTGTCAATTGCATGCAATGGTATCCAGGGACATGGATGTCATTGTGCGCATGCATGCGATCCCACCCATTTGGTACACTCACCAAAGTTAAGACAAGAAGCAAGTCCGACTGGAGTTAAACATGTATTTTGACAAGTTGATGCACATGGTCACTGACACACACTCAGAGATCAACACAGACACTATGGATCAGTGTGTTGCTAGTCCAAATGCACTCAAGACAATGATGTGCATGTTATTAGATGAGTTGGACATAGGAGCCATATCAGTGTACCCGGATGTAACGGAGGAAAGAGTTCACTTTCAGCAGGATGTCACCATTGAGCACACAGACACCATCATGGACGACCAATCTTGGGATCAGTTTTCCACCGTCGATCATCGCAAGGATGTCAAGTATTTGGTCTCACCACAACTGTTTGAGTGTTAGTGATAGCTTGCATGGCTTTCTAAAGCCTATTTTTTCTCACATGGGTACATGCAGATTCAATGTAACATCTTGTAAAGTGGAAGTCCAAGTGTTGATAGTCAAATGTAACAGTCATAGAGTAGTTGAAGAGTTATGAGGGTAGATGAACAATCACAAAGGTGAATGTTAAGGGTCACCCCACCCTTTTCTATATATAGTCCCTCATAACTCATTGTATATGTTTTTGGTCAGCCAAGCTTCCGATAGGAGTATGTTGGAGAATATTGTAATGAGCCTTGGCTTCTCCATTGTGTAGAGCTAGTATATCTCTTTGGAAGAGCAGGCAGCAGTGACTGTAACGTTCCGCTGTCGAAACTAGTGGTTGGTAATGGTTGTATTGTATGACTAGAAATTTCATTTCTTAATATAACAAAGCCATCACATTTCATGAATATTTGATATTGTATTTCACTATCTAGTTTACGCTAAATGATATATGTATCTGTTTTCTTACGCATGTGTGTATAGAATCTTTCTGTATATGTATGTATGTATGAATCTTACTGAAATGTGTTGTTGGTTTAACCATCACTTTGGATTGCTAGCTTACTTTCCTTCTAGTTTGTGATGCAAATTTTCTTGTGTGTTCTGTTCTTAACTCTATGCTTTCACAGGTTTCCAAGGGGTGCACTCACCTCACCCTCCGTGTGTTAGATTCGTTCATGCACCTTCCTTGACTTGTTGCATATTTCACACCCTTGCTACCAACAAGGACACCTTCCTTGCCTCTGCGCACGAACACGGTCAAGGTGATACCATACGACCCACTGCTGGGACTCCTACACCAAATGATATGAGGTCTAGTTGGGACTTCTTACCGGGGAGATCCCCTGCAAAGTTGGCGGGTCCAACACAATCAACACCTACATATGACAAGGAATTGTATGCATTGGTGCAAAGTGTGAAAAATTGGAAACATAACTTGATGGGTAAGGAAACAATCATTCACACAGATCATCAACCATTGCAATACTTGCAATAACAAAAAAAGTTGCAGCAAGCGAGGCACTTTTGATGGATGGGGTTTCTTCAACAATTTCACTTGGTGATAAGGTATAAGAAAGGTATCTATAACAAGGTTGTTGATATGCTCCCTAGACCAATTGTTAGTGAATCCATTATTCTTAAGCATAATTTTGTCATGCATGAAAGCTATATTGAGAAATATGCTTTAGATAATGATTTCAAAGATGTATATGCGACTTTGTGTCAAGGTAACCAAGTAAAGGAATTAGATTATCATGTGCATGATAACTTGTTGTACCATCTTGCTAATATTTGTATTGCACAGGGAGAGAGAGTCAACATCATAAGGGAAGCACATACTTCTCTTATTGTTGGTCATTTTGGTGTAGGTAAGACAGTGGCACAATTACAGAGGTATTGTTATTGGCCTGGTATGCTTGACAGTGTATCATGATTTGTAACAGGATCTTCATTATGTGCTCTCCGTAAGCCTAGCAATAGAAAGTTGGGATTGTATACACCACTTCCAGTAACTTCTCGTCCATGGGAGAGTGTTTCTATGGATTTTGTAGGAGGTATACCTATGTTTAAGAGAGGTCATGATTATCTTTATGTAGTTGTGGATAGGTTCAGAAAAATGTGTACTTTTATGCCTTATAAAAAGCAGGTTACATATGAACATACTACTCAGTTATTCTTTCAGAATGTATGGGTACATTTTGGGTTTCCCACATCCATTATTAGTGATCGAGGTTCTTGCTTTGTCGAGAAGTTTTGGTCAAGCTTTTGGGAACTCATGAACACCAAATGGAAAAGGAGTACAACATTCCATCGGCAAACATATTGCCAAACAAAGGTGGTGAACATAACGGCAATACATCTTCTTCATGGGTATTGCAGCAAGCACCCTAAGTTGTGGGATGAGCATTTGCACTATATTCAACATGCTTACAATCGGGCCAAAAATTAATCGACTCAAACATCGCCATTTGAGGCATGTTTAGATTTCATATTTGGGAAGGATGTTGTTATTGATGGTCATAGTGACGTAGAAAAATATAAAAGATTCATTGAAAAAGTTCAATTGGTACAACAAATAGTTTAAGAACATTTGGAGAAGAGTCAAGTCAAGTAAAATACAAGACATGATTGTTGGGTGTGGAGCCTGATTATCTTCTATATTCAAAGGTATCGCCGCATTGGACCACAGTTCGTTGTCGCCCATAAAATATTCGCTGCAAGGGGGGTCCAGGGGGTGCGACTGCAACCTTTTGGGAGCCCCCCTAGTGGGGGGATCGGGGGCAGCACCCCCGAAGTTAAGAATAGATGTAAAATTGCCTTGTAAAATGTTGTAATTTCGTAGTCAATCTGGGTCTTTCATTAGGCGGATATCTAACGGTAGAAGTTATGTTTAATTTATGATTTTTTTCCCTAGAAGGCAACCCCTTGGTATATATGAGGGAATTGTATTGCGTCTAGGGAGATCTGTATTCTGAATGAGGAAGAGAGAGGATATTGAGAATGAAGAGGGAATTACAGCGGATCTGCTGTAGGTTGTATCTCTTCAGTTTGCTGGATAATATAAAAGGAAGGATTGGCTATTTCTCCATGGACATAGCCCAAACTGGGTGAACCACGTATATCTATGTCTCTCTTGTTTTATGTGTTTTCTGTGTTTATATTTCTATAATATTTTATGTGTTCCATTACTCTGTAATATATAATATTCTAACAATGATAAACATTGCGCTCACAGTTTCCAAGTTGGTGATGAAGTTTGGCATCACATTAGTAAAGAGAGATTCCAAGGAGAAGGTAAAAATCTGAAACCAATTCAATATGGTACATTCAGAATTTTGGAAAAGATTGGCAATAATGCCTTCAGGTTGGATTTACCTTCATATATGAAAATTTATGCAGATGTTAATGTTGATAATTTAAGGTTATATGAGCCTCTGATTGAATATCAAGGAGAGAATGTTTAGATTCCTTCAATTGAAGATTTCTCTCCTGAATATCTTAAAGAATTGCAGCAAGACATCATCCTTGACATAAAAACAAGGACTTTGAAACAAGGGAACGTGGAGTACCTTATTGTGGGGCTCAAGGGAATAAATCTAGGCAAAGCCAAATAGATTGTGATTTGAAGGGTGAGGGAATCGCACCCTCATTTGTTAATTGAAAGTGATATTTTGGGGTCCAAAAGCTTCGAGTGGAGAGGAATGATCTAGTGGTTCAAGAAAATGATCAACATTCAAAATGTTCAGATTGGCTCTAAACTAACACTAAAGCGTAGATATCATTGCCCTAAATTAAACACAACTTGTTTCACTGAAATCCGACATCGGATGCTCCCGATATCATGTTCTGATTGATTTGGGAAACAACTAAAAATTTGAAAAAATGTTTTGCAGGGATGCCCAGTGAGTAGTCCGTACGCTGACTAGGCCATGACTGGGGAAGGTGACTGGGTCCTCCATCAGCCTATGAATGATCAATAAGTGGCAACTGGTAATTGGGTCAAAGTGGCGAGTTTCTATTGGTTCATGTTGTGTTGGGTGGACCAATTAGGAGGAGCCACATGGGCCAATCTCTAGCTTCCACATGGCCTCCTAATGGTCATGCAAAATTATGGCTTGAGGTCGAACTGCCTTTGCATGGTTCGAATGTGAGACCTCATGTCCGCCAAAAAAGCTCCTTCGCGCCTCGCCTACTGATGTTCCTTGCTATGTAAGGGGAAAGATTTTTATTTAAAGTTTATTGGCGAAGGTATCGGAGGTGGGGACTGGGGTTAACCCTAGACCCCGGTCCACCAACCACACCACGTGGGGGTAGACAGAGTCCGGTGTTAACATCGGTGATCTGAATTTGATCATTATATTTTTTTTCATCCATCTTGATGCATTTGGAGTGGGAAAAGTGGAGGAATCAGCTCATGGGACCATTTTTACTGATGGGACCTAGTTTGGAAAAACGAGGTCTGAAAACTTCCAAGAGCATTTTGAGGCATCAAACAATGTTTTTTGGGGGTAAAACATTGCTACTTTAGCTTGCACATTTTCATGTTATTCTACACACAAAAATCTTTCCAACAACACAAGAATCACGTCAATCGAAGTCTGTATGCAAACATTATGCCACTCAGAAGTTGACCTTCCTGTTTTCACACCTATAGTTCAGGAGGATGTCACGTCAACCCCCATTATTCATGGAAAAGGGGCTAGCCATGTGTTTTTGATGTAAAAGACTCTAGAAGAATCTATTTTTTAACTCTAGTTAAGAGTTGATGTAGTCAAACTTAACCACCAATAGGCTATCGGGCTATGTTATAACCGGGCCACTAGGAGGAAGAGGCAATCCATTCTTTCGAGAGAATTTTGTTCCATAGTTGAGCAAAGATAGCCAAGAAAGATAGGAGGTAGAGCTCATACAGGGGATTTGTGCATTGTAGAAGCCCATGGGCCACATACATTACTTCTTTGTATCTACAACCATATTTCCAGACAAATAAAGAGAGCGAAGCGACCTCACCTTCCAACTAGGTTTTCTCCCGAAAGGGTTTCCCAGAGAGCATATCTTGTGTATTATTTGTGTGTGGGCTTATTTTTTCATTCTCTAATTTTATTCTTGACTTGATTTTACATGCATGCACTAATTACAATTGATTTCACAGATCTAGAAATTAAATAAAACTGAATACTGTAGAATCTCAAATTTTTAATATAATACTATCAGATATGTTGTGATGAACTGTGCAGTGGAACATCCACGGTGGTTTACAGATCACCTAGCCCCAACGTATATATGATACCACAAACCATATGTTAAACTATAACCCAAACTTTTCGTCGGAAACCATGACTTCAAGCCTAGTTCAAAAGCAGGTTTGGTTAAAGAAAATGGCGCGATTGTTTTAAACATAACTGAGATAAATGGTTAGCAGAGTGCTAAGTGGTGCATTTATATGTGATTAAATGCTGACATATTCAATTTAAGGAGGCAATAATTTTCACCCAGCGCGGCAGGAATCTCGTCGGTGCGGGGTGAATTTGTCACTCCACGTGGTCGTAAAAGGCAGAAATTATACAATAGATTGCAGAGGAGTGCGAATTGTAGGAAATTTAGCAGAAAAAACTGCTATGGAGCATAACTCAATTATTTTTTACCTTTTTGAGTGTAGAAAGAGCCCAACCAGGTGTTATTCATTGTTCTGAAGCCATTGGAGACATTGTTTTATCATTCTAAGCATTGTAACTTGATGTAAACACACATTTTTTAGCATAATGAAAGAGTCCCAACATTGGAAGCTGAACCAAGATATGTATCCCAGGAGGGGTGAACTCCTTCATTATTTTATGTCTTGTGTATATTGTTAATGTATTAATTTTTTCTTTATTTTCTGTAAAACTGAGTTTCAAAGCATGTTAATGTGTTAATGAAATTGACATAATTGGATTAAAAAAAACTACACTTTTCACTTGCAAATTTTCACCATAAACTCTCAAGTTTACATATATAGATCAGTTTGGTATCAGATCTTAGGTTTTCAAGTTCTTAGTTTGTTTTAGGGTTTAATTTTGTTGCAATTGTTTTTGATGTTTACAAGGTTGAAGCGTAAAATAGGAGAAGGAAATCTTGTGGTTGCAAGTCCTAAAGTTAGGTAAAGGACAAGGAGAGCACATTTTCCTCAATATCCACCACAAATTTCACCTCAAGTTACACCAGAAGCTTCATCAGTCATGGCACATGAAGGAGAGCCTCAAAGGGAGATAAGCCTCCAAGAGGAGATGGATGAGATGGGGACACACCTCCAAAAGGGAATGGAGGGAATGGTGATAAACCACCTTTGACTCCACCATTATCTTCAACTCCATCCTCACCTCCATCTTCACCATCATCATGTTATACATCGACCCTTTCACAGACACCTCCACATTCTCCAAAGGGCCATGGTAAAACTCCACCGTTAAAACTTGACATAAATTTTGAATTGCCTCTATATAATGGAGAGGTAAATGCTAAAATATTAGATAATTGGGTTCATCGGCTTGAAGTGTATTGCAGGATACAAAGAATCAAAGATGATGAGACCAAGATTAAGCTTGCTTCTTTAAGGTTGGAAAATGCAACACTCATTTGGTGGGAAGCCAAAACTCAAGAGGACATGAAGAAACATGGTAAGGTTTTATCTTCTTGCAATAATTTTGTTGCTGTAATAAGAAGAAAATTTGATCCATTAGCATACGTGAAAAAAGTTATCATGGATTGGAGAAACTTGAGGCAATTAAAGGGTCAAAGTGTGCAAATTTATACCCAAGAGTTTAGAAGGAGAGCATTGATATTGGGTGTAGATTTCTCATCTCAAGATACTTTGCTGAAATACATTGGAGGTTTGCATAAATATTTGAGACACACTATTCTCATGTTTAACCCTATAAGTTTAGATGAGGTTTGTGTACATGCAACACATCTAGAAGCAAGAGGGAAAATGTTCCACAAGAGGGCAGTAAAAATCCATTTAAAGGTGGAGACAAAGGAAATGATAAATTGAAAGGAAAAGGGAAGAAGAATGCTTCTATCAAGAAAGAGGGAGAAAAATTAACATGCAAACATTGTTCAAAGGACGGTCAAGATGAAGATCACTTTTGGAAACTTCATCCGCAGATGAGACCTAAGAAGTTTAACAACAAAGGAAAGAAAAATACAACTACAACTACACAACATGATTTAGGATCTGATTCAGGGGATGAAACAAAGATCACAACCATGGGTTTGAAAGGTAAGGACATTGCAAGTACTAGTTCTTCAAATTGTCTCAATGAAACTCAATATGAAAAAACAAGAATAGAGCTTTTCCATACTAGATTTGTTTCAAAACATACCAAGACAGACACACTATTTGATAGTTGTTCACTAGAAAACCTCATTTCAAAAGAGATTGTCAAAATGTTAAACTTAGAAACTAAACCTTTCACTTATGAATGTTGGACAAATGAAGATACTTGTTAACTCTAGCAAGAAATTTGTACTTTTAATGATCAAACCCAAGAATGATGTTAAGAATCAAGCCTTTGAAGGTTGTGATTCAAAGTTGAAATCTGATTTGGTTGAGATTGTTAACTAGTATGAATGTCATCTTCCTAACATTGGTATGTACAGGATGTCAGTGATGGAAAATGCAGAAATTAAAAAACAAATCCAAGAGTTTCTTGACAAAGGGATCATTCGGCCAAGTACTTCGCCATGTGGTTCACCTATTGTTTTAGTGCTAAAGAAATATGGAATATGGTGCATGTGTGTGGACTTTCATGCATTGAACAAGATTACAATAAAGAACCATTACCCTCTTCCTAGAATTTATGATTTACTTGATCAATTGAAAGATGTTGTGTATTTCCCTAAGTTGGTCTTGAGGAGTGGCTATCATCAAATTAGGATTGTTGAAGGAAACATATGGAAGACAACATTAAAAAAAAGCAAGATTTGATTGAATGATTGGTTATGCCCTTTGGGATTTGCAATGCTCTTGCTACCTTCATGTTGTAATGAATGATGTGGTAAGGCCTTTTCTAGATAAATTTGTGATAGTCTACTTAGATGACATATTAATTTTCAGCAAGTCCCGTGAAGAACATGTCATGCATGTCGAGCAATTGTTAGATGTCTTGAAGAAAGAACAATTGTTTTTAAAGAAGTCAAAATATGAATTTGGAAAAAAATCTTTAGTATACTTGGGTCATATTGTTGGAGGATGTGAATTTAAAATAGATCCCTTCAAGTTTGATGTCATATTGAATTGGCCATATCCCAAGATAGTGAATCTAATTTGAAGTTTTTTGAGAGCAACCCAATATTGGAGAAAGTCTATTTCTAACTTTTCTTCTATCGTAGCTCTATTGATTGCATTGACAAGTGTGAAGCAGGTTTTTTAGTGGGGAGGCAAACAACAAAAACTATTTTATGCATTGAAAGAAAATATAAGTTCAACTCATGTACCTACACTTCCTGACTTGAGATAGTCATTTGAGATACATAATGATGAAAGCGACTATGCCATGGGTGTAGTTCGAATGAAAAATGATGAGCTTGTTTGTTTTCATTAAAAAAATTAATGATGTGGTGATTAAATATCCTACATATGACAAGGAATTGTATGCATTGGTGCAAAGTGTGAAAAAGTGGAAAAATTAGTTTATGGGTAAGGAAACAATCATTCACATGGATCATCAACCAATGCAATACTTGCAATCACAAACAAAGCTGCAACAAGTGAGGCACTTTCGATGGATGGGGTTTCTTCAACAATTCCACTTGGTGATAATGTATAAGAAAGGTATCTATAACAAGGTTGCTAATATGCTTTCTAGACTAATTGTTAGTGTATCTATTATTATTAAGCATAATTTTGTCATGAATGAAAGCTATATTGAGCAATATGCTTTAGATAATGATTTCAAAGATGTATATGTGACTTTGTATCAAGATAACCAAGTAGAGGAATTGGATTATCATGTTCATGGTAACTTGTTGTACCATATTGGTAAGCTTTGTATTCCACAGGGAGAGAGAGTCAACATCATAAGGGAAGCACATAATTATCTTATTGTTGGTCATTTCTGTGTATGTAAGGAAATGGCACAATTACATAGGTATTGCTATTGGCCTCATATGCTTGAAATTTTGTCACGATTTGTAAGAGGATGTTGATTATGTGTTGTTAGTAAGCCTAGCAATAGAAAGTTGGGATTGCTAATACCTTCTCGTCCATGGGAGAGTGTTTCTATGGGTTTTGTAGGAAGTCTACCTATGTCTAGGACAAGTAATGAATATCTTTATGTAGTTGTGGATAGGTTCAACAAAATGCGTATTTTGATTCCTTGTAAAAAGCAGTTTACAGTTGAACAGACTGCTCAGTTATTCTTTCAAAATGTATGGGTTCATTTTGGGTTTCCCACATCCATTGTTAGTGATTAATATTCTCGCTTTGTCGGAATTTTTTTTTCAAGCTTGTGGGAACCCATGGACACCAAATTGAAAAAGAGTACAACATTCCATTTGTAAACAGATGGACAAATAGAGGTGTTGAATAGAACAATGATATATCTTCTTCATGGGTATTGCAGCAAGCATCCTAAGTTGTGGGATGAACATTTTCACTATATTCAACATGCTTACAAAGAGGCCAAGCATTGATCGACTCAAACATCGCCATTTGAGGCATGTTTGGGATACTTGCCCAAATATCCTTTAGATTTCATCTTTGGGAAGGATGTTTCTATTGATGGTCATAGTGACATAGACAAAATTGCTAAAAATTCACTGAACAAGTTCAATTGGTACATCAAACATTTCAAGAATAGTTGGAGAAGAGTCAAGTCAAGTACAAGACAAGAAATGATAAACATCGTGTGGATCACAGTTTCCAAGTCGGTGATGAAGTTTGGCTTCACATTAGCAAAGAGAGACTCCAAGGAGAAGGTAAAAAACTAAAACCAATTCGATATGGTCCATTCAAAATTTTGGGAAAGATTGGTAATAATGCGTTCAAGTTGGATTTACCTTCATATATGAAAATTTATGCAGTTGTTAATGTTGAGAATTTAAGGTTGTATGAGTCTCCTTTGATTGAAGATAAAGAAGAGAATGTTCATATTCCTTCAATTTAAAATTTATGTCCTAAATATCTTGAATAATTGCAGCAAGACATCATCCTTAACAGAAAAACAAGGACTTCAAAATGAGGGAATGTGGAGTACCTTCATGTGGGGCTCAAGGGAACAAATCCAAGAAAAGCCAAATTGATTGAGATTGGAAGGGTGAGAGAACTTTACCCTCATCTGTTTGTTAATTGAAAGTGATCTTTTGGGGCCCAAAAGCTTCCAGTGGGGAGGAATGATTCAGTGGATCAAGAAAATGTTCAAAACTTAAAATGCTCAGATTGGCCCAAAACCAGCGCCAAAGTGTAGATCCCGTACCAAATCCTATTAATTTATGGCACTTGCAGGTTTCATTATGTTTAACCACTGATTAATTTATGGTAGTTAACAATCTTAATCCATGACTGATTTATGGCAACTAACAAAGTCATTAGCCTTAATCGCTACGTGATCAGAGATTCCAACTTGTGATTCACAATTACTTATTCTCTGATTAAAAAAAATGGTTATCTTCACATTTCACAAATTGATTCGAGAAAGAAATGAAAGATTTGATGATGAATTGAATGGCCTTTGAAGAAATATCAGGTAGACACATTGATAAAGAGGCTGTGATTGATTATAATGGCAAAGAACATAATAAAAACGAAAATGGAAGAAAGAGAAACGGATGTGAAGACAAAAGAAAATCAACTGTGAAAAACAAATTTGAATTCCATAATACAAAAGCTCTAAAATAATCTAGATGCGATAAAGACATCAGGAAAATACTATAACACTTATAGAAAATTTTATAGGTTGAAATGGAAAATGACCACATTGTGAGTCAACCTTATATGCTCACAGTGAGTTAGCTAGTGCTCGAGCTCGAGCAATGGGTGAGTTGGCTAGTAAGTTGTGTGTGAGCAATGTGAGTCAGCTAGTGCTCAAGCAGTGGGTGAGTTGGTCAGTAAGTTGTGTGTGAGCAATGGATGAGTTGGCCAAGAAGATTTGCACTTGAAATTGTTTATATGACATTTACCATTTATTTTTATTTTTACATTTGATAGGGGCAATTTAATAAATTATAATATCATGTTTTATGAATTCTTTTTAGATCGAAGGCATGCTCTATATTGGAATTTGGCTTAAGAAATTTCAAATTTTGAAATTATGAATAGCCAAGATTTCATAATGTGGAAATATTTTTCATCTAATACATGATCCAACGGATAGAATAGAAGGTATGTGAATAGTTTTTTAGTTTGTTTAGTTTGCTCATATCTTTAATTTACTAACAAATAATTCATAAAAAAAAATTGAGGTTTGACATATGGGATACAATTAGGTTTCCAATTACTTAATAGAGTTCTTTATTATTTTTAATATTTTTTTTCTTGGTAAAGACTAAATCTATTAAGAAAAATCAATATAGTACAAACAGGAAAGGCAAAAGACCGTCAGACCGGAAATGATGGATACATCAACCTCGGTCCCGGAAGAGAGATACAATCACAGAGCTACAGGAAAGACAAAAGACCGACAGACCGGAAATGATAGAATCATCAACCTCGGTCTCGGAAGGAAGATACAAACTCAGCTACATCAGAAGATTCGATAGCAAATACTAACTGTCAGGCTGTTACCCCAGCGGGACAGTGATTACACCACAATGTTTTTTCCCTTTCTTTTTGTTAACTTTTGTCCAGCCCTCATGAGGAGGATGGGCAAGAACAACTTGGAGACTGGAGTTCTCTATCATTGGGGACTCCTTCTCTGAATCAGAGGAGGAAGTCTCATGGGGACGTTTCTGGGAATTTGCTGAGACATGGGAGTGCTCCATATTGTTTATTATTTTTAATATTATATATATATATATATTTTAATATTATATATGTATATATATATACCCATAATAATAATAATAATAATAAATAATATAATATTAAAATATAAGTAAATAAATAATAAACAATACAGAAAAAATAATAATAGTAAATAAAATAATAAATTGGAGTTATATATATATATATATCTATATATAACTCCAATATATTATTTTATTTACTATAAGTAAAATATAAAAATAGTAAGAATAAGTAAAGTTAACAAAAAGTAAAAAGAAATAAAATAAGAAAGAGTTAAACTAAGAAAAAAATTAGATTAAGTAAAACTTAAAATAAATAAATAACATTGGCATGTTGACACATGGAATCTGTGCATGGAAATCCATTTCCATTTTTTGGTATATTTAATGGATTATGAGGAGAATGTGATTCATCCATTCGTTCATGCATTTTCTTGGGAGAAAAGTGTTGTGAGACAAATGATTCTTTGGCAGTATTATGTTGATTGAGAGCTTGAGAGTGGTTAAATGTAGAAAGATTATGTGCAGTTGAGCTTATGGTTGCATGGAGAGTCGCCCCCAAAACTTTGTTGCAGTTAGCGGGATTCAAATAGTGTTCAAGTCCAAAATCACAAGTAAAGAATATCATTGCTACATGTAATTTGTCTTTGCTCATACTTTTTGAAATTCTATGTTAATTAGTTGAATAGATGTGTCTTAATTATAAATCACATAATTGATCTAATTAGTAGTATATTTAAATTGTGGATTGTTACATATGGTATTATAGTGAATTTCAAAGCCTCTATGTAAAAGTTTGGAAAAAAAAAATTAGATAAATTTATCATTAACTTTATTTCTAATAATATAAAATAAATAAATAAATATGAAAAAAAATACAATAACTTGAATTTTTAACCAAATATACATTTAAATTTTTTTTATATATATATATCTATATATATATATATATATTAAATAAACAACATTATTTATTTTAGTGTCACTTCTTACTCGCATGTATAACAGCTGTACAAAAAAATTGTATACATGATAGCTAAAATACTCCACATATCTCTTATTTACGTGGATGCTTACTCAGAATATATGAAACGCTCGCATGTAGAACCCCAAATATATTATTATAATTTTTTTAAATAAAGGATTCCCATCCTTATTTAGTTTCCTTCTGGCTATGGTCTTGTATTAAATTATAGAACAATTTATTTTACACGATATGCATTGAAGGGATAACCCTTTGGGCTTTCGTTCCATACATTCTGAGCACAATCTAATTCGATATGTTATATCATATGTCAAAAGCATTTTCTTTTCTAGGAAACATTGTAAGGCAGTAGCATAGGAAAGAGTAGCATAGAAAAATGAACTTAAATTTTTATGTAATTTTGTTTCTTTATTGGTGTTTCAAAAAAACTTTGAAATTTAAAATTTTCATATTTGAGCTACAAAAGTTAGGAAGGATAGGTGTTTGAAGAATCCCATCAATATCTGCTTTTTTAGAAGTATGTTCATTGATAATGTGTGCTTCTTTGAATGTCTCTAATATGTATTTGTCGACTGCAGAAACCAATACAACTATGTGATCTCTTGTGGTACAGGGGATCTCGGGTTAGTCATGTCTCTTGCCTATTGATTTCTCTAAATGTCATCAGTTGATGTCGCCTAATTGTGAAATTCTCCACATGAATGTTGAATTTTTTTTAGAGTCGAAAACCAATCTCATTAGCTTAATTGTGAAGAATGGGTGATGGAAAATCTAATGAATGGGTGAAATAGGAACAAACATAGAGTCCACAAGGTAGGTAAAAGAAGACTATGGGCTCGCCGCTCCCATCATATGTGCACTACAAGATTGAAATGTCTTCAAGAGAAAGGAGTAGAAATCAAGATATTGCCATAATATATTCCATCATTGATGCACAATCAATTAAGTGAGGTATAAAATAGGTAGCTTATTGTTATGCTAATAATTGATGGTGGGAAAATGGTGGCATGATAAAACGAAGTCTTTCTTCTTGTGTTTACGTCTACATTTTGATAGACTCTCAGTTGAGCAAAGTTACTCAAAGAGAAGCAGAACAATTCCTGGGGGAAATGGGGTGCACACAAGGGAAAAGGAAAGGAGCACATCTGCCATTAGTTTATGTTAGGACTTTAAATTAATTCCACTTGATGTGTCAGGGGTTTACTGGAGAAGCTTCCCAGCTAGATGAATTAGAGGACATTCAGATGAAGAAAACAATGAGGATAAGGAAGTCGATGGTGAAGATGACAACGCGGATGAAGAATATTTAAAGCCAAGAAAGTCAAATCAACTTGCATCTAAGAAAGGAAGCATTGTACAAAGAATTGGACCTGTTGGAGAGCATCTTGTTGGCTGCAAGCAACAATAAAGAATCAAATACATCCTATATTATAGGCTAATGTGTGTGGTCATATATTTGTGATAAGTTAAAAATCATTACTAAATAGTCTTTATCAATTAGATATTTATGGACAGTTATTTTTTTAGTTTCCTCAGAAAACAAAAATCTTTGCCTCAGTGCACCCTAGACAGGAAAAAGAGCAGAGTTATCTACTTAGTGGCTTGGATATTGTTTACTTTAATGCAAAATGTAAAAAATTGGAAGAAAGCAACTTATTATTTGTGCGTTCAATGTACAATGTGTTTTTTGTGATGTGGTTTTGCTCCAAGTGGTATCCAAGCTCATGTCTTGCGTTTGAGAGAATTTTATATTGCTTTAGAGAACATATATTGGAATTTATGTAAGGATTTTCTAGCAAGATACCACCAAAGACAATGAAAGAAGCAGCAAAAAAAGTAAGTGCATTAAGGACTAAGGTTGCTTCCACACATGGAAAATCCTACAAACATAAAGATGGTTTTGTACTGGTTTACTAAGCCCTAAGAGTTAATGACAGTATACTTGTTGATTTTAAATGTCCACCTAACAATGCATTTCATAACAAAATGGAGCTGTATTTCATATTGAAAAACTCTTCTTAAAGTAGCTTATATGTAATGCCTTGCTCTATCACCTCTAAAACATCTACCAAACAGTGATTTGCTCTATCAGCTCTAAAACATATACCAAACAGTGCCTTGCTCTATCAGCTCTAAAACATATACCAAACAATGCCTTACTCTATCACCTATAAAACATCTAGCAAATATTGAGCCACTTTTGGCAATGTTGTGATACACATTTCCAATTCAACATTGCTTATCATCATCAAAGGCCAGGTAGAAAGAATAGATGAATAAGGATGTAGTCTAATGCGAATATTTTTTTGGTCCTTTTCACCAGAATCTAGTAATACAATTCTTGGTGAGATCACAATATTCTGTCATTTAAATTGTAATTTTAAATGCAAAAATGGATTTAGCACCGTAGAAAGTCTTTAGAAAACATATGTTGTGTAGACTCAACAACATAAAACTACATTTTTTGAGATTTCTGACAGGGTTTTAAGAAAAATCTACTAGAATATCTACACGAAAAAAAGACTAAAAAGTCACCTTGTTAGCCTACGACCTGTATAACAATTTCTAATCAAACATCAACCAAAGAAATGGGACTCGATGCTTCCTCATGCCTCTATTCACCAAAGTTTCAAGGGAAAAAATGCAGGGGATGACTGGGGGCAATTATAAGCCACTCCATTAAATGTTATGACTTTTGTTTCTATGCTTTAAGGGATTTGGGAGAGTGAGGTCTTTTAATGGGAAAAGGTGGCTTCAAGTAAAATATAAGATAAAATAATAAGCATTTTAATGATGGCTTCCTTCCACCAGAGTTTAAGCTTCTCCAATAACATATCCATATTGATATGTGTGCTTATGCTTACAAAAAATAGTAAGACCTGCAAATCCTTCAAAACTCTGGCCGAATAAATACACCACTAATAACCTCACAATCAAGAAAATCTTGCTCATGTTAACCAGTGGTTGATTAAAAAACATTTTTTTAACAGAATCCCATTATAGCCATTGGCAAGGACAAACCCCTGACATTTGGGACGTCCCATAGACAGTCTTCCATCATAGGAGGCATATCCAAGGAATCCATTGACAACAAACGACACTAAAAATGACCCTACCCTGTTTCCTTGTCTGTAGTGCACAAGAAAAGCATCCCCATGGCACCCTACAGACTCGAGTAGGGTTCCGTCAGCTCTAAACTGGACTCCAGTTAATGGGCTTGATTGTTTTCATGGGGCAGATAGAGAGAAAGCGACAGAAAACAATTTGATCAGAAAATCCTTGATCATTGAGAACTTTGTAACCATCTTTGTTTGACTGAAATTATGTGTTTTGTTTTACCATAAAATGCTTAGGGTGCCAGTGTGTTATTGAAGAACACGATAAATCTGTTGTGGATGCAGCAAGCCATGGCAGTTTTATCTGCTACACACGCGGACCTCAAGTCCCTTATTACAGATCTCCAATTTCCTACAGCAGAATGGGATGAGAAATGGATGGACGAATACCTGGATGACACTGTAAAGCTTTTAGACATTTGCCTTACATTAGATGTCGAAATTTCAAAGCTGGGATGAGAAATGGATGGACGAATACCTGGATGACACTGTAAAGCTTTTAGACATTTGCCTTGCATTAGATGTCGAAATTTCAAAGCTGGGATGAGAAATGGATGGACGAATACCTGGATGACACTGTAAAGCTTTTAGACATTTGCCTTGCATTAAATGTCGAAATTTCAAAGCTTGAATATTTCCAGCTTCTTGTTCATTATGCTTTGCATTTGCTGGACTTTCAGATGGCGTTTGGTCTAACGACAAGCTCTTCCGTGGCAAGACTGAATCTCGAAGTATTTGTGAATCTCGAAGTATGTGTGGAGCTATGACTGGAAGAAGGCGACTGTTACTCAGCCAGGTATGCTGCATTTACTTTTGCATGAATATGTAGTACTATTTTAGTGTGGCTATGATAAAAAATAAAGTAAAATAAAAACAAACAGGATTATATATTAAGTATATTAACAACATATAAAACAGAAAAGCAATGCCCATAACCATTAAATTTCTTCAATGAGATTAAACCGAAAGTTATTTCTACCATCTTTACTTTCCATATTCACCTTGAGCTTTGAGAGCTTCTCCATATTAAAGGAAGACGCAAACATTCGGTGTTGGTAAGACCATTGTTCACCATTAACAACAAACACACTTCTCCCAACCACAACAAACAACATTTTCTGGTCCAGAGGAGACTTTCCACAGTAATTCACGTGCTTGGAAGATAGAAATTGCCGGATCAATTCTGCATCAGGTCAGAACAATTCTCAGTTCGTAACCAAATCAGATCACAAACTTCTCACCTACAAAAAGTAATTGAATTTCAAATCTATAATTGCAACAAATAAATAAACCAATAATCCATAAGTAGCATATGCCATAAAAATTACTTGTGACAGTATCATATTTCCTGGACCACTCAACCATATAAGGGAAATCACTCTTTCTGAAATCGTAATGTATAAAGGCCATGTCTATGCACAACTCCTTCTATATCTTTCTCGCAATATCCAATAGATTGCCGATCATAAATCGTGGGGTAAGGCCCTTGAATCCTTGTTTTTTCTACGACTGGAATCAGTGAATCTGTATCTCCACTGCATACCAACAAAACAATATCGAATTTTCTGTAGTAGATTTTATGATGGAAGATAATAGCAAAAGTCCAATTAGAAACATTCTCATTGTTCTAAGTGCCATGTTCTGATTAAAAGAAATGATATGCACGGTGAGTTGTGACCTGAACATCCAAATGCGTAGTCCAACGTTTATGAGCTCTAGGTAAATTGGCAACATAGATCTAGGGGAGTCTCCCCAGTGAGCAGAAACTTCATCACATAATAAAGCAAACAGACCAGATTGATGAATGAAGGTCCTTTATAAATGCAAAAGAAGCAGCACCAGATATAAAACCACAGACCTGCAAGTAGTCCAGTTATAAGGAATTCCTGTAACATTGGCATGAAGAGCCTTTTGTACTTCAGGTAGATTGAAATAAATTTCGGAATGCTTTTCAGTGCAAGGATCATACTCCACAAACAGATGCCTCCATGGCTGCAACAAAATGCCTCTGTGAGAAAGAGAATGTAGTAGTGCTCTTATAGCTGATCTGATTATCCCCATCTAGAGGTGATGGATACCAGTCATTTAAATTCACCATGCAACAAATTGTGGACCTCAATGGCACGCAAGAATGTGTTTAATTTGAGAAAAAATGACCTCAATCATCTAGTCTGGTCTTTATTTTACAGTTTACCATGTCAATGGGGAAGAGACTACCAAATGCAAAAGATATAGCATTGGACTTTAAGCATACCTTCAAACTGATAAGCTAGCATATAGAGTGCTTAATGTATCTAATATTCTTACACATCTTTTTCTCTGGTCTTTATTTTACAGTTTACCATGTCAATGGGAAAGAGACTACCAAATGCAAAAGATACGAAATTGGACTTTAAGCATACCTTCAAACTGATCTGCTGGGATATATAATGCTTAATGTATATAATATACTTACATATCTTTTTCTCTGTTGTTTTCTATATGTTCCAGTACTATTCAAACAAGGACGGGTGTAGATACTATATGGATCAATAATCCCCATTTCCACATCGGCATGATCTAATACCATATTACATAGAGCTGATGGATGCACAAGAGATGAAAAGTCACATTGAATATTGGGCAACCGGTAGGTGTTGTCTGATATCAAACCATGAGACCACATAAATTCAAAAATCCCTACAAGATCATGGAAATCGTCTGTAAGTGCATTGCCCACCTGCAAGAACCATGATTTTCCGGATGTTAAAACACAATATAGAAATATAATCGCCCCTTTTCATTATATATGATCCTATTTAGAACAAATGATTTATTGCCATCTGTCGTCCATTTCAAGTGTTGCTCGTTATATTTTAATGCCCATACATTCATAATGACAATATAGGGTCTTACCATATATCCTTTCAGATTAATGGCTGGATTTTCAAGGTCCTTGTTGTGTTTGTAGATGACTTGAGCTAACTAAGGAACATAATGGCTTGGAAAAACCAATATTGGAGAAAAATCTATTCAGGTTAATTCAGCTATGTTATGGGATGGATCCAAACTTGTATTGGTAATGAAGGAAACATCCTCTAAACTCTACTCAAGATCAGAAAAAGCTCAAAATCTTAATTCAACAGTGTCTTTATAAAAAACTCAAGAAACCAGAACTTGCATCATTCAAGGTCAAATTAGGTCGTATTAGTAGACATCTAGAACCACAAAATATAGTCAAACTCCTTCCATCCATGTCTAACTTTCATACAAAGGCATACCTTCGACTCTTAGTGATGGCATAAAAATGAGTGTGCTTTTTGTGATAAGTTAAAAGTCATTACTAAATAGTCTTTATCAATTAGATATTTATGGACAGTTATTTTTTTAGTTTCCTCAGAAAACAAAAATCTTTTTCTCTGGTCTTTATTTTACAGTTTACCATGTCAATGGGAAAGAGACTACCAAATGCAAAAGATACGAAATTGGACTTTAAGCATACCTTCAAACTGATCTGTTGGCATATATAATTCTTAATGTATATAATATACTTACATATCTTTTTCTCTGTTGTTTTCTATATGTTCCAGTACTATTCAAACAAGGACGGGTGTAGATACTATATGGATCAATATTCCCCATTTCCACATCGGCACGATCTAATACCATATTACATAGAGCTGATGGATGCACAAGAGATGAAAAGTCACATTGAATATTGGGCAACCGGTAGGTGTTGTTTGATATCAAACCATGAGACCACATAAATTCAAAAATCCCTACAAGATCATGGAAATCGCCTGTAAGTGCATTGCCCACCTGCAAGAACCATGATTTTCCGGATGTTAAAACACAATATAGAAATATAATCGCCCCTTTTCATTGTATATGATCCTATTTAGAACAAATGATTTATTGCCATCTGTCGTCCATTTCAAGTGTTTCTCGTTATATTTTAATGCCCATACATTCATAATGACAGTATAGGGTCTTACCATATATCCTTTCAGATTAATGGCTGGATTTTCAAGGTCCTTGTTGTGTCTGTAGATGACTTGAGCTAACTAAGGAACATAATGGCTTGGAAAAAACAATATTGGAGAAAAATCCATTCAGGTTAATTCAGCTATGTTATGGGATGGATCCAAACTTGTATTGGTAATGAAGGAAACATCCTCTAAACTCTACTCAAGATCAGAAAAAGCTCAAAATCTTAATTCAACAGTGTCTTTATAAAAAACTCAAGAAACCAGAACTTGCATCATTCAAGGTCAAATTAGGTCGTATTAGTAGACATCTAGAACCACAAAATATAGTCAAACTCCTTCCATCCATGTCTAACTTTCATACAAAAGCATACCTTCGATTCTTAGTGATGGCATAAAAATGAGTGTGCTTTTTGTGATAAGTTAAAAATCATTACTAAATAGTCTTTATCAATTAGATATTTATGGACAGTTATTTTTTTAGTTTCCTCAGAAAACAAAAATCTTTTTCTCTGGTCTTTATTTTACAGTTTACCATGTCAATGGGAAAGAGACTACCAAATGCAAAAGATACGAATTGGACTTTAAGCATACCTTCAAACTGATCTGCTGGCATATATAATACTTAATGTATATAATATACTTACATATCTTTTTCTCTGTTGTTTTCTATATGTTCCAGTACTATTCAAACAAGGACGGGTGTAGATACTATATGGACCAATATTCCCCATTTCCACATCGGCACGATCTAATACCATATTACATAGAGCTGATGGATGCACAAGAGATGAAAAGTCACATTGAATATTGGGCAACCAGTAGGTGTTGTCTGATATCAAACCATGAGACCACATAAATTCAAAAATCCCTACAAGATCATGGAAATCGTCTGTAAGTGCATTGCCCACCTGCAAGAACCATGATTTTCCGGATGTTAAAACACAATATAGAAATATAATCGCCCCTTTTCATTCTATATGATCCTATTTAGAACAAATGATTTATTGCCATCTGTCGTCCATTTCAAGTGTTTCTCATTATATTTTAATGCCCATACATTCATAATGACAGTATAGGGTCTTACCATATATCCTTTCAGATTAATGGCTGAATTTTCAAGGTCCTTGTTGTGTCTGTAGATGACTTGAGCTAACTAAGGAACATAATGGCTTGGAAAAAACAATATTGGAGAAAAATCCATTCAGGTTAATTCAGCTATGTTATGGGATGGATCCAAACTTGTATTGGTAATGAAGGAAACATCCTCTAAACTCTACTCAAGATCAGAAAAAGCTCAAAATCTTAATTCAACAGTGTCTTTATAAAAAACTCAAGAAACCAGAACTTGCATCATTCAAGGTCAAATTAGGTCGTATTAGTAGACATCTAGAACCACAAAATATAGTCAAACTCCTTCCATCCATGTCTAACTTTCATACAAAAGCATACCTTCGATTCTTAGTGATGGCATAAAAATGAGTGCGCTTTTTGTGATAAGTTAAAAATCATTACTAAATAGTCTTTACCAATTAGATATTTATGGACAGTTATTTTTTTAGTTTCCTCAGAAAACAAAAATCTTTGCCTCAGTGCACCCATAGACAGGAAAAGGAACAGAGTTATCTACTTAGTGGCTTGGATATTGTTTACTTTAATGCAAAAAGTCAAAAATTGGAAGAAAGGAACTTATTGTTTGTGCGTTCAATGTACAATGTGTCTTTTGTGATGTGGTTTTGCTCCAAGTCGTATCCAAGCTCATGTCTTGCGTTTGAGAGAATTTTATATTGTTTTAGAGAACATATATTGGAATTTATGTAAGGATTTTCTAGCAAGATACCACCAAAGATAATGAAAGAAGCAACAAAAAAAGTAAGTGCATTAAGGACTAAGGTTGCTTCCACGCATGGAAAATCCTATAAACATAAAGATGGTTTTGTACTGGTTTACTAAGCCCTAAGAGTTAATGACAGTACACTTGTTGATCTTAAATGTCCATCTAAAAATGCATTTCATAACAAAATGGAGCTGTATTTCATATTGAAAAACTCCTCTTAAAGTAGCTTATATGTAATGCCTTGCTCTATCACCTATAAAACATCTAACAAATAGTGATTTGCTCTATCAGCTCTAAAACATATACCAAACAATGCCTTGCTCTATCACCTCTAAAACTTGTACTAAACAATGCCTTACTCTATCACCTATAAAACATCTAGCAAATATTGAGCCACTTTTGGCAATGTTGTGATACACATTTCCAATTCAACATTGCTTATCATCATCAAAGGCCAGGTAAAAAGAATAGATGAATAAGGGTGTAGTCTGACATTGTCGATGGAACAGAGAAAGTGGAACATATCAGAATTGCTATACAGGAATTACAACGAAGTGCACAATTGCTTGCCCAGGGGTTAGATCCTCTCTCTAAATAGGTTAATGACTTCTTTCATGTTATTTTGAGTGGAAGGAATGCATTGCTTGATAGTTTCAGGTTATCTGCATAAGGCACACCCATCAGAGATGATCAGTCATGAATATATCAGCAACGTTGACCAGCATGAAATGTTTCTTGGTTTAGAGTTTCTTAGGGTTTTTCATTTTCTTGGTTTAGGGTCTCTTAGGGTGGTTCATTTTTTTGGTTTAGGTATGGAACTCAAAAAGTTTCAGGCCTTTTCCAATTTATGATCTCGGAAAAAATTAGTTAATCTGTTACTTGTGCTCTTTGATGGAAGTTTTGTAATGCATGACTGAAGAATACACGGTGAGAGAAAAATACATATTATGCTAATTGAGGAATGTTTTTCGCTTGTTGAACTTATGGTATTGAATTTATCACACTAACACTTTACAACAATGAACTAACAATATTCATGATGAAAATAGCAATATGGAAGATTTTTCTGCATATTGAAAAAGGCAATATGGGAGATTCCAATCACGTTCCAAGGCATTTTTTTAAATGTGGATGTGACAAAAGGTTGTTATGGAAGGTGTTGTTTGTATATTTTAACACACTAACACTTTACAACAATGAACTAACAATATTCATGATGAAAATAGCAATAGGGAAGATTTATCTGCATAATGAAAAAGACTATGGGAGATTCCAATCATGTTCCAAGGCATTTTTTAAAATATGGACGTGACAAAAGGTTGTTGTGGAAGGTGTTGTTTGTATATGGGAAATTTCTTGATCATTGTGTATAATCCTAATGTTGATAGATATGTCTACTAAGTGGTTCCAGTTAATGGGACATTGATTTGAGTGGTCAATATATTTTTATTATTTATCAAAGTAATCTTGTGTTGTATTTCTATTCTTTAATTTATGCCTTACGGCGTTTCCTTTGCAACATCTGGTGCAAATGCTAGTTTAGTTTCCTTCTGGCGATGGTCTTGTATTAAATTATAGAACAATTTATTTTACACGATATGCATTGAAGGGATAACCCTTTGGGCTTTCGTTCCATACATTCTGAGCACAATCTAATTCGATATGTTATATCATATGTCAAAAGCATTTTCTTTTCTAGCAATTTAAAATAATATTCTATGATAATTGATAAATATATATTTTAAAATAAATTACGGCGGGAAAGATAATAAATCAGAAAATTAAAATAAATAAATAAATATATTAATTTCGTGATAAATATAAAATTTAAGAAAAATGGTGTATTTTATAAAAATAAATAAATAAACTATATTATTATTAAATTTAGGAGTTATTTTTAGTGTGATTTCTTTGATTTTTTGGTGTCTAAATCTAGCAAAAAAATTGAAGTGAAATCTTGATTTGTGTTATTTACACTGATTTTCTAACTGTATATATGGATTCAGCACCCTCAAAAACCCTAGGGCACTTCGATTGTACAATGGTTACTCATCAAGTTTGTGATTTCAATAAATTCTTGCTAGATTTTAGAGAAATATATATGGCAAGGGTGAAATTTTATTAAGTTTATAATTAGATAGTTATTATTTTAATGAGTATATATACTATGCTATGATTTGTCTTTGTATGTAAAATTTATATTGTGTATGCTAAATTTATATATGCGTGTTGTTTTATATCTCAATAAATAAGTTTATGAGAATATTTGAGAGGATATGATATAAATCATATATATTTATGTAGTTCCCTTTATATTTGGTGAATGTTATTAGTGATATATTATTACAATTATGAAGTACATGTTTATTTTAATCTAATTTATGACAAGATTATCATAAATACTATAAGAAATTGTATAACAAAAATATGGTTTTTACCTTACTTCTGAGTGAAATTGTACATATGTAAATTAAATGATCCTTCTTGTTAAAATTATTAAACTCTGTGAACTTTTGAAGTTGGTAATGGTACTGAAAATAAAATTTGGATTTTAAGATTTTTATGAGGGTTTAAAACAAAGATTTAGACATAAAACAAAGGAAATAGATAGATGATGTTCCCATGAAACTAAGACAAAGTGATGGATTCATTGAAATACATCTTAAACCATTAAGGTGGTTTTCACATTAATAATCATTTAATTGAGAAAAGGTGTAAGATTGGAATCATATTTGATTACTTACACAACCATGAGAATAGAAAGTACAATGAAATCAAATTGGAAGAAATAAGTATATCCCTTAAAATAGTATCAATTTAATCTTGAAGGGATAGTGAACCCATTATTAAAATGAGAACTTGGAAAAATATGTATATCAACAAGGGTTTTAAGAAAGGAGGAAAAGTTTCTAAGTTTGATCTCCAAAGTTAGTGATATATAACTAAGAAAGTTATGTATGAAAGGAAGAGAAAATGATGAACTTGCAATTTTCTATTGATGATAGTCAGAACCCACTTGGAACGTTGAGATGAACATAAAAGAGTAATAGAATGATACTTGACACGGGTAAGGGGAAGTTTTATAAATAAGTGTAAGAAATCAACAAGAATTCATTTCTAGAACATGATGGAAGATTTGGATTGAGGGAATAGTCATGATGAAGTAATTTATTACTCCAATGATATCTTGTGAATAAATAACCCTGTGAAAATGGTCAAGGAATCATAATAAATAATTCCATATAAGGACAATCCATAGTAGAAAGAAAACATTGGCAATCAACCAATGGAGTTAAATGATCATGATAATGATGAAGGTCATTTTTAAGAAACTGTAGGAAGTATGATGGCATTAGGTTGCAGAGGTAATCAACCCATGAGTGGATTAACGATTTAATGAGACTTCATATAGGACATCTTATCAAGTTGTACCATTAGCATTGAAAGAAGTCATTGCCAAGCACATTAGGCATACAAACCTTTTGTGGATGATAATGGAAATAGTGATTCTAAGCACTTTAGGTTCTAATTTAAAGATGGTACATTACGAGTCAAAATTTGAGAGGAAGAATTCCTATAACAACTTGAATAAAGGCAAGTCTTTGATAAAAGAGATAAAGAGATATTGAGATGGGAAATTGATAAGAAAATCTTTTAGAGTGAACACAAATAATGATTGTGTTATTGCATAGAGAGGCGCATTCTACAACCCAGTATGGGGTAGATGTGTAAGTGTGTCTGTTTGGCTGAAATTTCACTAATATCAGCCAAAATAAAAAAAAAAAAAAAAAACCAAAAAAAATCTAAAAAATAAAATATAAATAATGTCAACTTAAACAATAACTTACATAACCATATAAATAAACAATTAAAAATTCATTAACAGAATGAAATTCATTCTATATTCATGGCACCAGCTGGATTGGTGTTCATTCTCTATCATTAACACGATTGGTGTTCGTTCTCAATCATTAACACAACAAAATTTGTTGGATATTAACATGGATAATAAGCTATGATAGAATGGTTGTGCAACCAAAAGTAATGGGTTACCTGGAAGTAATATATATTAGCTGTCAAATTTATATTTTCACAACGAAAACAAATATTCAGCCCACATTGCAACATTGAACAACAAAATCTATCGGATATTAACATGGAAAATAAGCTATGATAGAATGGTTGTGCAACCAAAAGTAATGGGTTAGTTGGAAGTAATATATATTAGTCATCAAATTCCTATTTGCATAAGGATAACAAATATTCACTGAGCTATGATAGAATGGTTGTGCAACCGAAAGTAATGGGTTAACTGGAAGTAATATATATTAGCCGTCGAATTCCTATTTGCATAAGGAGAACAAATATTCACACCATATTGTAGCATTGCAGCAATATTATTACATAAAGTTTCCAAGTTTATTTGTTGGAAGTAATATATATTAGCCGTCAAATTTTTATTTGCATAAGGAAAACAAATATTCACACCACATTGCAGCATTGCCACAGTATTATTACATAAAGTTTCCAAGTTTATTTTTTGGGACTGTTCTAGGGTAGATGTCATGTAAATATGTAAATGTAATATAAAATTAAATTTAACATGTAATGTTTAACATTAAACATTTAACATTTTTAATCTAATGTCGGTCCTATTTAAAAATCAGTCTAATTATTATTTTGTATAAACACAATATACATAAAATGAGCCCTGGATGCAAATGTTTAAGAAGGAATTAATGTGGATTAGACAGGGGGATGGCAGGCGGCTAAGCCACATGGCCACCCGCGTTCCCACCCGATATAATTTATGGCGAGCCACCGTCAACCTGCAGGCGCCATTACTCTGGTGCACAGGTCGAGAAATCCTCTGCAAGGTTAAGGCCATGGCTTCGACAAGCCTGCATACCTCCACCCCGCCCCCTCTGAATTGCTCCTACCCCCCTGATGCTGCAGAGCCAAGCTCTCGCACGACAACAGGGAGGCGCTGCCGACTCCTGAGCTGTATAGATTTTGGGGATGGAATCCATTTTTCCCAGAATGTTCACTGTGCTTTGCATTCTGAAGCCTCGGTTCTGGTCTCTGTCTCTCTCCTGAATCGCCCTGTGAATTCCCGCGCAGACTCTGCCTCTCCCTTTGCACTCACTATAAGCACCTTCATCATTTTGACCCACACCAGTCAGCTCCACCCCACTTACAGGACCATGCCGCGTCTTTGCCACCGAATGCGCAGTAGGTGAGGCAGCAGCCGAGGCAGAAATATGTGCCCTCCCTCTCTGCCACCCTCCGAGCCAACAACCCCTTCGTCCTCCCCTCCCTCCACTCCGTCCATAGCCCAATTCTCTGGCAGATATCCCGCCACCCGTAGTGGAAGAGGCCGGGTCCAATCCATCGAAGCTCGGAGCGCCAATGCTACAACCCAGACGCTCAACCTCCCTGAGACCCCTCATTAGCCGCATCAAATGGCCCAATTCCGCTTCCAATGCACCATGAACCACCCTGCCATCATCGCCACCATCACTGTGGCATTCAGAGAGGAGATCCGCCCACAGGATGAACAGACTCATGCCATTGTTCAGGAGAAGCTAGATACTAGCAAACAAAAGGCGGCTCAGGAGAAGCTGGCCACCAGCAAACAGAAGCACTCGGGCAGCAGCTCTGGTTCTCGTAAATGCAAAGATGCCCATGACAGCGCCCAGCATGGTGAGGGCATCCCTGGTGGCACGCAAGCAGTTGAGGATGATTGGGATGAATACAAATGTCTCATCGTGGAAGAGCCTCCTCCACCAAACGACACCTAGTGGGTCCATGCAGCCAGGTTTTGATTCCCCGCTCCTATTCTTAGGGGCTTTTCTAATGTTTTTTCAAAGTATGTCGTCAATTTTGGTAATATACCATAACTGTCTATCTTGGTTTTTGAGTTGTAACCCCTGCGTGGGCAACACTTTCCATCAGTTTTATCGGACTGGTTTCCCCTCAGTGGGTAGTCCTGTATTAGTTTTCTAGATGTCTAAACATGTTATAACTCTGTTCTAGCACCGCAGAGGCCAGAGCCTCACTGTAATTTACTGTTTTATTAATAGAATTAGTATTACTTAGAAAAAAAAATACATAAAATGAGATATGGTAAATAAATGAGAATATAAATAAACGAGAGGTATGGTAAATAAATAAAACATATTTTTAAACTTACTCGAGAGGTATGGTAAATAAATAAAAATGTTAATAAATTAGAGGTATGGTAAATAAATAAAACCTCTTTTTATATTTACTCCATTAACCTCTTTATATTTACAAAAACTCAAAAAATAGGTTTTATTTAGGTGAAGCCTATGGGCCAAATACCATGGGACAAATTATTATTAATACCATAGGCCAAATACTGTATTTATAAAAGAGGTATGGTAAATAAATAAATATAAAAGAGGTATAAAGAGGTATGGTGAATAAATAAAAATATATGAGATAGGATTAGAAATAAACATCTAATTATATACCAGGTCTATAAGCCAAATACCATGGACCAAATTATTATTAATACCATGAAAAAAACATTATTAACCCTAATATTGATATTAAAATATTAATAATATTATTATTAAATATAATATTCATAATAATATATTATAATATTAAATTTATTAAATTTAATAACTTTGGAATAATACAATATTAATTTTTTTATAGTATAATATATATATCTATATATATATATATATAAATAAATAAATATATATATATATATATATATACAAGGGAGAGATGGAGATAAACTGAAGGAGAGGGGAGATGAGGAATGGAGAGAGAGAGAGAGAGATCGGGGGTGAGAAAGGGGGGTAGGAGAGAAAGGGAGAGAGAGGAGTAGAGAGGGAGGGATAGATAAATAGGGTTGGAGGGGAGAGAGGGAGGGAATAAGAAATACATAAAAAGTGAGAAGTGGAGAGAGAGGCAGTGACAAGGGAGAAATGGAGAGAGAGTGTGTATGTTTAGGGGTGAGATAAAAAGACATAGAAGGCAAGATGAAGGCAAGGGGAGAGAGAAGGAGAGATAAGGAGAAAGGGAGGTATATAATAACATAGTTGGAGGGAGAGAGAGAGAGAGAGAGGATTGGAGAAGGTTGGGGGAGGATAGAGGGAGGCGGGAGAGAGAGGACTTGAGAGAGAGGAACAGAGTGATGGGGGAAGAGATAGGATTTTAGGAGAGAGAGAGAGAGAGAGAGAGAGAGAGAGAGAGAGAGAGAGAGAGAGAGAGAGACGGGGGAAGAAAGAGGAAGGTAGGAGAGAAAGGGAGAAAGAGGAAGGATGAGAGAGAGGACTTGAGAGAGAGAAGGAGAGAGGGAGGGATAGAGAGATAGAGTTGGAGGGGGAGAGAGGGAGTGACAAGGGAGAGATGGAGAGAGAGTGTGTATGTTTGAGGGTGAGGTAAAGAGGCAATAAGGAGAGATGGAGAGAAGGAGAGAGAGAGGCATATAGTAATAGAGTTGGAAGGTGAAGAGAGAGAGAGAGAGAGAGAGGTGGGATAGAAAGGAAGAGAGAGAGGTGGGAGAGAGTGGAGAGAGGTAGGGAAAGAGAGATGGATATGGAGAGGGAGAGAGAGGGAGGTAAGAAGAAATACATAGAGAGAGAAAGGTGGAGAGAGAGAGGGAGAGGGAGTGATAAGGAAGATGGAGAGAGAGGGAGAGAGGACAACAAGAGGGAAGAAAGATAGAAGGGGGGAGGATAGAAGGGGAAGGGAGAGAGAGATAGGGAGAGGAGGAGGGAGTGATAGATACATATATTGAAGAAAGAGAGTGTATGTTTTGGGGGTGATGTAGAGAGACCGAGGGAGATAGAGATATAGATGGAAGGTGAAGAGAAAGAAGAGAGAGATGGAGACAGGGAGGGAGGGACAGAGAGATTGATAGATATGGAGTGAGAGAGCATGTGTGTTTGGGGGCGTGAGATAAAGAGACAAAGAAGGAGAGATGGAGGGAGATATAGATATATATGGAGGGGAGAGAGAGGGAAGAAGATTATTTGCACTAGATGCATTGATTTCAGTGTATATTGTGATTTCTAATCCTATTTGATTCCTTGCACTAGATGCATTTATTTTAATGTAGATTATTTTTAATCCTATTTGATTTCTTTCACTAAATGCATTGATTTCAGTGTAGTTGGTGATTTCTAATCCTATTTGATTGCTTGCACTAAATTCATTGATTTCAATGTAGATGGGGATTTCTAATCCTATTTGATTTCTTTCACTAGATGGATTAATTTCAATGTAGATGTTTATTTCTAATTATATTTGATTGCTTGCACTATATGCATTGATTTCAATGTAAATGATTTCTAATATTATCTGATTGTTTGCACTAAATGCATTGATTTTAGTGTAGTTGGTGATTTCTAATCATATTTGATTCCTTGCACTAGATGCATTGATTTCAGTGTAGATGTTGGTTTCTAATCTTGTTTTCTTACTTGCACTAGATGCATTGATTTGAGTGTAGATGTTGATTTTTAATCCTATTTGATTACTTTCATTGGATGCATTGATTCCAGTGTAGATGTTGTTTTCTAATCCTATTTTATTTCTTGCATTAGATGCATTGATTTCAGTGTATATGTTGATTTTTGATTTGATGTAACTAGATGTATGATGGTACATTAAATTCAAAGTTATTGGATTAATAGTGTGCATTGAATTCAGTGTAAGCAGAAAAGATTATTGACATTGTACATTTATTTTTGTGTTATAGTAATTCAACCTATTAATATTGGAGAACAAGAGAGACAAGGTATGATGTTTACTACAACAGCTCGAGCCAAATATTTAAATGGTTTACAATTTCAACTGTCCTTTTCATATAATCAATATGAAAATATGACAAAACTAACAAGGGTGACAATAAGAATAGTAGAAGAAAATAGTTTGAGATTGATCATAATGAAGACTATTTGTAATTAACTACATTTTTATTATTCACATTTTCTACCATTCAACACTATTACATTGTCACTTTGCATTCAAAATTTTTATTTCATCATTTTCATCATTAAAGTTATTGACAATATTTATCATCTCAACAAAATGAGGTAACTAAGAAAATTTAAAGACTAAAATGACAAGATAAATCTCATACATATTTAGAATATTTAAAATGGTTATATTAATATTAAATGTATTTACATATTATTAATAAAATTAATCATATGTTTGATAGATTTTCCTTGGACGCACACGACTAAAACGAGCCTAGATCCATCTTAACTCTAGATCTATCAAGTGCCAAGAGGGATCAAATCTCTCGAGGTGCAAATAAAAGAGGTTTGCACCTCGAGAGTTTTGATCCCTCTCGACGCTTGATAGATTCGGAGTTAAGATGAATCTAGTATGGAGGATAAATCACCAAGGATCAACCATCCCTTGTGCAAGGGTATTAAGCATGACAAAAGACTTAAACAATGATGGCATAGTGTTTATGTGCATTAAGTAGAATGGTACTAGAAGGGATAAGAAAAATATGTATAATAATCATGGAACATTAAAGTTTGAGATGAATGAATTTCACTAAATTTCATTAGGAAATGAAGAATACATGACTAGAGATTAGAGCTGAAGATGACGAGGCTCATTTGAAGTTAATGATGTACATAAATGACTACATGTCGTTAAATTGTCAACTTCTTAGTTGAAACAATAGGAAATGATTATTGAAAATAAACTAGTATATTGATGAAAACATGACACTAATAGTATTAATGGCATAACCTAGATCTTAGATGGATGTTGAATAATCTTATTGTTATTCATTTTTTATACAAGAAAATGAAATTGATTTTTCTGAAGAATTATGATAAGAATTCTAATTGGGATGATTTTCATATTTATTTTGTTATGATAATGATGTTGTGTGATTATGATGAATATGATATGCATAGGGATTATGATGTTATGTTGAGGTATATTGACATGTAGTTTAGTTAGTATGTGATGATATGCCTTTGATGTTGAATGTTGATGTTCTAACTTAGGAGGATACTATGATGTGAAGCATGTGGTAATTATATGTAGATTTATAACATGCATAATTTTGTGATAACAACGATGTTATGTTCTCATGATGACTTGTAAGAACTAACATGTGGATTATTTTCTATAATATTATGATGTTATAGCTAATGCAATGGATGCGTGTTGAGATGTGGTGATTGATAAGAAATCCACAAATGCGCTAAGAGGGGCAGTTTATTTGATATCTCGTGGGAGACCATACCTACGAGGGACAATATGTAACACCATATGGGTTGGGGACAAACTCAATCAACACTATATATGCCAGTGGTTCCTTTGTCTTGTTTATCTCTTGATGGATAACTCTTGAGGGGCTATGAGACCATCTTTAGGAGGCCAAGTGCTTCATATTGGATTGGGTTGTCGAATTCTAGCGGGGGTGTAAGGACTTCAATGCCTAGGGCTATGCACCTTAGTGAGTGTGGAGGGAGTGGGCCAACCTTGCGAGATGCCCAAAGTCATTGAGTATTGAGACTGAATGTTTGCCTTGGGGAAGATGAGGTCCGAGCCTTGGCATGAGCCTAGGGGCCAACCATAGGCTATGGTATAGACCGATGAGGCTTATGTGTGGTTCTGAAAGTGGGAAAAATGACAGAGATTCCTTGGGATTTCTCGGGTGTCATGGAAACTTTCAATGCCTCTTGGTTATACTAGTTCAATAGAGGGTGTGGGGCAAACATGAAGTAATAAATAACTAAATAAAATAAAATGTTAAATAATTCAACTTAACTTCAAGACAAAGTTCATTGAAGAGGGAGAATATGTAATAACCCTAATAATAATAATAATAATAATAATAATAAATAAAGTATATATATATATATATATATATATATATATATATATATATATATAAAAGAATAATACATAATAAATAAATAATAAATCATAAAGAAAATAAATAATAAATAATGAAGAGAGTATAATATATATATATAAGTAAATTATAAAAATAATAAGAATAAGTAAAGTTAACAAAAAGTAAAAAAGAATAAAATAAGAAAGAGTTAAATTAAGAGAAACATTAAATTAAGTAAAACTTAAAATAAAATAAAAAATAAAGTTGGCATGTTGACACATTGAATGTGTGTATGTGGATCTCTTTCTATTTTTTGGTCTATTTAATGGCCGATGAGGAGGATGAGATTTATCCATTCCTTAATCCATTCTTTTGGGAGAAAAGTGTTATGAGAAAACGAATTCTTGGACAGTAGTACGTTAATTAAGGGCTCGTGGGTAGCCAGGTGTAGGAAGATTATGTGCAGCTGATCCTATAGTTTGGTGGAGATTCATCCCCAAAACTTTGTTGCGGTTAGCAGGATTCAAATAGTGTTCAACTCCGAAATCACAAGTAAAGAATATCATTGCTACAGGTAAGTTGTCTTTGTTCATATTTTTCGAAGTTCTATGCTAATTAGTTGAATAGATGTGTGTTGATTATAAATCACATAATTGATGTAATTAGTCGTATATTTAAATTGTGGACTCTTACAATATATAAATAAAATACCACAACCACAAATTGTGGACTCTTACAATATATAAATAAAATACCACAACCACATTAGTAAGTGTTGTTGATATACCCTGAAGGTTTCACTTTTTATATACCAATCAACTTTTGTAAATGACGGCAATTAGATTTTCCGTTTTGAAATAATAATAATTATAAACTCTATTAAGTAATTGGAAACTTAATTGTATCTAATACGTTAAACCTCAATCTTTTTAAGGGGGAGTAAGTGTATATTTTAAATGAGAAGAAATTATACAGAAGCGTGACTCAGAATCTTAGAATCTTAGAATTTACTACATCAAGTTTTTCAAAACTTAGAATATGATTGTCATTATTTATAAATAATAATAATAATTATAAACTCTATTAAGTAATTGGAAACTTAATTGTATCTAATACGTTAAACCTCAATTTTTTTGAATGGGGAGTAAGTGTATATTTTAAATGAGAAGAAATTATACAAAAGCTTTAAGTCACTGACTCAGAATCTTAGAATCTTAGAATTTACTACATCAAGTTTTTCAAAACTTAGAATATGATTGTCATTATTTATAAAAGCTTATTAGTATATAAATGATGGAAAATGATTGGTATATAAATAATGGAAAATGAAGCTTTGGATATATATCAACTACATTTACTAATGTGGTTGTGCTAGTTTAATAAATTAAAGGTCCGAGTAGACTAAAAATCTGAAAAACTATTCACATACTTTATACTATCCATTGAATTGTGTATTAATGAAGAATATTATCAAACTCTGAAATCTTGGTCATTCATAATTTAAAATTTTGAAATTCCTCAAAGCCAGTTTCAAAATGCCAGTTTCAAATATAGACCAGCTTCAGCATAAATATATTGGAATAATAATCATCAATATTATTGATTATTATACCAATAATAATATATAAAAAAAATAACCTATTAAAAAACAATAATATCTTAACTTTACATGACTAACTGATTTTTTTTATCAAATTGGTAACTCCTTACTTTTATATATATATCTTTTTCTCAACATAATAGATTCCAAATTCTACAATACTTCTAGACACAAAAACATTTTACTCTAATAAATTAAAAAAACTTTTTTTACATTTCACACTTTACATTTATATTATTTCTAATTTTTTCAAACATTTAAAAACTGCAGGAACCACCTAGATTCTACAATGCTGCTAGACACAATAACATTTTACTCTAATAAATTAAAAAAACTTGTAAAAATATGACATTTTACTCTAATAAATTAAAAGAACTTATAGAAATATTACTTCGTGCTTCATTTTCTAGATTCACATTAAGAATTTTTTTTCGTTTAAAGATATTTTAATCATATTTTCTATTATAATTAAATATTTTAAAAATGATTAAAGAGATGTTTTCAAATTTTTTTTTTTTAAAATATGAATACTCCTGTTGACATTTTATATTAAATGTATTGGGGTGAGAAACAAAATTAAAAAAAGGCAAGGCATCTTCTAGATGGAATAAAGTTTAAAGCCAGAGTCATTTTGAAAGTGAGCATGGTGTCCAGTCGCTTACACATGTGAAAAGAGGGCCATGCAATAGAAAATCGTGTACATTAAAAGCGCTTAATAAGTCAAACATAGAGACGAATTGGGACAGGTGATCCTTAGTAAGTGCAGACTTATCTATACGTATATTTACGATCCTCACTAATATTTTCATTGTATATATTTTCAGAGAGGGCAAATAACGGGACTGTAGATATAACGGGAGTGTATTTAATGTTGGTTATTAAAATCGATAACAAAGATTTGACTTCTCATAGATTCTAACCACTTCGTTGAAAAAAATTAAATTATTCTCAAAGTTCTAGTTACACAATTGAACTACACCACCACTATATTTGACCAAATCTATATTAGTGTATTTGGTTGAATGAGATAAAACCTGCAATCCCGTTAATAAAGACCTAAAATTTCTACCACAATTTTATTCTCAAAGTTCTAGTTACACAATTGAACTACACCACCACTATGTCAATGATCCGTTTATATTTGACCAAATCTATACTAGTGTATTTGATTAAACTTGCAATCCCGTTAATGAAGACCTAAAATCTCTACAACAATTGGATAATGTAATGTATGATCAGATTTTATATTAAAAGATGTTTTAAAAAATAAATAATTGAGTTGTTTTTAATGTAATTTTTTGGATTTTTGGTATCGAAATTTGGCGGAAAATTTTAAAGTGAAATTTTTATTTGTGTTATTCAAATTAGTTTTTTGACTATATATATAGATTCAGCATCCTGAAAAATCTTTATTGTATCATTCATATTGTAACTTCATATAACAATTGACCCAAAATTTTAGGATGAAATTTTTATTTGTGTTATTCAAATTAATTTTTTGACTATGTATAGATTCAGCATCCTAAAAAATCTTTATTGTACCATCTATATTGTAACTTCATATAACAAAAAAATCTATAAATAAAATTTTGACAAAAACACTTCTATCTAGAAACGGGGATATGGTTCGATATAAATTAGTTTTTATACCGAAATAATGATTTGACGTAGTGAGCTTGAATTGTTACATTGAGTTAGTGGAGACCACCATAATTTACTGATGAATTTGTAACTGAATTTTTCAATAATATAAATGGTCTAACTTAATTAGTAGACTGAACTAATTTTTTCTTCCTACTAATTTGGTTATATAATTTTAGAGGATATCGTGGTTTATGTATTTTTAAATGTATAAATAGGTTTAATATTTTAAAGATTTCAAACACTTGAATTTTGTAAATTAAATAATTGAATTGACAAAATAATATATTTAAAAAAAACATTTTATCTATTAAATAAATCATTTAAATTTTTAATTAAATTAAATAAAAAATTGAAATTATATTAATTATAAGAATAGCTTTTTTCACCGAAATCTAGGTATACAATTTCAAGCTTTTTTTTTTTTTTTATTCAAAATATATTTTTGAAACCATAAATAAATTCAACACTCTTAAAAACCATGGACACACAAATTATGCATTAAACATTTTAAACTCAAATTTTTAAAAATGTCAAAAAAAATAATCTTTAAAAAAATCATTTTATTTATAAGTTAAATTACACTTTCACTCAATAATAACTTTGTTACATATCCATTAAATAAAAATAACAATAAAAAATACCCATTGCTTACATAATAACATTTGTCTAATCAAACTAACAATTTCAACATTTTCAGATACATTTAATATTTTTAATAAGTGGTGTTAAATATTTTATTATATAATTTTTAATGGTGTTAAATATTTTATTATATAATTAATAAATTAAATAGAGTAGGTTTTAAATGTGATATTTTTAGAGTTTTTTTTTTCTAATTTTTAGTTGAAATTTGGTAAAAAAAATTGTGATCAAATCTTAATTTATTTATTTGACAGTTGTTTAAACTAATTTTTTGAATGCATATAATTTTTAATAAAAGTATGAATTTTTATTGTTTAAAATACACTTTTTAATTCATAAATATTTTCAACATTCTAAAAAAAATCTTTAACTCTAATTTCTTTTTTTTTAAATCTTCAAGTAATAAAACTAAATTTATTGATAATCTCCAACCCAGATTAATCCAAAAAAATTATTAAAAAAATGAATTTAATTTATTAAAATGTTTCTCCAATTAATTAAAATAGGAGTTGTCTTTAGTGCGACTTTTTGAAAGTTTTTATGGTGGGCTTTTCTGGTGTAATTTCTCTAAAAGCTTGCTGGAATTTATTGAAATCACAAGCTTGATGAGTAATTCTATGCGATTGAAGTGCACTAGGGTTTTCAAGGGTGTTAGAATCCATATATATGGTAAAAAAACTAGTTTAAATAACAGAAATCAAAATTTAACCTCAAATTTTTCCAACAAATTATTCCACCAATTTCCGGCACCAAAAAAATCCAAAAAACCAGGCGAGAGACAACTCTATTAAAATATCGTTTACTATCGAACATTAATGCTAACCTCAAACAACGAGCAAGAAACCAAAGCATTTCACTATCAAAGAGGGCTAACATCATTTATTTTCCAAAACCCAATGCGGTCAACTTACACGGTTTAAGGAACGACACTATCAATTAATGAATGCCCTTTCGCACGTTAATCGCTCTCCATTTTTCCTGGACCGACCCAACGTGAATCGCATTATATAAAGATTCAACCTTTAATGAAATCCAAGCGTCGTTGTGGCCTGCCAATGTTCAATCCATGCCAGCCATATGACAACATAAAAGAATTCATTTGAATCGAATAATATCGATTGGTTAGCAAGTCGCTGCTGAGCACCAACCAGATGAATTCATAAATTCCGGCTCTCGTTCATTTACAATTCTTCTTCCTCAGCTTTTATCTACAGTGTATCCGCCATTAGAATTGCAGTCAACCCCAAGTTGAGCTTTTCCTGCTGGTTCATGCTGTGACTGATGAGCAAATGAATTGTTAGCAGGGTTTCTCCCCATTCATTCCCCATGGCGTTTCCATCTGTGAACAACATCGCAGCGCCGTACCCGTCTCCATTCTTCGCAGAGGTGCTGCGCCGCCCGCCTCTGCCGACCAACAGCGCATGGCAGAATCTGGTTCTGAACAACGGAACTCAGCCGGAATACATTCACCCTTACCTGCTCCAATCCGCTCATGGTTCCCTATCCATTTCTTACCCCAACAGAGTAGCCCAATCGGGACTCATCTACCAGGCCTTCATCGCCACCATGGTTATCTCCGCCTTAGTCCCCGGCCAACATCTCATTTCCAGCTTCGACGACCTGAGCCTAACTTTACAGCTCCCTGGCCCTATTACGGTTCCCCTCGTACGAGGCAGCCCTTATATTACTTTCATAGTCGAGGGCGGCGGGATCAAAATATCGTCCAACCACACGCCGCTCGGAGTTTATTCAAGCTTTCACAATACGAAGCATAAGGTCGTCTTTGACAACGGGCAGACATGGCTGATTTACAGCTCTGCTCCTCTGTATCTCGGCAAGGACCTCGGCATCGCCAGTTCCTTCCGCGGCGTTATCCGAATAGCAGTAAATCCGGCAGTGACAGACGACGGAATTTCTTCGGCCGAGAGGATTCTGGACCGTTACAGTCCGACTTACCCTGTTTCCGGTCGTGCGGATCTGAGCACCGCTTTCAGAATCATATACAAATGGGAAAAAAGAGGACGAGCGCCGCTTCTCATGCTCTCGCATCCCGTACATCGTCAAATCTTGAATTCCCCAAACGCGCTCGTGCCGGAACTCAGTTACCGCAGCATAGACGGCGACCTTGTTGCCGTCGTTGGAGATTCATGGATTCTCCAGGAAAGCCCAATTGCTATTACTTGGAATTCCATTAGAGGACCCGACCCAAAAGACTCAGAAGCGCGGAGTCGCGTGATCGAATCCCTGGAACACGACGTGCGTAGTCTTCAGCCGATCAATAACTCGGCCACTTACTTCTTCGGCAAAGCCGTCGCCAGAGCTGCGAGGCTTGCATTGATTGGAGAAGAATTCGGTCATGAAGCGCTCATCCCTACCGTGCAGGAGTTTCTGGAGAGATCCCTAACTCCATGGCTCGACGGAACCTTCCCTCGAAATGGGCTCGTCTTTGACGGCAAGTGGGGCGGAATCGTGAGCCGAGACGGCGCCAACGATTCCACAGCAGACTTCGGACTGGGCAGTTACAACGATCATCATTACCATTTCGGTTATTTCTGTTACGCTAGCGCCGTGCTCGCCAAGCTTAATGGCGACTGGGCGCGCAGGTTTAAGCCTCAGATTTATTCCATTGTGAACGATTTTTTGACTGGCTCTAATGACCGCGGTCGGGCATCATATACGCGGCTGAGGAATTTCGATCTGTGGACGCTCCATTCCTGGGCGGCCGGATTGACAGAGTTTCCTGATGGGAGAAATCAGGAGAGCACCAGCGAGGCTGTGAATGCCTACTATTCCGCGGCGTTGCTGGGATTGGCTTATGGCGATCAGTATCTGATTAGCACTGGCTCGACCTTGGCGGCGCTGGAAATAAGATCTGCGAAGGCGCTCTGGCACGTTCCGTCGAATAGTAAACTCTATGAAGCAGAGTTCGTCAAAGAGAATCGCGTTGTGGGTATTTTGTGGGCGAATAAGCGGGACAGTAAACTGTGGTTTGCAGGGCCTGAATGCAGAGAATGCAGACTGGGTATTCAGTTGCTTCCTCTTTTGCCAGTTACAGAGATCCTGTTTTCTGATTTGGATTATGCCAAGGAGTTGGTGGATTGGGCGAGCGAAAGCCAAGATGGGGACATTGAAGATGGGTGGAAGGGATTTATATTTGCGTTGGAAGGAGTATATGATACAGCAGCTGCTCTCCAGAAGGTAAAGTCTCTTAACAGCTATGACGATGGGAATTCTCTGACCAATTTGTTGTGGTGGCTGTACACGAGAGCCCGATCATGATCACTGATACAGAGTAAGATTTAGTATAATAAGTTTCACAGCCATGCGCGATTTTGTTGTGTCTGTATTCGTTTGGATTTGCTGTAAATCGGTAGGATAGAATACTGTATCACCTTCATAGAATGGACATCAGTCATATTTTTATTGGTCATAAATAAATGGGATCTGGCTATACAAATTGGCCCCGATCTGATTTTTAGAACATTATTTCATCGATTGATTCATTGACCATAGATTAATTAACAAATTGGTCCTTATCAGATTTTGTCAATAGTTCATGGAACATTACTTCATAGGTTGATTAAATAAGAAACAACGAACACCATAGATTAATTAATAAATTTTTTTGGGTCACATTGGGATATTTTGTAGGAAATAATTTTTGAGGCTAAGGCTTTTTTCAACTCCATTTTTTGGGAAGAGAATGCGTATATATATATATTTATATAGAATATTTTCAATTCATGTGATTATTAAATTTCAATATGGAAAATTTAACATTTTAAATATAGTTATGAAAAACTTATGATTTAATTTAATAATAAAGTATTTATTAAATTTTTAAAAAATAATATTATTTATTAAAAATAATACATATATTTGTCTTTTAGTTATATTATATTATAAAATTTAATTATATAATATACTCATCAACAATGTTTAAATTGTGTAATATAAGAAAATGTTAATAAGATTCGTACATTGATAGTGACAACAAACCTGATTTTATTCATGGAAGAGTGTTAATAGGTAATTATAACTATTTGTTTTATGTTTGATTTTCAAATTATGATAGATAATCGTGGTATGATTAAATGTGGTGGGAACATATATATTATTTGGAGATATAATCAAGAAAATATGAAATATTTTTTATTATTATATTTTTTATAATGTTAAAATGCAATGTGTATTTTTTTTAGTGTTTATAAATTTAAAATATATTAAACAATTGTAGTTACTTAGTTAGAATTATAAAATTATGGGTGAATTTCTATGCATCACAAAATCACTAAAAATGAAAGTGTGTCTAAAATCATAAAAAATGAATGCAAAAACTACTCAAAAAATTTTTAGGGGCTCTATTTGAGAATCTCAAGGTAGGGAGGCTATTGTACCCCTTGTTACCCCCTCTATTGTTCTTGACACATTAATCATACTTGAGTCTAATCATCCAAAGAATATAGCACATACAAAATATTCTCCCACTTTTTATTTTCTTCCCATACAAGGGATCACAACAATGCATGGTCAATAAACCAGGGCATCTATGCCCATTGTTTCCTTACACCAAGAGAATTTCTTAGTGCTTAGAAACCATTCTAGTAAACCTGCTACATTTTTCAAGGTGTTCACCTTCACAAGTAGTACATTTTTTTTTTCAACCATGTGTCTCACAAAGTTAAATTGAACATTAATATTCTTTGTTTTAGAATGATAAGTAGGTTTCTTTGCTAAGTAGATGTTATTTCCCCAATTTTTGGATTACCTTGTGATGTGCTTAGGGGAGATTTCCAAAGCTTGTGTCACCTACGTCATAGGAGCAAGATTGCACCATTGGTGGACCTAGAGGGTTTGGAAGAGTTTAATGGGGTTCAATTGCGATCACTTGCCATATTTCATCACTAGGATCAGTTTCACACAATCCAGCCTTGGTTTCATTGCATTTCGACAATTCTCGTAAAACAGGGTTATTATAAGGTATATTTTAATTATTTATGCTAAAGGTGCTATTTGGGGATGATTATTTGGAGGAAGACATTAGTGTAATAGTTTCTTGGAATCAGGATGAAAAGATATACATGGAAGGATGATGTAAGGGCTTTGTGGTGACTGGTGTGATCATGGTGGTCAATTAAGCATTTCTTGGGATTAAAAGTGACTTTAATTAGTTAATAAAAAGTCACTCTATTAAATAAAAGGGGGGAGTGTTATTTATTATTTAATTGGAGAAAGGGGTCAAAGTCATTTGGAGAAAATAAGAAAACCCACTTAGTGACTTTATCAATTAAAAATAAAAATAAAGGTTCTTTTGGAAGGTTGGAGAAAGATCCAATAAATCATTAAAAATGAAGAGGGGTTCACTTCTCAATCATTCTATTCTATTAATATTTGCTTTGAAAATCAATTTGGCTGAAGTGAGTATTGTGTGAGCGTTTCAAGCGAAACTCTTCAGTTGATTTTGATGGACTTAGAGTGCCACCCTAATTGGTTTTTTGAGGAGATCACTTTAGATCTTCCACTTGCATTAATAAAGGAATTTAAAGGTTTTTGGAGCAGATTTCCAAAGGAGAAACCCTTGGTTAAAGGGTTAATTTTCTGAGATTGTTTATTGTGATTGTTGGATCATATTTAGGGAGAAATAGAGAATTTTCAAGGACAAAATCGAACCCTCATTCTATATTTTCTTTGGATAGCAAATCCTTCTTCTATAGATTGGAATTTTTAGCAAAGGAGGTTGAATTCTATTGTGGAAGTGGAGCATCATTTTTGGTGGTTGGATTTACTAGAGGTCAAATTCATCATTTGTGGAGGTCGAATTTATTTGGCAAGTAGATTTTCTTGTGGAAGTTGAATTTCATCTATGTGCAGCCCCAAGTTTTGGTGAAATTTAAATTCTCCGGCACTTTTGGAGGCCAAATTGCTCCTTAGTGTTCGATCCCATGGGAGGTTGATTTACATCTCCAAGGAGGGTCAGAATGGATTTTTACTTGTGGGTTGAATTGTTGGTTTTAAGAGGGTTGATTTTCCCTTTTTAGAAGTTGAATTTGTAGGGTTTTAGGAGGAGGCATTTTTAGGCCTGGTCCATTAATCAAGTTTTGTCTCTAATATTTTTCTAAATTTCCTCCAAGAAATCCATTCATAAAATATTAATGGGATTGCAACAATTCATATTTATAGGTTGTATATTCTTATTAAATTTGTTGGTTATTTTTGTTGAATGAAATTGTGTAAATTTATGGTGTTTTTGGAATAAAAATTCATTCCATAAACTTTTGAAGAAAATACTTGATATTTTAGTAAAATAATAATAAGGGGTATTATAGTGGTGTTAGACGATGTTCTTGGCCAGTTATTGGTTTGAAGAAAACTAATGTCGAGAAGGAAGATTATAGAACCAAATTCAAAAGGGGAAGTAGAAGGTGACGAGAGTCAAATTCCCATGGGAGACAAAGAAGATTGAAAAATAAACAATATGATAGCTACCATGAATGAAATGATCGTAATGCAAAATTTGTTGATTGAGATGATTAGGTAGTGGACTAATGCCACATTGGGGAATTGAGGCAGTTAAGACAATAGTGGAGAAAGGGGCTCACACTCAAGTGAAGGGAGTCATGCTCACACTAGCATCTAAGCCATATATCTTATCAGCCAAAGGGTTACTAAAGAGGAGAATGCCACAATGGAAAAGGTTGATGTAGATATTTGGTCACTATATGAAGAATGTAATAGGGCACTAGAGCATGCTGAGCCATGGATGGAGATGGAGAACTCTTCCAAGAAATATGGAAAGACACATAGATCTGAGAGGGATGGGTCTAAAAATCATGAGCTTATGCAGGTATAAAATATTAAGAAGAACCTAAAGGCATGGACTTGAGCCAGAAGGGTCATAGGGTTCGCAATCACAAGGCATGTGAAAAAATTTAAACAGTGCCATAAGACATCCTTTGATACACCATTATATCTATGATGTGAGGATGATAACACTCGTGGGTGTGGGGGGAATTTAGATTTGCCTCATGATATATATGAGTCATTTATGTTAGAGAGCCCATTGAAGGCTCAAGTTGCAGAGGTGGTTGAGATAGTTAAGCATCCATATTTGAGGCTATCCATTGATGAGGTGTAAGTAGGTGTAGAGGAATCCAGCAGGGCCACATGGATTTCAAAGGAGAGCCACCAGAGAGTTTGAGCATCTGAGGGAAGGTATATTAGCGATGAATAAGAAGTCCCAGACACTCCAATGCACCATATTGTAGTAGATCGGTGAACTTGAGGACCTTGGAGTGGTATGTGTTGATTCAGTGGCCAAGCTATGTAGCATTGGGGGAAAATGAGGAAGTAAGGGGATCATATATATAGGGCTTGTTGAATTGTTATCCCACCTCTGTGCATTGGAAAGAAAGGTAGAGTTTCCTAGCCAGATCTTATGGGTTGACTAGGTTAGCGATACAAATTTACATGAGTTGACCATGGTGCAACATCGACATGGTGGGTTTGTTCTGTGTACAAGTGTTCATGCATCCAATCCCTCTCTCGTGTTTGGATGGTGAAAGATCTTGAGTTGGAACCAAGTGGAGTGGGAAATAATTGTAGAGATACTCATAGTCTGGGGTATAGATCAATAGGATCTTACGAACATTAGAGATACCAAAGGCCCAAGTTGGCATTGGCATCTAGGTGGGGCTTTCCATCATATACCATAGGTGCAAGACAACTAGGGACTTGACTAGTTGACTAAACCAATCATTGAGTGCACACATTCCTTCACATTTCCATCGAAGTCTCAATTAGTGCTAGTGGCAAGTTGGTTTCATAGAAGAATGTGTAGAATCTACGAGATTCCTTGGCACATCGTCCTTGTATGGGGTTGCAGGGTGGTCAACATGCGTTGATAGGATTTATTCGGATGGGATGGAATTGGTATGCCACCAAGTAGGGAATTGTATGGAGATGATGTTCTTCCATTGATGTACTGGGCACAAGGGCCACTGAGGATCAACACAATAGTGACACCCCTACTAGCATGTGAGGAGCTATGTCATTCAGATTTACTAAGGCATATTAGGAGGGGTGATTCATATCACAATGGATTCACTAGTGTAGTGACATATACATTAGCACATGTGGGATACTAGATGGTATAGGGTGGTACATTAATAGGTGGTGGTATCCAGTGGTGTAGAGTGATATGTTGTGTGCAATGGTATGTAGAGAACAATGATACATGGTTGTATGCAGTGGTGTATGGTGTTACACAATGAGATCTTGAAGTGTTTTCTTTGAGGATACCTCTTGATAGGGAGGTTAGGCATACTATTGGGTTTGGCTTAGCCAATATTGGTGAGGGGAAATATGAGCATATCAGAGCATCATGTTCATCAAAAGTGATCTTCACTTAAGATACCATTATATCACAGGCAGAGAGAGGGAAATTCATAGGACCACCCTTGGGTATCCATATGGACTCTTGATCTCACCCTTGGGAACACACACACCTATCACTCTCCAGTATTGGTTATAGTCATAGAGGGTTTGGTTGTTTCCCCTTAATTCTCTCATTACTAGCAACAGAATACAATAAGCTTACCTGAGGCAGTTAAATGGGACGCAATGCATCCTGGATAAGAGAGAGACCTCCCATTTTAGGCATGTGGTCGATGCACGAGTTCATAGATAGAAACTTATGGATGGCGTGATCTACTGTAGAGGTAGGATATGTTCTTCCACTAAGTTCAAATTTAGGGAAATAATCATGAGAGAGTTGCATGATATACCTTTGGTAGGAAATTCTGGGGCATTATGTGACCATGAGGTATAGTGGATGTTATACCTATTTTATATGAGAGTGTTTAGGATCAAGGCAGTATTTGGGTACATCATCAAGAGACATGATAGCAAAATTTCACTATGTGATCTGGCAGGAGCAGGGTAGTTAGCATGCACTAGGTTGATTCTTGATTCCTATTTCCCATCTATTAATTTGATACATGGATTAAATATGAGGCAAAAATGGTTTACAATAGCTATTAGTACTACACAATAGCAGTTAGTAGGGTTTGGGAGTTATGAACTTCCAATTTGGCTATGGGATTTAGGGATCTATTTTATTGATGGATCACTCCACTTCTTGATGAGAAGGGTTATGACAATGAGTGATCTAGTTCATTCTTGGGTTGACATGTGTGGGATCACTGAGGCCTTCACCATATGTAAAGGAATGTTTCCCTTGTTATTGCTCAGGATCAAGATTAGTCATGGATTGGTAGGCATTGACATCACTAATTTTCCTTGGTAGGATGGGCTCCTTGGGTGTTGCTTTGGCCCTTACTGGTATTGTGGCCAATTGTTAAGACAAAGGATAATTCAGTATGGGCACAATAAACATATAGTTATGATCAGAGTAGCATAATTTCAACATGGTGGTTTCTCTTGGAGACTTATATGGGACCCTGGGGTTACAGGACTTAGCAGTTTAGCTACTGGTAGGGATGAGCTAGTCATTAGAAGGGAATATCACTTAGATCTTCCATTGGACCTTAGTTTTACAAAGATCATTTCACTTATTAGTGATTCGTTGATGTTATGAGGCACCTCATTATATGGAAGTATGATTTGTAGGAGGAGACCATGGTTAGCTCATGCAGACAAGGATCCTTTTTTGCAGGGGTTGGATTGTACCTTCAGGAGTTCACTCTTAAGGTACACGGGATTGGTTCCCAAGCAGGGAAACTTCTCGAGGAGTTGATCATGGTTTTGCATTATCAAGATGCTCTATTTATTGGTGGTATGCAGATCGCCTGTGATGTTTATACCTTGTTGGACAGTGAGCGGGGCAAGGAATGCTTCACATTGACCAAGATGGTTTGGGACCCCTATATCGAGGGATTCATTCATGTTGAGGTATTATAGTGGCATGGAGTGGATCAATGACACATTTGGGACCTTGGTATTTGTTTTTAGTTTGGGTTAGCTTGTGAAGTGGTAGCTTGTGATGGCATTACTTAAGGACAAACAAATTTGGGGAGGGAGGAATGTAATGTCCCCAACTTTTGGATTACCTTATGATGTGGTTAGGGGAGATTTCTAGAGCTTGTGTCAGGTAGGTCATAGGAGAGGGATTGCACCATTGGTGGTCTTAGAGGGTTTGGAGGAGTTTTATGGGGTATGAGTGGGATCACTTTCCATATTTCATCATCAAGATAGGTTCCACATAGTCTGATTTTGGTTTCGTTTCATTTTGATGATTCCCATAAAACAGGGTTATTATTAGGCATATTTAAATTATTTACACTTAAGGTGCTATTTGGGGCTTATTATTTGGAGTAACACCTTCATGTAATATCTTGTTGGAATTAGGATGAAAAAAATACAAGGTAGGATGATGAAAAGGGGTTTTGGGGTGGTCAGTTTGATCATGGTGGAGAATTAAGCATATCCTAGGATTAAAATGACTTTAATTAGATAATAAAATGACACTTCATTAAATAAAAGAGGGGAAAGTGTTTTTTATTATTTAATTAAAGAAATTTCCAAAAAGGGGCAAAAGTCACTTGGAGTAAATAGGACAATCCCACATAATGACTTTATCAATTAAAAATAAAAATGCAAGTGCTTTTGGAAGGTTGGAGAAAGATCCAACAAATCATTAAAAAGGGAGAGGGGGTCACTTCTCAATCGTTATATTATATTCATATTTTCTTTGAAAATCAATTTGGCTTAAGTGAATCTCATGCGAGGGTTTTAAGTGAAACTCTTTAGTTGATTTCAGTGTTCTTAGTGCCACCCTAGTTGGCTCTTTGTGAGAGATTACTTAAGATCTTCCACTTGTGTTCAATAAAGAAATTTGTATGTGTGAGGGCTTCAAGTGGAACTCTTCAACTAATTTTGGTGGAATTAGAGTGCCACGCTAGTTGGCTCTTTGGGGAGATCATTTCAGATCTACCACTTGTGTTCAATTAAGGAATTTGCAAGTTTTTGGAGCAAATTTGTAGAAGAGAAACCCTTGGTTGAAGGGTTTATTTTTTGAGATTTGGTCATTGTAATTGCTGGATTATTTCCAGGGAGAATTTGAGGGTTTTCAAGGACAAGATCAAACCCTCAAACCAAATCTTCTTTGGGTAGCAAAACCTCCTTCTCCAGATCTAAATTTTTAGCAAAGGAGGTTGAACTCTATTTTGGAAGTGAAGAATTTTTTGTGATGGCCAAATTTACTGGAGGAAAAATTCATCGTTAACAGAGGCTGAATTTATTTGGAAAATAGATTTTCTTGTGGGAGCTAAATTTCATCAATGTGTAGGGCTGAATTGTGGTGGAGATCGAATTTAATTTCTCAGGAATTTTGGGAGGCCAAATTTCTCCTCAAATATTGATCCCATAAGAGGCTAATTTACATCCCCAAGGAAGGTCGAATAGATTTTTAATTGAGGGCCAAATTGTTAGTTATGAGAGAGTCAATTTTCCCTTTTTAGAGGCAAAATTAGCAAGGCTGAGGAATATTTAGGGATCCATCAATTAGGTTTTGTCCCAAAGATTTATGTAAATTTCCTCCAAGAAATCCATTAATAAACTATTAGCAGAATTGCAGTAGCTCATATAATTTATGGGTTGCAGATTATTATTAAACTTTGTGGTGATTTTTGTTCAATGAAATTATGTAAAATTTATGCTTTTTTTGGAATAAAAATTCTTACTGTAAATTTTTGAAGAAAATCCTTGACATTTTAGTAAAATAATAATAAAGGATGTTACAACATGTTGCACTTTGATTGTCACGATCCATCCTTGCAACTTGTTATGCCAACCCAATAATTGAAACCAAACTTTGTAACTGGATCATTTCCTTTCTTGCATGAGTGGTTGACACGTATTCCATTTTTTGGTCATCCAACTAATTGCTCCTCCAAAAATGTTAAACACATACCCGCTTGTAGATCTTCTACTATTAAATTTTCTAGCCTAGTTTGCATCAACAAGGCCATGTATGTTCAATACTTTGTCCAATGATTTTCTATCCTTCTAACATAATTAATAACCAATATTGCCATGCAAATACTTTAAAACTCTCTTTACTATTACCCAATACTCCTTCCTTGGTTTTGACATATGCTTTATTATAACTCCCACTGCTTGTGCAATGTTTGATTTTGTATGATACCATTACAAACATAAAAATACCAACCATATTGACATAATGAACACATGACATGGCCTCTTCCTCTTCCTCTTCCTCTTCCAGTGTCTTGGGACATCGATCTACAAATAACTTTACACCTACAAGAATAAGAACCTTTATTGGTTTAGATTCCCACATATTAAACCTTTACACTATTGTATTGACATATTTCCTCTAATTTATCCAGAGTTTCCTATTTGCATAACCTCTTTTAGTTTCCATACCCAAAATGAAATTTATAGCACTAATATCCTTCATATCAAATCTAGAGGACAACTAATTTTTGATATCTTAGATTTTTTCCTTATCATTCCCATTAACAAATATATCATCCACATACAAAGACCAAAAAAATATGATGATCATCAATTAATTTGAAATAAACATAGTGTCTACTTTTTTCCTTGTGAAGCTAAGTCTTAATATATAAAGTATCAAAATTTTGATACCACATCCTTGGTGATTGCTTTAATCCATACAAATATATTTTTTGTGTACATATTAACTGTTTCTTTCCCTTCATTGCAAATGATTCTAGATACTTGGTGTAACCTAGTGAAAAGCATACATTATTTCCAGTAGGCAGACTTTACGTAATTATGCAGTAAGGATATAAAGGTACGAGAAATGTAGTAATGGAGAGATAACGAAGGTACACAAATATATTATGTATCAAACTAGCCCTTTAAATTTTTATGTAAACAAGTATTTATAATTTGACGGGACAATTAGACAAGTCTAACTATCTGACTAATCATATTGTTGCTTAATCTGTCATTATTTAATCTTACATCACATTACATACTGCTGACATTACTTGTTAGAAAATGTAGTAAGGAAGGGTAAATTTGACTTGTGCCTTAGTCAAACTTAGTAATTCGAGTTTCAACATTAGCAGGATGACTTGGATTGCAGTTAACTTGGGTGACATGGCTTTGTCTACTATTTTACATAGTAAATTTGAATTATAAGCTAGAAGTAGAGTTGTGATGTAATGATTGCTAAAATTTAGCAATCTAATTCAGTTATTTTCAGTTTTAGTCATTTAACTGAGCTCAAGTACCTAGTTGACTTAGTTGAAGGTAAGTTGATTAGTAGAACTATTGCTAACTTAGTAATATCTCATTTAAACTAGTCAATCAACTAAAAATAGCCCAGACATGCATGTAATTCGAATTTCCTTGCTGGAGTGGAGGAAAATGCACATTGTAATTATCCTTTGTATACTAGTTGAGTGTATAGGCTTGACAGTTAAGCAGGTGAATCATTCCTTGGGAATTGCACAAGAAAATAGGAGGAAATTTCTATATTTTAAGATCTAATTTACTCAAGGAGTCTGCAAGGAAATAGGAGGAAGTTGGAGGCTTGAAATGGCTAAGTGTTGGCTAGAGAAGGATAATCAGTAGGATAATAGGTTTATAGTGCAGGGTGTGCTTCAGATTTGAAGCAAGACATTGTAATAGTTTATCATTCTCATCTGATTAATGAAAAGAAACGAAGGGGTTTTTCCCGGCTGGGTTCCCCTGTAAATCATTATGTTCTTGTGATTTTGATGGTTGCATGCCAATGCATGTGTTTCTAAATTGTGATTTCCATTCCGTAGAATAGTAGAGGAAACTTTTAATCTCTTTATTTCAATTCGATTTCATTAGTAGTAGAAAATTTCTATTAATTTCTCCATGGTATAAGAGCAAAAATCATACTAGAAACCAATTAGTAGATCTTCTCCTTAAGATATTCCAATTTGCAGATTCAGTGAAGCAATTTTTCTTCTGTGTGGGAAAACGTATTTCAACGGGTTGAGATTGGAGTATGCCCTGGAGTGAACCTTGAATTCCATAGCCTGGAAGGATAGGATTGAAGCAGTGCTTGATGATAATAGACTTCTAGAATATACTCAAATAAAAATTCTGAAACCAAGAACATCAGATGTATAAGAACTTGCCAAATGGAAGAAGGAAACCAAAAAAAATAGGAGGATCATCTTGGAGGGTATGAGAGACCACATAATCTCAAATTTACATGGCAAGGAGACTCCATTTTCTATGTGGAATACCATCACTCAATTGTTAGAAAATGGCTATGATGCTAGGAAATTGGCATTGAGGGACAAGCTCAGAAACATCCGCATGCAGAAAAATGAAACCATTCCACATTACCTCCCCAGATTCACTCATTTTCAAGATGAGCATGGAGGAGTTGGAGAAAATATTCCCTCTAAATTTTCTCTAAATTTGTTGAATTCAAAGGATTGGTTGAAAAGGAGACTGGCTAGAAACTAAATCCCTGAGAAGTGATAATGGAGGAGAATTTATTTCTCATACCTTCGAGGAATTTTGTGCCAAAGAGGGGATTAGAAGAGAACTAATAGCACCCCATAATCCACAACAAAATCTAGTGGTTTAAAGGAAAAAAAAGTATAGTGGGAGCAGCAAGAACCATGTTGCATGATCAAGGGCTACCATTACATCTATGTGTAGAAGCATGAAACACTGTAGTTTATTTACATAATAGGAACCCTCATAGAATACTTGGCATGATCACACCCGAAGAAGATTTCTCAGGGAGAAAGATAGCTGTATCTCATTTTTGAATTTTTGGAGCTATTATGTATTGTCATGTCTCCAAGGATAATAGGAAGAAAATTGAGCATACAACTGAGGTGGGAGTCTTTATAGGATATACAGAGACACAACATAATTACCGGGTGTATTTTTCCTCACTTAGAGTGACAATAGTGAGGAGAGATGCCAAATTTGATGAGGAAAAGGCTGTGAGATGCTATGTAGAAAGAGAGATAAGTATCCCACCAGAGGAGGGGCATTTAGTTCCTAAGAAGGAGACTCATATAGAGCTTAAGTATGTTGTGGAGTAGCCACAAGTGGAGGAGAAGATAGGAGGCTGAGGGGAGGCACCCACTCAACCAAACTCTTCAAGAGAGGGGAGGAAGAGAACCAAAGAAGTTGCCATACTGGTATAGGATGCATAGGAGCATGTGGGAGCTCCTACATCTCAGCACAGGAAGAGGAGATCACCAAATAGGTACATTGGGTACATGGCTCTCATGGCATAACTCATTGAGTCATAGCCTTCTTCATTTGAGGAATACGTTTTTCAACTAGTGTGGGTTGATTCCATAGTGGAGGAGTATGACTCCATCATGAAGAAAAATGTATGGGAGGTGGTGTCAGGACCAGAGAATAAATGAGTGGTCCATATGGATTTACAAAGTGAAGCATGCAGTTGATGGGAGCATTGAGAAGTACAAGGCCAAATTTGTGGCCAAACGCTTCTCACATGCCGAGGGAGTGGACTATGAGGAAATTTTTTTCCTAGTGGCAAGATATTACTCAATCAGAACCATTCTATCATTGGATGTGGAGATGGGGTGGAAAATCCATAGATGGATGTGAAGAACACCTTTCTCAATGGTTTTGTTGATGAAGGAATTTACATAGAGTAACCAGAAGGATTTGAGACATATGTGTACAAGCTTACGAGATCCATGTATGGACTCAAGAAGGTGCCTCGAGCATGGTACACTCAGGTTGATACATATCTTAGTGGATTGGGATTCACCAAAAGTGAAGCAGATGCCAATCTATATCACATTGTGGTATATGGAAAGTTGCTTATCTTGTTTTTGTATGTTGATGACTTGATATTTACAGGAGATGAGCAGTTGATCCACTCTTACAAGGAGGACCTTGCAAGATAATTTGAGATGAAATACATGGGATTAATGCATTACTTCCTTGGGCTGGAAGTTTAGCAGGGTGATGGTGAGATGTTTATTACTAATGGGAATTATTCCTCTGAAATAGTTCTGAGGTTTCACACGGAGAACTGTAATCCTATGGACATGCCTCTCGCTACAAACTGGAGGAAGGAGAGGGCTTCTTCAGGACAGGCAGTAGATGCCACCATCTACAAAAATATTGTTGGATCCTTAAGGTATCTAGTGAACACAAGGCCTGACATATGCTATGTAATTAATCAGTTGAGTCAAGCCATGATGAATCCTACCAAGTTGTATTGGAAGGCAACAAAGCATGTGTTGAGGTACCTCAGAGGCATAACCGGGTATGGTTTATGGTACAAGAGGACAAAGGGAGTGAAGGTCCAAAGCTTCACTAATGCAAATTGGGAAGGGAATCCATCAAACTAGAAAAGTACTTCAGGTGTTATCTTCAGTGTTGGGTGTGTAGCCATTTCCTGGTATAGTAAGAAACAAAGGTCCATGGCACTCAACTTAGTAGAGCCTGGATACATGGTTGCAAGTCAAGTAGCATGTGAGATCATAAGGATGAGGAAAATACTTGTGGGTATTTTCAATCATGAGATAGATCCGACATCGATTTATTATGATAATAAATGTTGTATCAAACTCTTTGAGAATCCAGTATTTCATGACAGGTCCAAGCGCATTGATATACGTTACATCACTTGCGGGATTGCGTGTAGAAGAGAATCATGATGTTACAATAAATTCCAACTGAGGAGTAGGATGCAAATATCTTAACAAAGGCATTGTCAAGAGGAAAATTCAAATTCCATTAGGGGTGGTGAAAAATCCCTTTCTTGATAAGAGGGAGTATTAGAAAATGTAGCAAGAAAGGCTAAATTTGGCTTGTGCCTTAGTCAAATTTAGTAGTTCGATTTTCCACATTAGTGGGATGACTTGGGTTGTAGTTAAATTGTGTGACATAACTTTATCTACTAGTTTACTTAACAAATTCGAGTTATAGGCTAGAAGTAGAGTTGTGCATGTAGGGATTAGTAAAAATTTAGCAATCTAGTTTAATTATTTTTAGTTTGACTCAGTTAATTGAACTTAGATACCTATTTGAGTTAGTTGAAGGTCAGTTGAGTAGTAGAATATTTTTTAACTCAACTATCTCTCAATTAAAATAGTCAATAAACTAGAAATAACCCAGGCATGCATGGAATTTAAATTGCCTAGTTGGAGTGGAGGAAAAGGAAAATTCTAATTATCAATTGTATATTAGTCAAGTGTATAAACTTGGGAATTAACCAGGTGAATCATTCCCTAGGAATTGCGAAAGAAAATAGGAGGAAATTCCTATCTTTTAGGAGCTAATTTCGTCAAGGATTGTGAAATGAAATAAGAGGAAGTTGGAGAACCATTGGTAAGAGACTTGAAAAGGTGACCCTATAATGTCTTTAGTTGAACTACTCCAGATGGTCCTATATCCTCAATCACAAATGGACCGAGCCATGTAATTTCAAGTTTCTTTGGTTTTCCTTTGACTCGATTACCATACAATAGGACTAAATTTCTGAATTGAAGATGTTTAGCTTGAAGATTTTGGCCATGCCATGCTTTTGTTGTTATTTGTTAATTTGTTGATGATATAATGTATACATTCGATCTTCCTCTAATTGATGTAATTATCTGATGCATTTTTCTTGTAACTTTATACTGTATTTTAGTATAGTGGAGATGGTTTATGTGTTTGTTGAGTAGTGGAAAAACAAACTACTTCCTATCGATAGAAAATCTTAAACGACGTCAACCATCTCGACTGCTTGTATGTTGTACAATATTCCCATAAAATCGTTGGAATTTCATCATCCCAATCATCTTTATCTATGTTACACATTTTCAGTAATCCTTTATGCAGAGTTTTATTGAATGATTCAACTACACCATTTGCTTGAGGGTGATATGTCGTAGTCTTCCTATGTTCTATCATAAAATTCTTTTTTAATACTTCAATTGTGCCATTAACAAAATGTGTTCCCCTATCACTGATGAGAACCAAGGGGCAACCAAAATACGTCACTATATTTTCGTATATGAATTTAGCTGCTACTTCTTTAGTACATGATGCTACAAGTTCTACTTCTTCCCACTTTGTTACATATTCAACTACAATTATGATGTATTTTGTGCATGTTTGTTTAGCTCTTTTAGGAAATGGATCGATGAAGTCGATAACCCATATTTCAAATGGTAATGATGGAACTATGGAATGTAATGGAATTTGATGTTTTTGTATAGGTCGTCCTATTCTCTAGTATATATCACATTTTGTACCCATTTTCGATAATCACGAAATACTATCAGCCACCAGAGACTAACTTGCATTATTTTCCAAGTAGTCATGTCTCCTTGATAATGGCCTCCAACTCCCCCTTTGTGGGCTTCATTGATAATCACTTCTCTTTCATGTTCCAGGACACATATTCGAAGTACTTCATCAATTCCTAGTTTATATAATTGACCATTTATCAATGTATATGGTGTCACTTTGATTGCTAGTATCTTTTTCCTTTTTTATGATAATCCTTCTGGTGCTTTACTTGTATGTAGAAATTCCTCTATTTCAGCAAGTTCAACTGGAACTGCTTCAATCCTGAATATATGTGCGTAGGGAAGATCATCATCGATGTCCAATGGCTCCTCTTGCAATTCTAGTCAGGATAGGTGATTAGGGCCAACATTTCTTTTACTAGGTCGAACAACAACTTCAAATTCAAATTCTTGAAATAAGAGTAGCCATCGACAAATTCTTCCTTGATGAATTAGTTTGTTTACAAGGTATTTTAGTGCTTGGTGGTCCGTGTAAAATATAAATGGGTTTTCCAAGAGGTAGTGTTGAAATTTATGTAGGGTGAATATCATTACTAGAGCTTCATGTTCTATTGTTGAATAATTTCTTTTTCTTTGTTCAGCTTCCAAATAGCATAAGCGTTTGGATGGTCTATTAATTCATTTTTGGGTTGTGCTAAGATTGATCCCATTGCAACATTTGATGGATCAACATGTACATGAAATTATTTACACCAGTCTAGAAATTTGAGGATTGGTGCCTCGACTAACTTATTTTTTAATAGTTGGAATGATCATTGCATTCGTCAAACCAAATGAAAGGAACATCTCTCTTTAAAAGTTTTTCGATTGGGAATGTTTTCATGATAAATATTCTATAGTATCTTGTACGTCCTAACAATATTTTAATTTTTTTTGGTTGACCGAAGGCTTTAAATCTAAAATCACCTTAATTTTTTCCATATCGACTTTAATTCCATCCTTTGAAACAACATGACCCAAACATATTCCAATATGTGTTGCGAAGATACATCTTTTAATATTCAGGGATAATCATATAAGTTTTCATTTTCCAGCATTAGTATTAGCCATTGAATATGATCCTTTAATAATGTGTAGATTGTCCAATTGTCAAAATATACAACCATGGTTTTATAAATATATTCCTGAAACACTTTGACAACAATTCTCGAGAATACTGTAGGTGGGTTCTTTAGTTTTAATGGCATCACTAGTTATATTCAAAATAACCAAATTCAGGAAAAAATTTCAGTTTTTATCGATCTTATTCTACTATGGACACTTGGTTGTATCTTGAGAACCCATTTGTAAAGGAGTAACATTCGTGCCCCATGAGTTCGTTGATAATCTCATCAGCGAAGGGAGTTAGGAATGGATAAGTGACTGTTAATTTATTCAATCCTCAATAATCGACACAAATGAATAGCCTTGTCAGATCATGCTTCTTCGGTTGAAAAACCATAGGGCTTGCCCATTATGATGTTTCTATGGGGTATATGATACTAGTGACAAGTATTCCCTCTACGTTTTTTTGTACAATGGGTTTATATTTATGCGCTAATTTGTATGGCCTTTTCTTTATTGGTTTAGCTTCGAGAATGAGATTGATCTTCATTTCTCCCATTTCCTTGACTAATCCTTTTAGTTATTTATAGTCTCGAGAAAATATGTCTTGGTATTATTTAAGTAAGTCAATGAATTATGTGATTTGTTTCTTCGACCAATAATCACCAAGCCGAGAAATTTTCGGTTGGTCATCATTTGATATGTTTACTTCTCATATTTTGATTTCTGCATCCATCCAGTCAGGTGCTTTTGATTCATCAAGTCATTTTCCCCTAACTTTTACTTCTTGACAAGTAGCTTGAAAATCTAACTTATCTAGCTTCTCTATATATATTTTTAGTGACTTTGCATATTGATTGAATTCTCTTGTGATTTCAGGATGATGCTTATTCAAAGAAAAGCTCTGGCAATTGATGGGTGTTTCTTCCATTTCTAGTTGACTAGCCTTCTTTTGGTCTGTGGTGCAAGCTATATAGTTGCAAGTTACTAAACCATTAACTAAGATATGTTGATCAACTAGTTTGTCTATGGTGAATTTTTTAACTTTCTCGACTCCGTATTTTAAATATGATTCCTCCGGTTTGAATTTAAAATCATTAATGAAGTTTTCCTTTAACTCTTTCCATTGGAGTTATTAGCCCCTTTCTTCCTCTAAATTTTACCACTTATTTGGTATATCATCTAAGGTATTTGGGAACATATGTGAACAAATAAGTTTGTCTTTATAACTAATTCTTTGAGATTTTGATGCGCAGTTTTTTATATGTTCGACAGGATCTTGGCCAACACTGAAAGTGGGTATATTTGCTTGCACATATAGCTTTTTTCCTCCAAACAGTTTAGTAAAATAGGTTTTCGTAGTCATATATGTTTGGATTTGGGATGAATGGGTGTCCCACCATCTTGTTGATTGACCGGTAAAAGGTTGTACTAAATTTTGTATTCGTCCCTACTCATCAATAAACTTTGTTACTTGTTCTACGTGATTGATATGGGGTTCTCTTTCTTTAAAATGGATATTGTTACTGAAGTCATTTGTTAGATCCATTGGAAGTAAAGATGGTGTTTCTCGGTAATTTTTTTCTCATATAATTGGTACCGCTTTGATAGAATAACACGATGGGATCATTGATGTCAAAATAGCTTGGGTTGTCTAACACTCGTTTGCCTTTGATTCATAGTTTTCAATCTGCCATTTATATAGCTCAACATCCGAGTTTTATCTGATTGAGAGAGGTGACCCAGTTAAAATTTTACCAGAGGAATTTGGTTCGACATTGTTGCATTCATTATGTAAGACTTTGTAAAGTTTCCTTATTTTAGCTTCTTCATCAGAAGTTTCCACCCATGGTTTACCTTCTCGAGGGTCTAAAGGAATAATAATATTTTTATTGTTTCCTTTTAGTTTGATTTTTTATTTTTCTAATGATATCACCACCTTCTTTCTTCATCCCCACAGTTGACTGACTAACGCTGGGTAAGCAGGAATTCTATCAACTAAGTTAATGACGTCGAAATTGACTATCATTGGAATCCCCATTATAGATGTTTGGACTTTTCGTAATGTGCCAATTAGTTTAATAATTCTTTGGTCGGCCAATTTAAGATAGTTAGATGTTATGTGTAAGTTTGTTCATCCCATACTAATCCATGTTTCCCTTGGTAGAATATTTACTTACGATTCAAAGTCAAAAACAACTTGTTTAACCATAAAACCATTTATTTTTAAATCTACTTGCGGATCATGATCTTATATCTAATTACCTTGAGATAGTTGTTTGATGTTCTCTCCTATTTATTTGTTTTCATTGTAGTTTTTCAACATTTTTAGCAATTTTGCAAGACAAGAGACAAAGTGTTCTTCCTTTAAAAGTTCAAGGAATTATTCTAAGATTAAATCCTTAGATAGGTGTTGTTCTTCATTTTCTATCATAAAAAATTCGACAAATTTTGTCACTGAATCATTGTGACCTTGCATATAAGGATATTTCATCATACTCTTGATTAGATGCATTACTTAGTGGTATTGAAAGTTATTATTTCTCCCTATGCCATACCTTGTGACTACATGAAGGTTTATAAAATTTAGAATCTCATGTTTAAGAACAATTTGTAGTAGATTGACAGATCTTTTGTTTAAGAATTTTTCTATAGTTTTAGGATGGTCTTCCAAAGAATGGTTACCTAGATCACACATATTACAGAAGAATAAATCAATATTTTCTTTTAAGGGGCATTCAATTGCAATATGTACCACTTCCTAACTGTAGGTATAACAATAAAATATTCGTTGTCATTGGCCACGACCACGACCCCTACTATTATAACTGTCTCGACATCCTCCATAGCTTCCTTGGCCCCATCCTCTTCCACTGAATGAAGAAGATTTTGAGAGTTGGTTGGTAGCTTGAGTATGGTAGAAAAAGTGGTGGTTAGGTTTAGTTTTCCCATTCAATGGACATTCATGAGTGGAATGTATGTTATCTGTTGGCATTATGATACAGATGATACCGGTGTTGTACTTGATGGCAACCCACTTAGATGACAGATCACAGTTCAGGCCACATAGAATGAAGAAAGAAAGGTATATGTAGGTTCACCTTGACCAACCCGCGTATACACACAGGTTCATCAAACAAAAGTAGTGTATACGTACACACGCATTTGCACGGAAGGAAAGGCGTGTACATGTTGGAAAACTAAAATTTGGTCTGTGGTATTTGATCCATGGTATTTGGTCCAAAGTGTTGACCCCAGGTATTCGGTCCAAGGTATTGGTTCAAAGTGGTTTTGGTCCATGGTATTGAGTAAGGCCTAAGACTATAAAAGGAGGGGAAGATCATTAGGCCATGGAGTGCAAGTGTGCAAGTGATGAATATCTAATGAAGTGTGAGATCTAGTATGCTGGTTATGGGTATGTGATGCATTATTAAGGATGCACCTATGTGGCAAATGAAGTTTGATGAACTGGGATCATGAAGACTAAAATGCATTATCATTATATGGTATGATCATGAATAGATCTGAATACTGATGCATGTCTTATCCTTTATATCTTATGTTCTGGGTATATCCGAAGTTGAAAATTGTAGCAAAGGTATAAGTAATTATTTTCAGATCTATACGCGAGTTCCTTTTGGTGAAAGAGCGTATACACGCTAGTTCGACACAGCCAAGTAGCGTATACATTATGAGATTTGATATTTGAGGTTTCTGTTGGTTCTAGTGGTTGTTGCAGAGTTCTGGGTTCTACTCTGTGTACTGGTGACTGTGTTTTGATGACAGGGTTTCAGTGATTCAGTTGTTGGGTGATTCAGAGATTGATGTTGCAGATATAGTTGATGGTTGTATTGCAGTGGTGATTGTTTTGTATTGATGGATCCAATCTGAAAATTTATGAAACGTGGTCCCTGGAAGAAAAGAGAAGGTCGTAGCCTTCTGTAGGCTGGCACCTACGTACTAGTAAATATATTAGCTAGTACAAGAGCTAGGGGATTGTAGCTCCCTTCCAGGAGAAGCTGGAGAACGAGAGAAGGTTGTAGCCTTCTGCAGGTGGGTGCCTGCGTACTGGTATGAGTCTGCATCAATACAAGATTGTAAACAAGTTTTTATTATCTTAAAGAAAACAACAGCAGGTGGTTTTTGTCCCGCATTGGGTTTCCACCTTATATCATGGTATTCATGTGTGCTTCTTATGTGTGATGATATGTTCTGTTTTACTGCACCTATTTATTTTTTATATGATTAATGAAGTTTTGATGCTTTGATTAAAGGTAAACATATAATGGCTTAACTGAATCATAAGTTTACTGGATATACGCTAGTTTCATTAAACACAATTGTGTATACACGCTGGTTCCCTTAACTGAAGTAGCGTATATGAATTTGAGTATGAAAATGAAAAATTTATTGATTTGCTAACACTGATTCACCCCCCCCGCCTCTTAGTATTATTTCCAACAATTGGTATCAGAGTAGGTCCTTCAGAAGAAGCTTGATCGCTTGAAGGAAGATCCATCAGGATGAGTAATCAAGAAAGAGAGGGATCCATCAGACCACCAATCTTCGATGGGAGCAATTTTGCTTACTGGAAGATAAGAACTTCAGCCTATCTACAATCGCTTGGAACGGATATTTGGGGAATCGTGGAAGGAGGATATACCTATCCATCAACAATTCCTACAGATATGGCAGGTAGAAAGCAATATGAACTCAATGCCAAAGCTGTTACTATCTTATTGGGAAGTTTGTCAAGGTCATGTAGTTCAAATTAGCCAAAGAAATATGGGACAAAATCATTCTAAGCTATGAAGGAGATGATTAGGTAAAACGTGCTAAGCTTCAAACTCTCAGAATACGGTATGAAACTCTTAAGATGCATAGTAATGAAAGCATAGCTAATTACTTCCTACGTATAGATGAGATTGTCAATTGTATGAAGAATCTAGGTGAAGAAATTAAGGAAGTTGTCTTAGTTGAGAAAGTTTTGAGATCCTTGTCTGCTAAATTTGAATCCAAAGTGTCTACCATAGAAGAAAAGGAGGATCTACAGAATATCACTATGACGCAGCTTCACAGAATCTTAACTGCTTTTGAAATGAGAAAAGGAGGACCATCAAATATGAGAGAAGCTGCATTTAAAGTATCAACAAAGGGAAAAGAAAAACTTAGTGAATCAGGATACATTTCAGAAGAAGAATATGAGGTAAATTTTGTCAAGAATATTCAACGGGGATCTGGAAGGTTCAAAGGTAAGCTACCATTCAAATGTTTTTCTTGTGGTAGAGTTGGTCATTACACTGCTAGATGCCCTCATAACAAAGGAAAGATGTCTGAAGAAGGTAATGGAAGTTATTATACTCATGATAATAGTAATGAATCATCCAATAATGATGAAGACAATCAAGAAATTAAACTTCTCATGGCATATGAAAATAATGACATAGAAAAAGAAGAAGTTACCAAATTAAAAGATCAGTTGGAGACAGTAACCAGAGTAAGGGAGCAGCTGCAGGATGTAGTAAAAGATCAGAGCATAACAATCCAGAGACTTGAATCTAAGATCCTGTCTCTAAAAGAAGATCTTGAAAAATCAAAGAAGAAGAATGAAGAAGCTCTTGAAGAACAAGAACATGAAGTGCTCGAATTGAGGCAACAAGTGGAAGAAGGAAGAAAAGCTGAAGAAAACATAAAGAAGCAATATCTGGAAAAGGAAGAACAACATCAGGTTGAGGTAAATATCTTAAAAGGTAAATTAGAAGAAAAGGATAAACTGTTACGATTTCAAGACAGTACTAAGATTTTGGATGATATTCTTAGTAGTCAAAGATCCCCTACTATCAAAACTGGTCTTGGCTTTTATGAAACTGTTGAAGGTGAATCTAGCTCACAGGGTGAGGGAAGGAATTCTAATGCAAAATCTGAAATGATCAACAAGGAGATAAGTGGTCAACCCCAGCAACAACCAAGGAAAGAAATTCTTCAAAGAAGATCTTTTGCTCCTAACTATGGAAGTGATAGACGGTTATTTCCTCCGATGAGTAATGTTGAATGTTATGAATGTCATAATCTTGGACATGTTGCAGCCAGATGTAGAAGAAGAATGGTTCAAAACCATCACACAGAAAGATCATCACGTTCCAGGTACTTTAAGGGATATTGTTTTGCTTGCAATATGTTTGGTCACAAAGCTATTGATTGCAATAAAAGGAATATGAAACATGTAAGATGTTATGCATGTAACAAGTTTGGACATAAAGTAAAGGAATGTAGGAGAAAAATTCGGACACCAAAGCAAAAGGAGCATACATCATCTCAATCGCAGGTATTGAAGAAGACAGAATTAGTGTCAGAAAGATGTGGCATAACTCAGTTAGTAGACATAATAGACTCAGGGGAAGCTGAAAGTGTAAACCTTCAGTATTCCAATTTTCATACGCAGATATTATGAAGCGAAGTCGCATATATATGCGAGTTAGAGGCTGCAGAGTCGTGTATATGGAGCTCTGAAGAAAAAGCAGCAAAACAGATTCAGGAAAAGAAGTCTGATATGGTTCGACCATGGTATATGTTGGTTGGCACAGGTTCAGGGGGAGCATATGATTCAAATAATGCATTGTTGGCATTATGGTTAGAAGTCCTTGGTGATGATGCTTATGTGGCTAAATGATACATCTTGCTACTTATTGTTGGTTGGCCAAGAGAGTGGTATTGCAGGTTACAGGTCTGGATGCTGGTGATAGATGCTTATGGTGCAGATCATATATGGTGTACGATAGCTGCTGATGACTATCATGACTCGGCATGTGCTCAGGGGGAGCATGGACGGATTGATACATCTTAGCATGAACAAAGGGGGAGCTCAATCAGAGATTTCAGCATGTACTCAGGGGGAGTATGGACATCAGAATGTATATCAAGGGAGAGAATATCTTGGTTCGCCCTTTGCCCTTGATGTCAAAGGGGGAGAGTGATTTGGTGTTGTTGCCATCAAGTCCAAAGGGGGAGATTGTTGGCATTATGATACAGATGATACAGGTGTTGTACTTGATGGCAACCCACTTAGATGACAGATCACAGTTCAGGCCACATAGAATGAAGAAAGAAAGGTATACGCAGGTTCACCTTGACCAACCCGCATATACATGAAGGTTCATTAAACAAAAGTAGTGTATACGTACACATGCATTTTCACATAAGGAAAGGCACGTACATGTTGGAAAACTAAAATTTGGTCCATGGTATTTGATCCATGGTATTTGGTCCGAAGTGTTGACCCCAAGTATTCGGTTCAAGGTATTGGTTCTAAGTGGTTTTGTGTTATGAAACCAGCTCACAAAAATATAGAAAAGATAGATCAATGCCTTAGAATTCAACTTTTTCGAGGGGGAAACCTCCTTTACATTACACAAATGAATGATTCTTTGATGATTCAAATGAAAAAACCTCCTTTCTATATATAAGAGTGTAAGGAGTCACAATATAACCCAGCCGTCCTAACAATAATAATATAAAGGCACAACAATAATAATAGAGGGATTCTATGGGGCACAGTAATAACAATATGGGGACAATAGGGGCACAACAATATTAATAAGGGATACAAATACAATAGTAATGGGGTAATCACTAGTATTATAAGGACCTAACATGCCCCTCTCCTTCAAAAAAGTGTTGTCCTCAACGCTTGAGTAGTTCTAGATGCTTTTGCATGAAATTCTCATCCTCCCATGTGGAATCTTCAGCGGATAAGTTCTTCCACTTGATGAGATACTCCGAAATTGATTGAGTTCGTAGCTGTCGAGTTCTTGTTTCTGTCACTGCTTCCGGTTCCAATATAATTTTTCCTTCCTCGTCAAGTTATGGCAATATTGTTCGAACTGGGAGCTTGTCGCCTATAACCTTCTTTAAACATGAAACATGGAAAACTGGGTGCACTCGAGAAGCTACAGGAAGCTCCAATTTGTATGCCATAGTACCAATCTTTTGCAACACCTTATACAGACCGTAATACTTTGGTGATAATTTATTATCCTTCTTAGCTTGATTGAGGGACATTTGTTTATATGGTTGTAGCTGTAGGAATACCCAATCACCTACATCAAAACTTCTTTCACTGCGATGTTGATCTGCCTGTTGTTTCATTCTATTCTGCGCCAACACGAGGTTATCCTTTAAGAGTTGGAGGACTTGTTGTTGATGCTCGATGTGATGTTCCACTGCTTGAACCTTAGAATTTTCTCTTAAATATGATGTGATGGATGGTGGCTGATATCCATAAAGTGCCATAAATGGGGTCATTTTTGTTATTGTATGGAAGGAAGTGTTATACCACCATTTAGCCAGAGGCAACCATTTGACCCATTGTGTCTGTTTATCAGACACAAAGCAACGAAGATATCCTTCCAAACATTTGTTTACTATCTTAGATTGCCCATCAGATTGAGGATGATAAGATGAGTTATGAGCTAACTGAGTAGCGAGACAAGAAAATAATTTTGTCCAAAAATTTCCAGTGAAAATGGGATCTCTGTCACTTACAATAATCATTGGGTTTCCATGTAGCTTTTGAATTGTTTCTATAAATGCAATAGAAATTGTACTGGCTTTAAATGGATGTGATAATGCACAAAAGTGTGCATACTTGGTAAGTCTGTCAACTACCACCATGATGACACTCTTTCCCTCAAACTTGGGTAAACCTGTGATAAAATCCATTGAAACCTCCTCCCAACGTTGGCTTGGAATGGATAAAGGTTGTAATAGACCCGAGGTCTTAATTGTTTCAACTTTATTTTGTTGGCAATCCAAACATTCTACCACAAACTTTTGAATATCTGATTTAAGGCCATCCCAAAAAAATTCCTTCTTAACCCTGTGGTAAGTTTTTAAAAATCCTGAGTGCCCTCCTAAGGGAGAAGTGTGCAATTCCATAAGAATCTTTTGTTTGAGTTGGGAATTCTTACAGAGGTATAAGCGATCTTTGTACCATAACGAATCATTTTTCCAGCTAAATGTATCAGATGTACTGGAATATTGTTGTAACTTTTGAATAAGTGCCCACACTTTTTCATCATTCTTCCATTCCTCCCTTGCTTTGTTTATCCAATCTGGTTGGATAATAGAAATGGCGCACAACAATGCTTCCACATCCTCATCCTTTCTTGAGAGTGCATCTGCCACCACATTTTGCTTCCCTTTTTTGTAGATGATTTCAAAGTCATAACCCAACATCTTTGTGACCCACTTTTGTTGCTCTTCAGAGGATAATCTTTGTTCTAAAAAGTATTTAAGGCTATCATGATCCGTTTTTACCTTGAAGTGTCTTCCCATTAGGTAGGGTCGCCATTTCTTAAGTGCATGTAGTATTGCCAACATTTCCTTCTCATAAATAGCTTTGTGTAAAAACTTTCCCTTGATTGGACGACTTTCAAAAGCAATGGGTCTTTCATCTTGCATTAAAACAGCACCAATTCCATTTCCTGAAGCATCACATTCCACAATAAAGGTTTTTGTGAAGTTCGGTGTAGCTAAGACTGGTGCTTGGCACATTGCCTCTTTAAGATGTTCGAAGGCCTTTGTTGCTTCTGGAGTCCATGAAAATGCATCTTTCTTCAATAATGTTGTTAGAGGTGCTGCTATTCTCCCATAATTCTTAACAAACTTGCGATAATACCCTGTCAACCCGAGAAATCCTCGCAGATGCTTTATGGATGTGGGGATTTTCCATTCCTTAATGGCTTTAATTTTGCTAGGGTCTACCTTAACTCCTTCATGAGATACAATATGACCCAGATATTCCACCTCTTGTACTCCAAAGAAACATTTGGATCTTTTTGCATATAATTGTTTCTCCTCCAATAGTTGTAGCACCCTGTCAACATGTTCAACATGATCCTTCCAAGACTTGCTGTAGATTAGTATATCATCAAAAAATACTAACACAAATTTTCTAAGGAATGGTTTGAAAATGGAATTCATCAAACCTTGAAATGTAGAAGGTGCATTGGTAAGGCCAAAAGGCATGACCAAAAATTCATAATGACCCTCATGAGTTCTAAATGCTGTTTTCGGAATGTCTTCAGTCTTCATTCTGATTTGATGATATCCTGAACGAAGATCCAACTTGGTGAAGTAAATTGATCCATGCAATTCATCCAGTAATTCATCAATGACAGGAATGGGAAACTTATCTTTAATAGTGAGCTTGTTGAGCTCCCTATAATCCGGACACATGCGCCATGATCCATCCTTCTTGTGCACCAATACTACTGGAGCAGAGAAAGAACTTTGACTAGGTTGAATTATACCAGCCTCTAGCATTTCTGCAACCATACGTTCAATTTCACTCTTTTGGGCATAGGGATATCTGTACGGCCTGATGTTTGGAGGAACACTTCCTGGAATCAGATGAATAGCATGATCATGATCACGAATAGGTGGGAGACCTTTGGGAGTCTCAAATACCTTGGAATGATTGTCCAAGACTTTTTGGAGATCTGGAGAAATAGATGATTTCGATGTGGAAACATCTAGCGAACATAATTGTGCAATTACACCTCTTTGTTCCTTTTTAGAAGCTTTGTCATACCATTAGAGCTGATTATCTTTCCCGGTTTCCCTGCAATACCCCTTAATTCAACTTCCTTTCCTTCCGTAGAAAATTTCATGAAAATTTCTTGAAAATTAAAAGCTATTGTACCCAAGGATTGTAGCCATTGGACTCCTAGTACAACATCAACACCTCCCATTGGAATGGAAAGCATTGGGCTAGTCAATACATATTCTCCCATGGATAGCTTGATATTATGGCACTTTCCAGAGCAATTTATTGTTCCTCCATTTGCAACCATCACTTGACACTCTGGTGCTGGATATAGGAAGCAATTCAATTCTTTTGCTACCTTACAATGAATAAAATTGTGGGTACTTCCTGAATCAATCAACACTATTACCTTTTTCTTCTTGATTTGTCCTTCTATCTTGATGGTTTGAGGAGTGGTAATTCCCGCCAATGCATTACAAGATATGGTTGGATTCATTTCTTCTTTATCTAGGCTTTGTTCCTGGAGTATATCCTCTTCTTTTGACCTTTCTTGCTCCTTTTCTTCTTCCTCTTCACAATCTATGTAGAATAATTTCTTCTCAGCACACTTATGACCTTTAGTGTATTTGCTATCACAACTGTAACAAAGCCCTTTTGCTCTTTTTTCTTCCAATTGTTGTGGTGTCAACCTTATAGGTTGTGGAAGACTAGGGGCAACAACACTTCCATCTTTATAGTTGTGAGTGGTATGCTTCTTGGTTGCCATAATTTTGCTTTCCATTTTTCTTGCTAACCTGAATGCCTTCTCTAATGAATCAGGTTCCCAAAGGCGAACATCATGTTGGATATTATCCTTTAAAGTCCCTATGAACACATCAATCCTATGCTCCTCTGGAATATTTTTTACCCTTATGTTCAATTTTTGAAACTCCTCAATGTGCTCCATTATTGAACCCTTTTGTTTGAGACTTATCAATTGGCTAAAAAAAGTGTTGCTTTTTGTATCCTCATAATGTGCTGTCAATTCTTCCGTAAAAATTGCCCAAGTGATAATTTGTTTACGAGAGCAAAGCCATTGATACCATACAAACTGATTTGGTTCCAAATATAAAGTTGCAATACGTACCTTTTGTGTGTTTTGCACATTATTGAGATCGAAAAATTGCTCCATCTGTAATATCCATGTTGCGGGATCCTTGCCATCAAACTTCCTCATATCGATTTTTGGAATATGGTGGGTCTTCGATCCAACATTAGAGTCTATGAAATCATGATTAACATTTCTTTTGTTCGCATCATGAGTTTCCTTTACTACCCTTTCACCATTAGTAATTATTTCTTGTAGAAAATTTGTCAAATTTGTCTTCAAATCTGCCATGTCTGTCTTCAAATCTGTCTTCAAATCTGCCATGTCTCTCTTCAAATCTGTCTTCAAATCTATCTTCAAATCATCCATCTTAGCTTCCACACCCTTTATCTTAGATTCCACGCCATTTATCTTAGCTTCTGTTAGCTTTTGTGAGAGTGACATTTGTTGCACTTGGTCTTGTAATTTTGATATATCATGTAGCATTTCTTCCTCTTCTTCATGAGTCATGCTAGAGCTTTTAGGTTGCTTACTAGGTGTTTGCATTTTCTTTCCTCGAGGCATCAATTACCGATAATAATGCTCTACTATGCCCTTTGAATTCCTTCAAACTAATTTTTCAAACCAAGCTTAAACAAAAATTAAAAAAAAATCTACACACCTTTTTTCACTTTGTAGGAGCTTGATATTGCCTCTGATGTATCTTTGTAATTTCAGATCATCCAGTTCTGAAATTGTGACTTGTAGTATCCCTCTACGTCCTCTTTCAAATGCCACCAGTCTGATCCAAATTGGATTTTCCAAGGAAGAGTTATGCCAAATCTCCCACAGTGACCTAATTATAGACTAGTTCAGTAGAGCGAACTTGTATGACATGTCACGTGTCCCTGTTTCGACCTTTGGCTCTGAAAAATATATACAGGAAACTATAGTCTGTCCTATTTTTATACCTTCTTACGAAACTTCAATCTGATGCTCAAAGAGAAAGTTATGACGATTTTCCCCACATCACCTGTTTGGAATGTAATTCAGGAGTCTGCAAAAATACCAACTTCTTTAGATCATATCTCCGCAAATATATCGTGAAAAGCTCTGAAATTCAGACCCAAGATTTAGTGCGATTTCATCTCAAATGGGTTTTTTTTCGCTTCTGAAACGTTGCAGAAAAAAGTTATAGCAAAAATTCCACGATGACCTATTTGGAGTAGCGAAACCCTAGAATCCAAAGCTCTGATACCAAATGTTATGAAACCAGCTCACAAAAAGATAGAAAAGATAGATCAACACCTTAGAATTCAGCCTTTTCGAGGGGGCAACCTCCTTTACATTACACAAATGAATGATTCTTTGATGATCCAAATGAAAAAACCTCCTTTCTATATATAGGAGTCTAAGGAGTCACAATATAACCCAACCGACCTAACAATAATAATATAAAGGCACAAAAATAACAATAGAGGGATTCTATGGGGCACAGTAATAACAATATGGGGACAATAGGGGCACAAAAACATTAATAAGGGATACAAATACAATAGTAATGGGGTAATCACTAGTATTATAGGGACCTAACATTTTGGTCCATGGTATTGAGTAAGGCCTAAGACTATAAAAGGAGGAGAAGATCATTAGGCCATGGGGTGCAAGTGTGCAAGTGATGAATATCTAATGAAGTGTGAGATCTAGTATGCTGGTTATGGGTATGTGATGCATTGTTAAGGATGCACCTATGTGGCGAATGAAGGTTGATGAACCGGGATCATGAAGACTAAAATGCATTATCATTATATGGTATGATCATGAATAGATCTGAATACTAACGCATGTCTTATCCTTTATATCTTATGTTCTGGGTATATCTGAAGTTGAAAATTGCAGCGAAGGTATAAGTAATTATTTTCAGATCTATATGCGGGTTCCCTTTGGTGAAAGAGCGCATACACGTTGGTTTGACACAGCAAGTAGCGTATACATTATGAGATTTGATATTTGAGGTTACATTATGATATTTGATATTTGATATTGTATCTCCCTTCCAAGAGAAGCTGGAGAACAAGAGTGTTGGCATTATGATTCAAGTGTTGTCCTTGATGGCAACTCACTCAGAGGTTGGTACAGATACTCAGAAGTTGGTTCAGGTGATGGCAACTTACTCAGAAGACAGATCCTAGTACAGCTTGCCAAGGAAGTTCATACACGCAGGTTTGTTAAGCCCAAGTCGCGTGTACACGCAGGTTGGCTTCAGAAAAAGCGCGTGTATGTGGAAAAGCACCTTTGGTCCATGGCGGTTAGTCCTTGGAAGTTGTGCCTATGGTTTCGGACCATTGTATCTCGACGGGCGTGTCGATCCCTAGTTTTGAAGTTGATGGTATTGTGTTTCTATGGTTTTGGCTCTTGGTATTGAACAAGGCCTAAGGCTATATAAGGAGAAGATCACTAGGCAAAGAGTAAGAGTGTGTGGGTGTCTGACGCAGTGAGAGGATCTGGTATTGCTGGTTATCTGTTCGGGACGCTTGGCAAGGGTCGGATCTGACAGCAAGGCAGAAGTAATCATTTCTAGATCTGCACGCGGGTTGCCTTTGGAGAAAGCGCGTATACACGCGGTTTTGGTACATTGAAGTAGCGTATGCATGATAAGGGTTGATATTTCAGGTTGTTGCTGATTCTGGTGGTTGTTGCAGAGTTCTAGATTCTGGTTTGGGTTCTGTGTTCTTGATGACAGGGTTTCAGTGATTCGGTATTGGGTTGTTTAATGAATTATGATGCAAGTATAAGTTGATGATTGTATTGCGGTAATGTTTGCTTTGTACTCTTGGATCCAGTCTGAAAATTGATGAAACGTGGTCCCTGAAGGTTGTAGGGTCAGCACCTACGTACTAGTAAATGGATCAGCTAGTACAAGAGCTGAGGGGGTTGTAGCTCCCTTCCAAAAGTAGTTGGAAAACGAGAGAGAGGGTTGTAGCCCTCTGCAGGTTGTAGCCTGCATACTGGTAAAGGACTGCACCAGTATATTGTAAAAGAAGTTTCTCATTAAAGAAGAAAGAGACGAATTGCAGCAGGTGGTTTTCACCCACATTGGGTTTCCACCTTATATCATGGTGTTCATGTGTGTGGCTCTTGTGTGATGTTCTGTTCTGTTATACTGCACCTGTTTACTGCTAAATTGCTTAATAATGTTCTGATGCATTTACTGAAGATAAGATTAACTGAATCATAAGATATCTGCATATACGCTAGTTGCTTTAGACACAGTCGCGTGTACACGCGGGTTCACTTAACTGAAGTCGCGTATATGTTTCTGAGTATGAAATTGAAAAGGTTTTATTGATCTGATAATACTGATTCACCCCCCCTCTCAGTATTATTTCCAACAATTGGTATCAGAGCAGGTCCTTCAGAGGAAGCTTGATCGCTTGAAGGAAAAGATCCATCAAAATGGCTAATCCAGAAAGAGAGGCACACATCAGGCCACCAGTCTTTGACGGGAACAATTTTACTCACTGGAAGATAAGAACCACTGCATATCTACAGTCTCTTGGAGCAGAAGTTTGGGGACTCATAGAAGGAGGATACAAATTCCCATCAGCAACTCCTACAGATCCAGCAGAGAAAAAGCAATATGAGCTCAATGCCAAAGTAGTTAATGTCCTATTGAGTACTTTGACTCAATCAGAATTTATGAAGATCATGCATCTCAAATCAGCTAAGGAAATATGGGACAAAATCGTTACAAGCTACGAAGGAGATGATCAGGTAAAAATAGCGAAGCTTCAAACTCTCAGAATCCGGTATGAAACTCTTAAGATGCGAAGTAATGAAAGCGTAGCTAATTATTTCCTGCGTATGGATGAGATTGTGAATTGTATGAGGGATCTGGGTGAAGAATTTGAGGAAGTTGTCTTAGTTCAAAAGGTTTTGAGATCTCTGTCTACTAAATTTGATTCTAAAGTATCTGCCATAGAAGAAAAGGAGAATGTGCGAAAAATTACCATGTCACAGCTTCACGGGATCTTAACTGCTTTTGAAATGCGACTAGAGGTACCACCAGAGGCCGCATTCGAAGTGTCAGAGGAAGAAGATGAGGTAAATTTTGTCAAGAATCTTGAACGGGGAACTGGACGGTTCAAAGATAAGCTGCCTTTCAAATGTTTTCTATGTGGTAGAGTTGGTCACTATGCTGCTAGATGTCCTCATAACAAAGAAAGGATATATGAAGAAGATGGTAGAAGCTATTATTCCCATATTAAAAGTTCATTTAATGATAGTGAAGATATTAGAAGTCTCATGGCGCACAAGAAGAAGAATGCTTCATCCAATGATAGCGAGGATATTAAAAGTCTCATGGCACATGAAGAGAAGAATGCAGAAACTGAAGAAGCTGCCAAATTAAAAGAACTATTGGAAACAGAAACCAGGGTAAGGGAGAAATTGCAGGATATAGCAAAAGATCAGAGCACAACTATTCAGAGACTTGAATCAAAGATCCTCTCTCTAAAAGAAGATCTTGAAGATCAAGAACATGAAGTGATCAAACTAAAGCGACAAGTAGAAGAAGGGAGAAAAGTTGAAGAAGACCTAAGGAAGCAGTATCTGGAAAAGGAAGAACAACATCAAGTTGAGGTAAATATCTTGAAAGGTAAACTAGAAGAAAAGGATAAGCTTTTACGATTTCAAGATAGTTCTAAAGTCTTGGATGATATTCTTAATAGTCAAAGATCTCCTGCTATCAAGACTGGTCTTGGTTTTCATGAATATGTTGAAGGTGAATCTAGTTCACAAGGTGAGACAAGAAACTCTAATGAGAAATCTGAAATGCTCAAGGAACAACCAAGAAAAGAAATTCCTCAAGGAAGATCCTTTACTCCTAACTATGGACGTGATAGACGATTATTTCCTCCGCTGAATAAAGTTGAATGTTATGTATGTCATAATCTTGGACATGTTGCAGCCAGATGCAGAAGTAGAATGGTTCAAGAAAGATCATCTCATCCCAGGTATTTCAGAGGGTATTGCTTTGCCTGTAATGCATATGGACACAAAGCAATTGATTGTGATAGAAGGAACATGAAAAATATAAGGTGTTATACATGCAACAACTATGGGCATAAAGCAAGGGAATGCAGAAGCAGATTTCAAAATTCAAGACAAGGGGACCATACATCATCACAGTTGCAGGAATTGAAGAAGACAGAGACAGAAAGGTGTGGGACAACTCAGTCAGCTGACATAACAGACACAGGGGAATCTGAAAGTGATGAGATTCAGTATTCCATCCTGCATACGCTGAGATAATGAAGACAAGTCGCGTATATACGCGAGTTACATGCTGCAAAGTCGCGTATATGGAGAAAGGGCAGCAGAACAGATGGTTATATGGAAAAAGGGCAGCAGAACAGACCCAGGTTCAGTCATGGTTGGCTCAGGCTCAGGGGGAGCAGAACAGACTCAGGAAATGGTTCAGACATGGTTGGCTCACACTCAGGGGGAGAATATTCTTCAAATAATGCATTGTTGGCATTATGGTTAGAAGTTGTTGATAAAGTCTATGAAGATAAATGATACATCTTACTGTTTAGGAATGGTATTGCAGGCTGATGCTTATATCATGATGCTGTTGGTGGCTTTCATAAGTCTTGGTCTAGATATTTCGTCTCTATGTCATGTATCTCTTGTGATATCTCTCTTATGGTGTCAAGGTCATGTAACGGCCTATGTTGGTTTCCCCACTATGCCTGGGATGAATGATGAATGTAGGTTGAGTCTTTTGGTGATAGGAAGGTCTTCTATAATGTATAAGTCCTTGTTCTTCTTGAAGAACATCTTTTGCAGATCTTGCCTACAGTCAAGGGGAGCATGAACAGCACAATTCAGCAAGAGCAGGATGGATAGATTGGTACACTTTGGCATACACAAAGGGGGAGCATAGTTGGAGATTTCAGCAAGTACTCAGGGGGAGTATGGACAGCAGAAGGTATACCAAAGAAGAGAATATCTTGGTCCGCCCTTTGCCCTTGATGTCAAAGGGGGAGAGTGACTTGGTGTAGTGGTTGCCATCAAGTCCAAAGGGGGAGATTGTTGGCATTATGATTCAAGTGTTGTCCTTGATGGCAACTCACTCAGAGGTTGGTACAGATACTCAGAAGTTGGTTCAGGTGATGGCAACTTACTCAGAAGACAGATCCTAGTACAGCTTGCCAAGGAAGTTCATACACGCAGGTTTGTTAAGCCCAAGTCGCGTGTACACGCAGGTTGGCTTCAGAAAAAGCGCGTGTATGTGGAAAAGCACCTTTGGTCCATGGCGGTTAGTCCTTGGAAGTTGTGCCTATGGTTTCGGACCATTGTATCTCGACGGGCGTGTCGATCCCTAGTTTTGAAGTTGATGGTATTGTGTTTCTATGGTTTTGGCTCTTGGTATTGAACAAGGCCTAAGGCTATATAAGGAGAAGATCACTAGGCAAAGAGTAAGAGTGTGTGGGTGTCTGACGCAGTGAGAGGATCTGGTATTGCTGGTTATCTGTTCGGGACGCTTGGCAAGGGTCGGATCTGACAGCAAGGCAGAAGTAATCATTTCTAGATCTGCACGCGGGTTGCCTTTGGAGAAAGCGCGTATACACGCGGTTTTGGTACATTGAAGTAGCGTATGCATGATAAGGGTTGATATTTCAGGTTGTTGCTGATTCTGGTGGTTGTTGCAGAGTTCTAGATTCTGGTTTGGGTTCTGTGTTCTTGATGACAGGGTTTCAGTGATTCGGTATTGGGTTGTTTAATGAATTATGATGCAAGTATAAGTTGATGATTGTATTGCGGTAATGTTTGCTTTGTACTCTTGGATCCAGTCTGAAAATTGATGAAACGTGGTCCCTGAAGGTTGTAGGGTCAGCACCTACGTACTAGTAAATGGATCAGCTAGTACAAGAGCTGAGGGGGTTGTAGCTCCCTTCCAAAAGTAGTTGGAAAACGAGAGAGAGGGTTGTAGCCCTCTGCAGGTTGTAGCCTGCATACTGGTAAAGGACTGCACCAGTATATTGTAAAAGAAGTTTCTCATTAAAGAAGAAAGAGACGAATTGCAGCAGGTGGTTTTCACCCACATTGGGTTTCCACCTTATATCATGGTGTTCATGTGTGTGGCTCTTGTGTGATGTTCTGTTCTGTTATACTGCACCTGTTTACTGCTAAATTGCTTAATAATGTTCTGATGCATTTACTGAAGATAAGATTAACTGAATCATAAGATATCTGCATATACGCTAGTTGCTTTAGACACAGTCGCGTGTACACGCGGGTTCACTTAACTGAAGTCGCGTATATGTTTCTGAGTATGAAATTGAAAAGGTTTTATTGATCTGATAATACTGATTCACCCCCCTTCTCAGTATTATTTCCAACAAAGAGAAGGTTGTAGCCTTCTGTAGGTGGGTGCCTGCATACTGGTATGAGTCTGCACCAGTACAAGATTGTAAACAGGTTTTTCTTATCTTAAAGAAAACAGCAGCAGGTGGTTTTTGTCCCGCATTGGGTTTCCACCTTATATCATGGTGTTCATGTGTGCTTCTTATGTGTGATGATCTGTTCTGTTTTACTGCACCTGTTTACTATTTATATTATTAATGAAGTTCTAATGCTCTGATTAAAGGTCAACATATAATGGATTAACTGAATCATAAGTTTACTGGATATACGCTAGTTGCATTAAACATAGTTGCGTATACACGCTGGTTCCCTTAACTAAAGTAGCGTATATGAATCTGAGTATGAAAATGAAAAAGTTATTGATTTGCTAATATTGATTCACCCCCCCCCCCCCCCCCCCCCCCCCCCCCCCCTTCTTAGTATTATTTCCAACATTATCTTCATAGATTGCACACCACTTTGGCTTGGAATTCCATAGGTTATATTGGCAGTATTTAGTGGAGTTACTAGAAGTAGTTTGACAAATATCACAATCTACTTTAGTTTGTATTCTTCTAACATCTTGATCAAAATAATCTAGGAACTTACAGGTGTCTTTTGTATGGCCTTCCATATGACAATTGGTACACCATAGATGATTATTTTGAAGTGATAACTACATCAGAGAGTTTTGTAGTTGTTCTAATTTATCTTCAACCTTATTGTTGGTTGGTGTGATGATTGATTTCCCTTCGTCATTTTGTTCGATTCGCTGTGCTAGTTTAAGGGATTCTTCACATGTTTTGACTTCATGCATTCAGAGTGGTCCATGAATTTTTTGAAGTAAGCGAAACACATACCATTGTACTAGAAGATTTTCATCGATGGTATATGGGAGCTGGCTTAGTAATTCTTTGAATCGTTTGTCATACTCTTGTACAGATTCATTTTGTCCCTGCTTGATCTCCTTTAGTTTTTGCGTTGCCAAATGCTTAACATCTTGTGCTTTGAATAATGTGAGGAAGTTGGTCTTGATCTCATATTTTGTTTTATTTTTTTTGGGTTAAGTTCATGAACCATGTTAGAGCATGTTTCCTTACATCTACAGCGAATTGCACCATTGATGTTGTTCGTGATCCAAAATTTTTCACATACAAACCAATGTATTTTTGGATCTTCATAGATGGGTATATGATTTAGGACCATCTTGCTCATATGGGATGACGTTGGATGAAATTGGTGGTTTTTGTTAGTTTCCTCATCATATATTGTGTCTTTATTTTCCTCAATATCGTTGATGTCTTGATATAGTGACTCGTTGGTCTGACATGACCTAACTATGTATTCTGTGAACCGACTTACTTGCGGTAGTGATTCCTTGTCGAACAATTTTGTACTTTTGGTTTCTTCAATAGATACAAGTTGTGGTAAGGGAGTATGATCGTGAGATTAGTTAGTTGGAGAAGTATTTATTTTATTTGATTGTTATTATTTGATTGACCTTGGATAACATTTTCATTTTCTTGATGGTTTCTATGTTGGTCTTTGGTATGTCAGACAGTTAGTATTTCATAATAATTTCGTAATTGAAGAAATTCTCTAATGCTGGGACTTGATATAGATATACTTAGAGTGTTCCTTATTACTAGACCAGAGTCGTCGATTTCTATAGCATCTACTTGCTCTTTAGGGGTTATCAGTAAACCATCATTATCCGTTGGTGTAGGTAGTGCTACGCCTCTCAACTCTTCTGAGGAGTCTCGTCCATATTCACTCTCACGCTCCCGATTATTCATTCTTTTCCTCTAGTATTCTTTTTCTCTAATTGGCTCCCTCGTTGTTGTCTCTTATCCCTTAATATTTTTTGTATATCAGTTGATTTTTTATATTGTCGATCACTACTTAGTCAGTTATTTTCTTGTTGTTGTTTTATGACAGATGACTTTCGTCCTTCCATCATTGTCAACTACGAGTACTTCTCCAACTTTATCTATTTTGTTTTCATTTTCCTTCTTTATTTCTCATGATATTTTACCCCTCATGCCGACTCGACTAGTGTCAGTTTGCAAGGGAGTATTTGTCGGCCATAATTATTTTCTTAAGAAATAATCCCACACTTGTTTTGTATCTTTACAGTAAGCGTCAAGAAATTTACACCAATTTGATTGTTCCTTCCTCTAGTCAGTGTTGGTTGGTGGACCCAATAGTGATCGATATTCAACACTATGGCCTACACATTTGTCAAGAATAAATTTTTGTAGTAAGGTTGGAATTGTACAGAAGAAATTGTCATGTAAGTCGTAAAATCTAGCTTTTATATGTTCAATAGAATTATGGTCTTCTAGGGTTTATTCTTCATAGTAGTCTTCTAGAAATGACTCAAGCCACTCATGTAAGTTTATTCAACCTCCGTTCAACAATTTCAATAATAGTCGTGCGTCAGCTTCATTTTAAGGTTTTTTCATGGGCGGCATTGTCAAGGAACTTTTTGATCTCTACTGGAGCACCTTTTATAAAACACTCACGTGCTTCTGTGAAAAAGTTAGCTCTAGCTTCCACAAGCGATAATCGATTCCTTCATGCATAGTTCTTCAAATAATTATTAATCTTTGCTTCCCACCATAATTGTATCTCGTCTAATGTTAACATTTATACTTGCATAATATATGACTCGAGTTTTGACTACTCGCAATAGAACCAATGTTGTAATCTAGAAAAAACATACATTGTTACCAGTAGAAAGACTTCAAGTAATTACATAGTAAACATATAAAGGTATAAGAAATAAAATAATGGGGAGATAGGTAAGATAAGATATATTATTTATTATGTACCAAACCAACCATTTACATTGTTATGTAGATAGATATATAATATGACGAGACAATTATATAGGTCTAATTGTCTGACTAATCATGTTGCTTAATCTATCATTAGACTATAGATTATCTTCATATAGATTTCTTCTTCTAGGTTCCTGTCAACTAGCCCTTTTCCATTAGACTATTTAGTCAAACTAACTAGCTACTTCAACAATACTTCATATAGATTTCTTCTTCTAGATTCCTGTGTAGGAATCTTGTATTCATATCCATATTTTCTACTTCAAAATAAAAATAGGAAACAACAGATAAAATAAATATAATAGAATTTAACATGTAAATATAAAAAAAATAATATCACTAAAGTCAATTCCCTCTACTTGGGAATAACATTTTGCTACTAATTGAGCATTGTATTTTTCCATTTTTCCTTCGACATTCAACTTATTTTTAAACACATTTGTTGCTAATGGGATTTCTTCCATCTAGAAACTCCATTATATCCCAAGCCTCATTCTTATCCAAGGCTAGAAATTTTTCAGCGATTTCCCTTTTCTAGAGTTTTCTAGACTATGAATCCATTTCCTTCCTAACCGTTCTAGGATTATAATTAGTAATAAACAAAGAAAAAATGGAACACAAATTTGGTGGAATATACTTGTCTAGTTGCATTCTTTCCTGAATCGATCTCCTCAATCCTAAAATATGAGTTTATTCTTCTTCTAAGATTGATTTTATTTTATAGAGTTTGGCTCGTCATCCTTTAATTTAAACTACATCTTCTCTTGTTATTTGTTCTTTGGTGGGACTTCTTGTTCAAAAATATATTTGACTTCTATAAATACCACAACTAGACTATAGACAACCTTCTTAGTTTATGGGTTCTAAATCCTATAACCTTGTAAACCATCTTTATAGAAAATAAAGATACACTTCTCAACTTTTTATCCATCTTACTCCTATTTTCCTTTGGAACGTATACAAAATCATCACAACCAAATACCTTGAGATGTTTAGGTGATGATTTCTTACCAATTCATACCTCATGTCGAGTCTTGTCATTCAATGGTAATGAGGGTGGTTGATTTACTAGGTAAACATGCATTATCCACTACCTTTGCCTAGGATTCCTATCATAATGCAACACCACTAAGCATGCTCATTTCTTTTTCCATTAGTGTCATATTCATCCCTTATATGATTTTATTTTATTGACATGTGTATCGGGTAATATTCTAGTTGCCATACTGCACTTCTGATAGAATCCCTTGAATTCATTCCCATAGAATTCCCTCATAAAGGAAAATATAAAGGCAAATATTCCCAATGAATTTATATTGAAGTGGTTTGTTAAGTATCTCTTGCCTTCTATCTTCAAGGATGTGTATCTCTCAAGTGTGTATACTGGATAACAAGCCATATTCAGGGCTTATCAATTAGATTTGATTGATTCACAATTAGGAGTCTTGTACAAATCCTTCTGAACATGCCATGATCAAATATTGATCCAATGAAATTGAAACTAGGGCCACATGCCAATGGTCTTTTAGGTTTTTCCAATTCTACTAATGCAAGTCTAATCATTAGATAGTTGTAGAAAATTTGCTTGAATTAGCCTACCTTTGGTTAGAGTTAGAGTATGACTAAGCCTCCATGCAAACTTCTATAGTGAATGTTATTCAATCTTTTAATACCAAAGAAAATGAACGATCCATTGAAAGGAAAGAGAACAAAGGTAACAAAAAGGGAAGTGGGAGAAAAGAAAATGTTATTGATACTAGCAGGGGTAGAAAGGACCAAAGTAATGAAGTTAAGTTTTTTGGAAAGATTTGCAATGAGGACCACTTGACACATTTATGTTCTGGGATACAAGATGCCCAGTATTTGTTGGCATAGAAATCTCTGAGTTTGTGTTCAATAAATCTTTTCCCTGAGGTAAACATTTAGTCACTAATGCTACAGGTAATCTTGAACCTCAACAAGGGGGAAACCATGGTGGTCCTAACATAAGGGATATTCTAGTGAACATTTATACGTTTAATTTTGAGGTGGATCTCTCTACTCGGGATTATAATTATGGGATCCCTAAGTCTTCCAAGGTCAGGGAAGTTCCTGAACCACAAAAACCTCTAAATATCTAGATACTTATGGTTGATTTAGCACGATGTATGCCAAAAGGATTGTAGAAAGGTCAACACATAATCCAAATCTAAAAGATGCACAAAATTAATGGATTGTGGAAGATTTGGCTTAGGCACCTTGTCTTATGTCTACCTTCAGAATGCTCCAAATGTGTCCAACACAGAGGATCACTCTACTCATTGCTATCAGGGTTATTGATTCCAATAACTCTCAAATTATAATGTTTGAGACATCTGATTTCAAGTTGCATTTTCCCCACGATATAGACATTCAAATTTAGATTACTTATAGGGTGAATTTCATCTTTAGCATGATCTTGGATGAGGGCCCTTCAACAAGTGTCATGTCATTGTCATGTTGAAAAGATATAGGATTTCCCAAATTAGTTCCATCTCTAATGCCACTCTCTGATGTTACTGACAATGTTTAATGATCAACCTTATAAGCCTCATGGGATTACCTCCTCCTTTACTATATAATTGGGAGGATAAACTATTTCCATTGAATTAGGGTTTTTTGCTCCTTGTTCTAGGGTTCTTAGCTAACTTTTCCCTCTCCTCTTCGATGCATATCGTATATATTGGTTCTTTGTTGTAGTTATACCCTTCAAATCATTGTCATAAATATGGATCATTGTTAAGATTGGAAACATTCACAACAAAAAATAACAGCCATGGAAAATTTGAAGTACTCTAATAAATCTAACTACAGAATTATCAAAACTAGAAGTGGAAGCAGTCGGTGGAAAAACTGAATATAATATTCTATTGGGACATAATTGGGTATATGCATTGTAAGCCATGGTTTCCACACTATTTAAATTCTTATGCTTCCTTCATGAAGGGAATACCATTATGATTGAAATTAACTGATTATCCAGCTAACCCAACTGCTTCAAAATTTGCAGACTGGGTATTCAGTTGCTTCCTCTTTTGCCAATTACAGAGATCCTGTTTTCTGATTTGGATTATCCCAGGGAGTTGGTGGATTGGGCGAGCGAAAGCCAAGATGGGGACATTGAAGATGGGTGGAAGGGATTTATATTTGCGTTGGAAGGAGTATATGATGCAGCAGCTGCTCTCCAGAAGGTAAAGTCTCTCACCAGCTACGACGATGGGAATTCTCTGACCAATTTGTTATGGTGGCTGTACACAAGAGCCGGATCATGATCGCTGATACAGAGTAAGATTGCGTATAACAAGTTTCACAGCCGTGCACGATTTTGTTGTGTCCGTATTCGTTTAGATTTGCTGTAAAGTTGGAATGTCTCGATCATGTCTCTGATGTTTTCAGCTTTATCCAAAGTATAGAATAGTGTATCACCTTCATAGAATGGACATCAGTCATATCATTCTTGGTCATAAATAAAGGGATCTGGCCACACAAATTGGTCCCGATCTGATTTTGTCAATAGTTCTCCATGCACAACGAACAGAACCTTACTTCATCGATTGATTCATTAACAAACAACGAACACCATAGATAAATTAACAAAGTTAATTTTTTTCATATTGGAATATTTTTGTAAAAAATAATGGAGTTTTTTCAACTCCATTTATTTGGGAAGATAGTGTGTATATATATTTACATATAATATTTTCAAAATTAATACATATGCTTGTCCTTTAATTATATAATATACTATTCTGTATGTGATATAAATGTTTAAATATTCATGAACAATGTTTAAACGATGAAAATATAATAAAATGTTAATTAGATTTACACATTAATAGTGACAACAAATATGATTTTATTCTTATTAATAGTGACAACAAATCTGATTTTGGTCGTAGTAGAAAAGTGATTAGAGATACTTATAATTATTTGTTATATATTTAATTTTTCAAATTATGATAGATAATAGTGGTATAATGAAATGTGGTGGTCAATGGGGCAGGAACACATATTATATTTAACACAAAGATTTTATTCAGAATTAAAATCAAGAAAATAAGATTTTTTTTTTTCTTTTATTATATATTTTACAATGTTAAAATACAATATATATGTCCTTTACTGTTCATAAACTCAAATTCTATTAAACAACTGTAGTTCCTTAATTAGAATTACAAAAGCATGGGTTGAACCGTCATGCACCACAAAATCACTAAAAATAAAAGTGCGCCTAAAACCACCAAAAATGGATGCAAAAACTACCCATATTTTTTAGGGAATCTACCCAAAAATCCTCAGATAGGGGGCTATTGTACCCATTATGACCTCCTCTATTGTGATTGACACACATCAATTATACTTGAGTCTAATCATGCAAAGAACATAGCAGATACAAAACATTATCCCAATTGTTTTTTTCGCATACAGGAAGTCACAACAATACGTAATGAACATAGTTTGTTGTTTCATAATATAATTAGCGTGGCTTACTATCTATCCTTGGACCAAATGGTCGATAAATCAAGTCATCTATGCCCATTGTTTCCTTACACCAAGAGAACTTATTAGTTCTTATAAACTTTTTTAGTGAATCTGCAACATTTTTCAAAGTGTTTACCTTCATGAGTAGTACCTTCTTTCAAGCATGTATCTCACAAGGTGATATTGAACATCAATATTCTTTGTTTTAGAGTGATAAGTAGGGTTATTTGCTAGGAAGATGTAATTTCCCCAATTTTTCGATTACCTTGTGATGTGATTAGAGGATATTTCCATAGCTTTTGTCAGCTAGGTCACAGGAGTGCGATTACACCATTTGGTGGCCGGGAGGGTTTAGAGGAGTTTTATGGGCTTTGACTGGGATCGCTTGCCATACATTTGCCATATTTCATCATCAGGATTAGTTTTGCACATTTCAATCTTGCTTTTGTTGCATTTCGACGATTCTTGTAAACTGTAGTTCTTATCAGGCATATTTTAATTATTTATGTTTAAGGTGCTATTTGGGGATGCTTATTTGGAGGAGCACCTTAGTGTAATAGCTTGTTGAAATCAAGAATAAAATATCTAGAGGGCAGGATAATAAAAAGGAGCTTTAGGGTGGTCGATGTGATCATGGTGGCGAATTAAGCATTTCTCGAGGTTAAAAGTGACTATAATTAGTTAATAAAAATTTACTTTATTAAATAAAATAGGGGGAAAGTGTTTTTTATAATTTAATTGGAGAAAAAAGCCAATTAAATAATAAAAATCACCTTAATTGCTTCTTTGGGAGACCACTTCAGATCTTCCACATGCGTGAATCAAGGAATTTGCATGTGTTTGGAGTGGATTTCCAAAGAAGTAACCCTTGATTGAAGGCTTAATTTTCTGAGCTTTGGTTATTGTGATTGATAGATCATCTTCAGGGAGAAATCAAGGGTTTTCAAGGACAATATTGAACCCTCATTCCAGACCTTCTTTTGGTAGCAAAACCTTCTTTGTATTGAAAATTTTAGCAAAGGAGGCTGAATTTTATTATGGAAGTGGAGCATCATTTGTGGTAGACGAATTTACTAGAGGTTGAATTCATCATTCATGGTGTTATAGCTCTGATACGTTCCTCACTTGCTTGAGATGGAAGTTGACCGTGGCATCTCTTTTGTGTTGATGTGTAGTAGGCAGATCTTCGCTCGTCTCTATCTGTCATGCCGGGGTTGTTGTCCTTGTGGCTAATTCGTTGCCATCTTGTTGGTTGTTTTCTTGTGGGGTGATGTGGGTGGCGATATGCTGAAGTGTTAACCAACGATGTATCTTTCTTTAATTCACCACCTAATGGAGCCTGATGGGTATCTGGTACCTGTTGTGGTGCCTGTTGTTGTTTCTTATTTTTCAATATTACTTCAACCACTGAGTCCCCCTCTGATGTAACATTTTCTGCTTCCGCCTCTACCTGTTTTGCTAGTACCTGGTTTGATGTTTGTGTGTGGTTGTCAACCATCAATGGTTCATCATCTGATATGTCAATCCTCGGGGACGAAACATGTTAAGGGGGGTGGAATGTAGTATACCTAGGGGGGATAATATGGGGTACAAAGGGAGGTACCCAAGGGAATAATGTAATAATGGGATGGGCCATAGTAATAAATAAGGTGGTTAACCCATATCATGTAAGGGACCACAAGTAGTTAACAATAATGTAATAAGCCCATGGTACTAGATAGATGGTATTGAGGGAACCATGGTAATGACCCATGGTATTATATGTATGAGGCCTATATAGAGGCTAGAGACTCCACATTGAGAGATGTCAAGGATTATTGTATGAACAAGCATATGGCTTGTGGAGTGTTCTCCTTCCTTAAGGAGTGAATGTATGGTGTTGCTCTACTTTAAGGGTTTGATATCAATAAAGTGAAGCATTTCTATATTCAGATCTTCTCATTTATTGAGTTTATTTGTATTCTCTTTTATTTATGGGTCAGATCTATAACAAGTGGTATCAGAGCTATAACACATGGAGGCCACATTTATTTGGCAAATAGATTTTCTTTTGGAAGTCAGATTTCATCTATGTGCATGGCCAAATTCTAGTGAAATTTAGCTTCTCAGGCATTTTTCGAGGCCAAATTTCTCCTTAGAGATCGATTCCATAGGAGGCCAATTTACATCTCTAAGGAGGGTCAAATAGATTACCACTTGTGAGTCGAATTGTTAGAGGGTTGATTTCCCCTTTTTAGAGGTCGAATTAGCGGGGTTTCAAGAGGAGGTGTTTTCAGGGGTGCATCAATCAGGTTTTGTCCCAAAGATTTATGTAAATTTCCTCCAAGAACTCCATTAATAATATATTGATGGAATTGCAACAATTCATATAAATTATGGGTTGTAGATTATTATTAAATTTTTTGGTGATTTTTTTTGAATGAAATTGTGTAAATTTTATGGTGTTTTTAGAATAAAAAATCATTCTATAAATTTTTGAAGAAAATTGTTGATATTTTAGAAAAATAATAATAAGAGACATTACAGTGGTATCAGAGCATGTTCTTGGCCATTTGTGGGTCTGAAGAAAATTAATGCCAAGAAGGAAGGTTAAAGAACCATATTTAAAAGGGAAAGTTGAAGGTGATAGGGGTAAAGGACACATGGGAGATAGAGAAGATTCAAAACCAAACAACACAATAGCTAACATCAATGAACTGATCAGAATGCCAAAGATGTTGATTAGGATGATGGGGCAGTGGACTAATGCCACATTGGGGATTCAGGGTCGTGAAGATAATAGTGGAGAAAGGGGATCACACTCAAGCGAAGGGAGTCATGCTTGCACTAACATCTGAGCCATGTATCATGCTAGCTTAAGGGTTTCTAAAGAGGATAATTCCATAGTGGAAAAGGCTCACGTAGAGATCTGGCAATATATGAAGAATGCAACAGGGCACTAGAGCGTGATGAGTCATGGATGGAGAAGGATGACTCTTCTAAGAAATATGGAAAGGAACATAGATTTGAATGGGACGAGTCTACAAATCATGAGATTCTGCAAGAAGAAAGGAGTAAGAATAACCAAAAGACAGGGACCCAAGCTAGAAGGGTCATAGGGTTTGCCATCACAAGGCATGTGAACATTTTTAAATGGAGCCCTAACACAAACTTTGATACACCATTAGAGATATCATATGAGGTTGATAACACCCATGGGTGTGAGGGGAACTTAGACCTGCCTCGTGAGATTTATGAGTCATCTATATTGGAGAGATCATTGAAGGTTGAAGTTGGAGAGGTGATCAAGACAATTGAGCATCCATCTTTGGGGCTAGCCATTGATGAGGTGCAAGTAGGTTTAGAGGCATCCAACAGGGTCATAAGGCATTCATATAAGGGCCATAAGGATTTTTTCAGCTCCATTTTTTGGGAAGAGAATGCGTATATATATTTATATAGAATATTTTCCATTTATGTGATTATTTGAATATGGAAAATTTAATATTTCAAACATAATATTATCAAAAATAGATTGATTAACAAAGTTTTTTTTGTTGCTGTTGTTATATTGAGATATTTTTGTAGGAAATAATGTTTGTTTTTCTGTCATAATAAGACATTTTTGTAATATTAAGATATTTTTGTTGGAAATAATGTTTAGGCGAGATGCTAAGGCTTTTTTCAACTCCATTTTTTTTTAAAGAGAATGTAGATATATATTTATATAGAATATTTTCAATTTATATAATTATTTGAATATGGAAAATTTAATATTTTAAGCCAATTATATTATCAAAAATATATAATTTAACTTAATATGGAAGCATTTATTAAAATGTTTGAAAATTTTAAAAATAATATTATTCTTAAAATTTAAGAATAATACAAATGTTTCTCCCTTAGTTATATTATGTTATAAAATTTAATTATATAATATACTCGTTAATAATGTTCAAATTATATTAAATTATGTAATATAGGAAAACGTTAATAAGATTCCACAAACATGATTTTATTCATGGAAGAGTGTTAAAAGATACCCATAATTATTTTTTTATGTTTAATTTTTAAATTATGATAAATAATGGTGGTATGATGAAATTTGGTGGTTATTGCGGTGGTAAAATATATATTAACACATAATTTATTCTAGAAATAAAACTAAGAAAAAAACATTTTTTTTTTAATTATATCGCTTACAATGCTAAAATACAACATGTATGTCTTTTTGTGTTCATAAACCAAAAATCTATTAAACAATATTAGTTCCTTCATTAGAATTACAAAACCATGGGTTGAACCGCCATACACCACAAAATCACTAAAAATGAAAGTATGCTTAAAACCACCAAAAATGGATGCAAAAGCCACCCAATTTTTTTTTGGGGCTCCACCCCAAAATCCCCAAGTAGGGGGGCTATTGTAACCCTTGTGAACCCCTCTATTGTGTTCACAACATATTAATTATTCTTGAGACTGATCATGTAAAGAATATAACACATACAAAACATTCTCCCACTTATTGTTTTCTTCGCATATAGGGGGTCACAACAATGCATGGTCAATAAACCAAGACATCTATGCCCATTGTTTATTTACACCAAAATAACTTCTTAGTGCTTACAAACCGCTTCACTGAATCTACAACATTATTCAAGATGTTCACCTTCAAGAGTAGTACCTTCTTGTCTTCAACCATGTCTCTCACAAAGTGATATTGAAGATCAATATTCTTTGTTTTAGAATGATAAATAGGGTTCTTTGTTAGGAAGATGCAACTTCCCCAATTTTTGGATTACCTTGTGATGTGGTTAGGGGAGATTTCTAGAGCTTGTGTGAGCTAGGTCATAGGAGCGAGATTACACCATTAGTGGACCCAAAAGTTTTGGAGTTTTATGGGGTTCGACTGAGATCACTTGCCATATTTCATCATCAAGATTAGTTTGGGATAGTTCAATATTGGTTTCTTTGCATTTCAACAATTTCCATAAAACAAGGTTATTATAAGGCATATTTTAATTATTTGCACTTAAGGTGCTCTTTAAGGATGATCATTTGGAGGAACACCTTAGTGTAATATATTTTTGGAATTAGGACAGAAATATTCATAAGGAAAGATGATGGAAAGGGGCTTTGTGGTGGTTGGTGTGACTATAGTGATGAAATAAGCATTTCATAGGGTTAAAAGGGACTTTAATTAGTTAATAAAAAGTCACTTTATTAGATTAAAAAGGGGAATTGTGTTATATATTATTAATTGGAGAAAAATGCCAAAAAGGGGTAAAAGTCACTCGGATAAAATAAGAAAAACAAACTTAGTGACTTTATCAAATAAAAATAGAGGTGCTTTTGGAAGGTTGGAGAAAGATCCAACAAATCTTTAAAAGGGAGATGGGATCACTTCTCAATCATTCTATTATTTTCATCTTTTCTTTGAAAAATGATTTGGCTGAAGTGAGTCTCGTGCGAGGGGTTCAAGCGAAACTCTTCAGTTAATTTTGATGGACTTAGAGTGCCACCCTAGTTGGATCTTTGGGGAGATTACTTCAGATCTTCCTCTTGTGTTCAGTTAAATTTTTTGTAGATGCTAGGGTTTCAAGGGAAGCTCTTCAACTAATTTCGATGGACTTAGAGTGTCACCCTAGTTGGCTCTTTGGCGAGATCACTTTAGATCTTCCACTTTTTAATCAAGAAATTTTCAGGGTTTTGTAGATTTCTAGATGAGAAACCCTTGGTTAAAGGGTTAATTTTCTGAGCTTTGGTTATTATGATTGTTGAATCATCTTCAGAGAGAAATCAAGGATTTTCAACGACAACATCGAACCCTCATTCCAAATATTCTTTGGGTAGTAAAACCTTGTTCTATAGATTGAAAGTTTTAGCAAAGGAGGTCGAATTCTAGTGTGGAAGTGGAGCATCATTTGTGGTGGTCGAATTCATCATTCGTGGGAGTCGAATTTATTTGGCAAATAGATTTTCTTGTGGAGGCCGAGTTTTATTTGTGTAGGGCCAAATTCTAGTGAAATTTAAATTCTCAGGCATATTGGGAGGCCGAATTGCTCCTCAAAGATTGATCCCATGTGAGGCCCATTTACATCTCAGCGAAGGCGAGAAGGAATTTTACTTATGGGTCAAATTGTTGGTTGTAAGAGGATTAATTTTCTATTTTTAAAGGCTGAATTAGTAGGGTTTCAAGGGGAGGCAATTTCAGGGGTCCATTATTCAAGTTTTATCTCAAATATTTATGTAAATTTGCTCCAAGAACTCCATTAATAATATATTGATGAAATTGCAACAATTCATATAATTTTTGGGTTGCATATTCTTATTAAATTTGTTAGTGATTTCTATTGAATGGAATTGTGGAAATTTTATGGTGTTTTTGGAATAAAAAATAATTTCGTAAATTTTTGAAGAAAATCCTTGATATTTTAGTTAAATAATAATAAGGGATATTACAATTGTATCAGAGAATTGTCGAGAAGGAAGGTTATAGAACCATATTCAAAAGGGGAAGTTGAAGGTGACAAGAGTAAAGGACCCATGAGAGATAGAGAAGATTCAAAACCAAACAACATGATATCTACCATGAATGAGATTATCACAATGCAAAAGATGTTATTTGAGATGATGGGGCCATGGGCTAATGCCACATTGGGGAATCAGGGTTGTTAAGACAATAGTGGAGAAAGGGGATCACACTCAAGCAAAGGGAGACATGATAACACTAACCTATGATTCATGTATCCTGCCATCCCGAGGGTTGATAAAGAGGAGGATGCCACTATGGAAAAGGCTCGCATAGAGATCTGGCGATTATATGAAGAATGTAACAAGGCACTAGAGAATGTTGTGTTATGGATGGATAAGGAGAGCTCTTCCGAGAAATATGGAAAGGCACATAGATATTAAAGGGATGGTTCTACAAATCATGAGCTTTTGTAGGCATAAAAGAGTAAGAAGAACCTAAAGGTAGGGACCTGAGCTGAAAGGTTCATAAGTTTTGAAATCACAAGGCATGTGAAAATTGTTAAATGGTGCCCTCAGACAACCTTCGATGCACTATTATAACTATCAATTATGAGGTTGATAACACCTGTGGGTGTGAGGGGCACTTTGTTCTACCTCATGATATTTATAAGTCATCTTTTTTGGAGAGCCCATTGAAAGTTCAAGTTGGAGAGGTGGTTGAGAGAGTTGAGCATCCATATTTGGGGCTAGCCATTAATGAGGTGCAAGTAGGTGTCGAGGCATCTAGTAGGGCCACAGGGCTTTCAGATGAGAGACACCAAATAAATTTTGAGCATATTAGGGAAGGCCTTTTAGTGATGAAGAAGAAGACCTAGACACTCTAAGGCACCATCTTGCAACAGATCAATGAACTTGAGGACCTTGGTGTGGTATGTGCAGAGTCAACAACCAAGTTGTTTAGTGTTGGGGAAAAACTAAATTCCCTAATGAGGTAACAAGGGGAGCATACTAATAGGGCTTACAAAACTGTTATCCCACCTTTATGCATTGGAGAGAGAGAGACAAAGTTTCATAGATAGACCTTATGGGTTCACGAGGTCAGCGAGACAGAGTGACATGAGATGAGCATGACACAACATCAACATGGTGGGTTTTTTCTATGTACATGTGTTCGTGGATCCAATCCTGTCGATTTGTGTAGCTTGGGAGGTACTCCAAGCCCTAGGGTTTAGAGTTTGGAGGGAAAAGCACCACAAAGGGAGCTTGTGGGCTTGGAACCCAAGTGTGGGGTTTTGAACCCATTGATGTTTGTGTGAAAACCATGATGGATTTGCGACATGTGATGGATGAGGATTATAGTGCTCGGCGAGACGATTCCAATGCAATGAGAATCATCTGATTCCAAGTTGTTGTTAGAGATAAATGAATTTTTGAAGTTGACAAGTTAATTATTGGTTGTCAAGTCATGTCAGCTTGATGTAAATAACTCCAATAGGTGTGTCCATTCATAATTTGTTGAAGCCCCTCATTATGTCTATAAAAGGGGGGTGAGGACTTGTGATTAGAGCATCCATTGTGACTAATACATCCTCCAAAGGAGCTATGAATTTTGAGAAGGCTAGCCAAAACTAGAAGAGGACTTGGAACAACATGGGAAATTTTGTGTTTGGAGGCCAAGGAACAACATGGAGGGCTTGTGCTTGAGGTTGAGGTGTTGTAGGTGACAACATAGTTGTTGAGGGGTTGTTTAGTTATTGTTTCAAGGTTGGATTGTTAGGAAATGTAGGTCGAGGAGCTAAGGTACAAAACATATATGATTTAAGGGCTGATTGAGTTTATTTGAGGGAGGCCGAGAGCCATATCTTGTTGTTGTGCTAGGCTGTTGGCCATAACTAGCAACTAAGGTTGTTTCAAGGGCAACGCTGGGGTTAACAAAGCATCCTTAAGGCAACGTGGATGTGGAGGAGCCTTTCCTAGGAGGACCACAACCATTTAAGGGCTTAGTTGTTGACTACATGGAGGGTTGAGGGCTGCAATTTGTTCCTTAACCAAAATTGCAGTGACAACAAGTGCAAGTGTGGAGGACAACAACGTTTTGTGGAGAAGTGTTGGGTTAAGTGTTGAATGGATTGGATCATGATTGTAGCAGCCTGTTGATGCCATGTGAATGATCTTCCGAGGAGTGGAAAAGTCTTCCTAGGAGTAGAATTGACAGTGACGTGATTGGGTGCCATAGATCTGATTGGAGGGCAGTGTGTTGGCTACCTAAAGAAGCCCTAGAGTAGTAGACAAGAATGACATTGTTGATGTGTGATTAGGTGAACTATTGCATCCTAATGATTAGCTTTTTGATGGAAGAAAGAGGCTACTAGAAGGAATATTGGAGCTTAGGTATTGGCCAGCCTAGAGAGTAGTTTGATGAGCCCGTGTACATGTAGCAGAAGTGACTTGGAACATTGTTAGGAGGCAGCCCTCTTGGAGTCTTGATGTGTAGTGACCTTAATGGATTAAAGCACTACTAGTGAGCAGTATGGGAGCAAAGGACCGAAAGGACAAGATACAACATTGAAGTTGCACAACGAAGTTTGTCATTGTATCTTGTATACCATATACTATTGTCTTATTCAGATTTGGTTTAATATAACGAAGATTGGGATTCTACATATTGTACAATTTTGTTAAAAACTGTGTATATTTGTGCATATGTGATTTACTGCTTTATATTTTCACTGTGCAAAGTAGTTTATGGTTGAGATTGTTGGTTTGGTAGCGTCAGTAATTTTAAGACTCTAACCTAGACCCAAGGTCATGAAAAGTCAATAATTCCCTCTCTCGAGGTTGGATGGCGAGAGAGCTTGAGTTGGTACCCGGTGGAGTGGGATAAACTTGTGGAGATAGTTGTAGTCTAGGGTAAAGATCAATAGGAGCTTTTGAACATCAGGGATACCAAAGCCCTAGGTTGGCATTGGGATATAGTTGGAGATTTCCATCATATACTGGAGGTACAGTATGACTAGGCCCCAAATGGGGTGACTAACCGAGTGACTAAGTGCACACATTACTTCATTTTTTCATCAAAATTTTGGTCAATGCTAGTGGCAAGTTGGTTTGACAAGAGGATGTGCACACTCTAGGAGATTCCCTAGCATAACGTCCTTGAATGGGGTTGCAAGGTGGTTAACATGCCATGACAATAGTTATTCATATGGGATGGCATTGGTATGCCACCATGTAGGGTATTATATGTAGATGATGTTCTTCCATTGATGTATTGGGCACAGGGGCCACCGAGGATCAACGCAATAGTGATACCCCCACTAGCATGTGAGAAGCTATTTCATTCAGGTTTACCATGGTAAATTAGGAGGGGTGATTCACAACACAGTGGATTAAATAGTTGAGTGACATATACATTGGTACAAGTGGGGTACTAGATGATACAGGGTGGTACAACAATAGGGGGTGGTATCCAATGGTGTACAGAGATATGTTGTGGTGTACAATGGTATGTAGAGGAGCACATGAATATTACATGGTTGTATGCAGTGGTGTATGGTGCTACATAATGAGATATTGTAGTGTTGTCTCTAAGGAGACCTCTTGATAAGGACATCAATCATACCATTGGGTTTATCTTACCCAAGATTGGTGAAGGGAAAGGTGTGAATCTCGGAGCATCATGTTTATTGAAAGTGGCCTTCAACTGAGGTATCATTAGATCAAAGCCAGAGAGAAGGACATTCATATGACTACCCTTGGATATCCATATGGACTCTTGATCATACCTTTGGGGACACACACACCTATCACTCTCCAATATTTCTTATAGTCACAGAGGGTTTGGCTGTTGCCCCTTAATTCTACCATCACGAGAAACATGACACAAGAGGCATACCTGAGGTAGTTGGATGGGAAACAATGCATAATGAACAAGAGACCTCCCTGCTGAGGCATGTGGATGGTGTAAAAATTGATGGATATATGCTTAGGGACGACATGATCTACTACATAGGTAGCATATGTTATGCCCCTAAGTTCACACTCAGGGAAATGATCATGAGAAAGTTCCATGATACACCTTCGGCAAGAAATTAATGGGAATTCTATGAGCATGAGATACAATGGATGGTAGATCTATTTTACAGAAAGGTTTTTATCCTCCAAGTAGTATCTGGGTACATAATATGGAGACAAGATAGTATATTTCACTATTTGATTTAGCAGGAGCATGTCAATTTAGCATGCACTGGGTTGATTCTTAATGGATGTTTCCCATCTATTGAATGCATACAGGGATCATAGATGAGGCACTAATGGGTTCCAACAACTATTGGTACTACATAATAGCCATTAGTAGGGGTTGAGAGCTATGAACTTCCAATTTGGAAATGGGATCCAGGGATACAGTTGATTGTTGGATCACCTCACTTCTTGATGAGAAGGGTTATGAGAGTGAGTGATCTAGTTCATTCTTGGTTGACATGTAGGGGCTCTTTGAGGTCTTCACCCTATGGCGAGGCAGGTTTCCATGTTATTTCTTAGGATCGAGACTAGCCATGGATTGGTAGGCCCTAACATTGCTAAGTTTGCTTGGCAGGATGGGATTTTTCGACGTGGATTTGGTCCTTACTAATGTTGTGGCCAAGAGTTACAACAAAGGCTAATTCAGTATGGTCACAACAGACAAACATTTATGGTTAGAGTAGCACAATGTCCGCATGGTGCTTTCTCTTGGAGACTTGTGTGGGACCTGAGGGTTATAGGGATTGGTAGTTCAACTACTATTAGGGATGAGCTAGTATTTACAGGGGAATATCACTTATATCCTCCATTGGAACTCAGTTTTACAGAGATAATTTCACTTAATCTTATTTATTTGTTGATGTTATGGGGTACCTCATTAGTATGGAAGTATGATTAACATGAGGAGATTGTGGTTAGCTCATGTGGATGAGAAACCTTTTTTGCAAAGGTTGGATTGTACTTTTAGGAGTTCACTTTGAGGTACACAGGATTGGTTCCCCATTTCCCAATAAGGAAAATTCTCGAGGAGTTAATCAAGGTTTTACATTATCGAGATGCTCTACTTATTGGTGATATGCAGAGGGCCTCTGTTGTCTATACCTTGTTGGACAGTGAGTGGAGTTAGGAATTATTCACATTGATCATGATGGTTTGGGACCCCAATATCGAGGGATTCATTCATGTTGAGGTAGTAAAGTGGCATGGAGTGGCTCAATGGAACATTTGGGACCCTGGTATTGGTTCCAATTTGGGTCAACTTGTGAAGTGGCAGCTTGTGATGACATTTCTTGAGGATAAACAATTTTGGAAGGGAGGAATGTAATGTCCCCAACTTTTGGATTACCTTGTGATGTGGTTAGGGGAGATTTCTAGAGCTTGTTTCATGTAAGTCATAAGAGTGGGATTACACCATTGGAGGGCCCAGAAGGTTTGGAGGTGTTTTATGGGGTACAATTGTGATCACTCGTCATATTTCATTATCAGGATCAATTCCACATAGTTCGATCTTGGTTCCATTATATTCTGATGATTCTTGTAAAACATGGTTGTTATCAAGTATATATTAATTATTTATGTTTAAGGTGCTATTTGGAGCTGATTATTTGGAGGAACACATTAATGTAATAGCTTGTTGGAATTAGGATGAAAAGATCTATAAGGAAGGATTATGAAACGGGGCTTCGGGGTGATCAATGTGATTATGGTGGTGAATTAAGTATTTCCTAGGGTTAAAATGAATTTAATTAGTTAATAAAAAGTCACTTTATTAAATAAAAGAGGGGAAGTGTTTTTTTATTATTTAATTGGAGAAAAATGCCAAAAAGGGGAAAAAGTCACTAGGAGAAAATAAGAAAAACCCACTTAGTGACTTTATCAATTAAAAATAAAAATAAAGGTGCTTCTAGAAGGTTGGAGAAAGATCCAACAAATATTTAAAAAGGGAGAGGGGGTCACTTCTCAATCATTCTATTCTATTCATATTTTTTCTGAAAAATAATTTGGCTTAAGTGATTCTCGTGCGAGGTTTGGAGAGAAACTCTTCAGTTGAATTCAATGGACTTAGTGCCATTCTGGTTGGCTCTTTGGAGGAGATTACTTCATATCTTCCACTTGTGTTCAATCAAGAAATTTGTAGGTGTGAGGGTTTCAAGCATAACTCTTCAACTACTTTTGGTGGGCTTAGAGTGCCACCCTATTTGACTCTCTGGGGAGATCACTTTGGATCTTTCGCTTGTGTTCAATCAAGGAATTTGTAGGTGTTATGAGTGGATTTCTAAAGGAGAAACCCTTGGTTGAAGGGTTAATTTTCTAATATTGGGTTATTATAATTGTTGGATCAAGTTCATGGAGAAATCAAGGCAAGATCGAACCCTCAATCCATAACTTCTTTGGGTAGCAAAACCTCCCTCTCCAGTAAAAAATTTCAGCAAAGGAAGATGAATTCTATTATGAAGGTGGAGAATAATTTGTGGTGGCAAAATTTACCAGGTGCTAAATTCATCATTCATGGATGGTTAAATTTATTTGGAAAATAGATTTTCTTGGGGAAGTCAAATTTCATCCAAGTGTAGGGATGAATTATGGGGAAGATTGAATTTAAATTATCCAGAATTTTGGGAGGCTGAATTACCCCTTAGATATTGATCCCATAAGAGGCCAATTTACATCCCCAAGGAGGGCTGAATGGAAATTTACATGTGGTCCAAATTACTAGTTGTAACAAGGTCAATTTTACCATTTTAGATGCTGAATTAGCATAGTTTCAGGAGGAGGTGTTTTTATGGTCCCATCAATCAAGTTTTGTCTCAAATATTTATGTAAATTTCCTCCAAGAACTCCATTAATAAAATATTCCAAAAATTACAACATCTCATATAACTTATGGGTTTCAGATTCTTATTAAAGTTGCTAGTGATTTTTGTTGAATGAAATTGTGTAAATTTTATGGTGTTTTTGGTGATTTTGATTGTAACAATCCATCCTTACAAATTTTTATACCAACCCAACAATAGAAAAAAAAAATTGTAACCATATCACTTCTTTTCTTGCATGAGTGGCTGACATGTATTCATTTGTTGGTCATCCAACTAATTACTACTCCAACAATGCTAAACTCATACCCACTTATAGATCTTATACTATTCATATTTCTAGCATAGTTTGCAACAACAAGGCCATGTATGTTAAACACTTTGTCCAATGATTTTCTACCCTGGTAGCATAATTCATAACTAGTAATGCATGCAAATACTTTAAAACCCTCTTTAATGTTTCCTAATACTGCTTCCATGGTTTTGAAATATGCTTGTTTAGAACTCCCACTGCATGTGCAACATTTGATTTTTTACATACAACTACAAACATCAAAATACCAACCACATTGACATAATGAACACGTGACATGGCCTCTTCCTCTTCCTCTTCCTATGTCATGGGACATTGATCTACAAATAACTTTACACTTACAAGAATAGGGAGCTTTATTGGTTTACATTCCCACATATTAAGTCTCTACAATATTGTCTCAACATATTTCCTCTAATTCAACTAGAGTTTCCTATTTTCCTAACCTCTTTTAGTTTCCATACCCAAAATGAAATTTGTAGCACTCATATCCTTTATGTCAAATTTAGAAGACAACTAATTTTTCATATCTTGGATGATTTCTTTATCATTCCCAATCAGAAATATATCATGCACATGCAAATACCAAATAAATATGGTGATCATCAACTAATTTAAAATACACATAGTGATCCACTTTTTCCCTTGTGAAGTTAATTCCTAATATATGAAGTATCAAATTTTTGATACCACATCAATAGTGATTGCTTTAACCCATACAAGGAAATTTTTAGTTTACATATTAGCTCTTTATTTCCCTTCATTGCAAACAATTCTAGATACTTCATGTAGATTTGTTCTTCTCGATCCCCACGTAGGAATCTTGTATTCATATCCATATTTTATACTTCAAAATAAAAATAAGAAACAATAGATAAAATAAATATAATAAAAGTTAACATGTAAATAGGATAAAAAAATATCATTAAAGTCAATTCCTTCTACTTGGGAATAACATTTCGCTACTAATTGAGCTTTGTATTTTTCCACTTTTCCTTCAACATTCAACTTATTTTTAAACACATTTGTTGCTAATGGGATTTATTCCATATGGAAACTCCATTAGATCCTAAGTCTTATTCTTGTCTAAGGTCAAATCTGTTTCATCCATGGCCCTTTTCTAGAGTTTTCTATCCTATGAATCCATTTCCTTCCTAATTATTCTAGGGTTATAATTTGTAATAAACAAAGAAAAAATGGAACAAAAAATGGTGGATTATACTTTTTTAGTTGCATTATTTCCTGAATCGATCTCCTCAACCCTAAAATATGAGTTTATTTTTCTTCTAAGATTGATATTATTTTATAGAGTTTGGTTCATCATCCTTTAATTTAAACTCCATATTCTCTTTTTATTTGTCCTTTGGTAGGACTTGTTTGGAAACATCTTTGACTTTTATAAATACCACATCTCAACTATACACAACCTTCTTAGTTTCTAGGTTCCAAAGCCTATAATCTTGTAAACCATATTTATAGCCAATACAAATACACTTCTCAATTTTTTATCCATCTTAATCCTTTTTTTCCTTTGGAATGTGTACAAAATAATCACAACCAAATACCTTGAGATGTTTTGGTGATGGTTTCTTACCAATCCATACCTCATGTGGAGTCTTCTCATCAAATGCCAATGCGGGGTGGTTGATTTACTAGGTAAACATGAATTATCCACTACCTTTGCCTACGATTCATGTCATAATGTGACACCACTAAGCATGCTTGTTTATTTTCCCATCAGTTTCCTATTCATCCATTATGTGATTTTATTCTATAGAAGTGTGTATGGAGTAGCATTCTACATGGCTATATTGCACTTCTTATAAAATTCCTTGAATTCATTTCCATATAATTCCATGATAAAGGCAAATATCCCTGATGAATTTATATTGAAGTGGTTCATTAAGTCTCTCTTGCCTTATATCTTGAAGGATTTCTATCTCTCAAGTGTTTATACTAAATAAAAATCCATATTTAGGGCTTATCAGTTAGATATGATTTATTCATAATTAGGAGTATTGGACAAATCATTCTTAACATGCCATGATCAAAAATTGATACTTGGGCCACATGCCAACAATGTTTTAGTTTTTTTCCAATTCTACTACTGCAAGTCTAATCACGAGATAGTTGTAGAAAATGCTCTTGAATTAGCCTACCTCTAGTTAGAATCAAACTATGACTAAGCTCCCTATGAAAACTTCTATAGTGAATGCTATTCAATCTTCTAATGCAAAAGAAAATGAACAATCCATTGAAAGGAAGAAGAAAAAAGGTAAGTAAAAGGGAAGAGGGGGAAAGGATAATGTGAACAAGGTTGGTATTGATAGTAGCAGGGGTAGAAAGGACCAGAAGAATAAAGTTAAGTTTTTTGGAAAGCTTTACAATGATGACCACTTAACACATCTATGTACTAGGTGTTAGGCCCCAGATATGCTATAACATTTTCTATCCAAAACTTCTATTTATAAGCCATATTCATACCCTTACAACCTATTATGTAACTATTATATTACCAATTTTCACTAAATGCATTCATTTTAGCTTGTGGTTAATTATGAATGATTTCTTGTATTTTTATTATTAAATGAGTTTTTGATGCCAGCCTAAGCTGACTTTACCCACAGTATGCATATAAAATGCATAATCTATTATGTCCCAGGAATTTTAATTTCCCTGTCTAGTCAAACCTTCACCAATTAAGGCTTTAGGCTTCTTAATTAAACTTCATGTAGAAATGTTTCAATAACTATCCAATAGTCTAAACCTTAATTAACCTTTCTAGTGAAATCTTATTCAACCCTTATAAACTTTGGTTAATTCTATACCCCACACATATTAAGCAAACCCCATACCATGGTCTCTGACTTTGGTTAAACTTCACCTAACCCATAAAACCTTAATCCACTTTATTTCTATTATTCCTCATATAATAGAAATACTCCATAAACCACACGTAAGCCTTACCTTTCTGCCAATCCACAACCTTGGCACATTTACCGATGCTCACCTTATCGCGTTCAACCTCCACTGTTGATTTCACTCCACCAGATCAAAAACTATCGAGGGATCTCCATTCATCCTACGGAATTCAAACAATTTTAACTTGCATTGATAAACACATCAAGTCTGCTCAGAATATTAACTAGTGCGCACTTTTCTACACGATCACCATCTGATTAGTACACCAACGGATGGTCCTGATCACCGGAACACAACGAAGAAATAACCTCGCTGTATAACTCTCATCGGGTCCTATTTCCAAATTAAACCCCATACTTGTTTGCACACAATATGCATCTGATCACCCTTTCAACGGACAACTATGATCTATCCAGACTTCAATTGGATTTAGTCACAGTTCATAACTTTCTCGGGTCTGTTTTTTTATTACCGCTTACGAGTTTGAGCCCGCACGAGAAACCACTTCTTGTCTTTGGAAACTGGACATGTGCTTAATTCAGAACTTAAGAAACTTGTCTTAATCTCCTTCGTTCGTCTTCTTTACTTTATCCTACGTGACTTAATCCTGGCCACCTATCTCCATTAATTCCATTCGTTTATCTGAATTGTTATCACAAAACCAGTACTGAGGGCTGCAACTAAGCATGGTCTCATGTAACTATTTCAACCTATCTTTAGACCAAAGATTAGCCTCTTTGATCAGAGAGGGCTCTCTCAAAACTCTTGATAAAATCCTTCACACACTAGATGGCTAACTCTTTATTTACTTATGAAAACATAACTGGTTGGAAACGCACCAAAAGATATCTCATTGGGCTATGGAGTCTATAATATCAAGTAGACAAGAAAAACACAGTGATCTCATAGAAATCAAGGCTCTTAGCATTACAAGTCAAACATATTCCACCACACATAGCTTGCTGTATACACAGGAAGTCAGAGCATATAATTATGAATTCTGAGTGATTGCATACAACAAAACCATAAAATAACATAAGGTATAACACATCATCACTTCATTTGACCATGACAATCCTTCGAGAATCTTGAGAAGAGAATAACTCTGTTTTACTATTACTGTCAAAAAAGGTCTTACAGTGGCCCAAAACAACACACTTTTTCTATTAAGTATCCAACCCTTTCTACATTCTAACTTTTTCTATTTATATGAATACATTCCTCCCTTTCTAGAGGGAGCTCGAAAACCCTATTAACTACTCCTACATGCTACTAACTAATGCATTAATTACAAACATGCTGGGCTGTAATTACATAAAGCCCTAATCAAACTAAAACACTAATTCTTTTCTCCTCGCAGGCTTGATGCTTTCTTGGATGCTGGACAGCTGTATGATTTCCATTATGGCTAAGATATGTTAAGGGAGCATTCACCGAGCAAGCTGGTCTCGGATGCTAGCTGTAAGACAGCCTATTAATTGATAAAATTAATCATCCTATATCCACGGTCCCCTGTCTTCCATTCCTCTTCATCATTTAAAAACAAGTCTGCTGTTCTTTAATTCTTCCCAAACACCGCATATCACCACACCTTTCAAATGAGCTGGAAACTTTATGAGCTGAAAAGGTGTCTGCAGTTGTTTGTTGGCCCTTAACATAATATGTTTTCCATCGCCCTGAAATATAGGGAGCTGTTCCTGTTTGTCGGCCTTTTGTCTCCCAACATTCTCCTAAAATATAGCAGCCTGCTCCCAAATCCTTTAATGACCCCAAGTATGGAGTAATGCCAGATTTATGATGTGCTGGAGGTGGTCTTTGATAGACAGCTGTTCCTCTTCCTCAACTCCCGCTCACCGTGTTAGACTAGCTGCTCTGCACTTTAAATTATCACCTACAGCAGTTTCGTAGCGCGCTACGAAACTGCTGTAGATAACCTCTATTTGTTCCGTAGCAAATAAATCTTGAGTTGGTAAATGATCTGCTTGAGAATCTGTGTTTTCTCTGGTTACTTTGACTATGATTTGAGTCACTATGAGCTCCTTTATTGTTTTGATGCTGTGGTGCAACTTCAAATCGGATCTCTGCAACCTGAGAAGTTGACTGAACCAATAACACTGTATTAACATTATTGCAACCAGGGGCCATCTTCAAAATGTCAAATACTCCAGCTAATGCTGTTGGAATGATCACAAATAAATTAAGCATTCACAAGAAAATTATGAAGCATTCTGTTCTAAGCTATCAACCCTGGTGATCTTATAAGAACCATCCAATATCTAGTCAAATTATTTTAGCATAAATCTTTGGAGTCCGAGTGCACAAAATGATATTGAATGCTGCTCACAACCGTGCATCAAACATCCAAGTTGCATCTAGTTAGAAACTAGAGTGTTAAAACTGGAAGGGTGGTTCTGAAAAATCTCAGTTTCGTTTCACAGATATGAAACATGTATGAAGTTCAGCTACCCAATTTTACACTTTTTATCTAGCAGACTATCCCCTCTCTGGCTGGCAATTGGGATTCTGTTGAAACTAAAACCCATTGAGCTTCGATCCCTCCTATCCTTCAAAATGTTGTATCGTTCAGCAAATTTTCATCTTCCTCACAAACAATTCTTCTATCTCTGCCATAGTATAACGATACAGAAGACGCTGCTGACCTGGGTTGCATTTCACAAAGTCATTCTTGTATGTTGTAGACAGACAAAAGCACCTGGTGTTAACAGCACACAACCACAGAAAGATGTAAAAATATCAACATATAATACATTCTGGATCCTCCTCAGTACCGCCAACATGTTCAGGATACTTTTAAATTCACATCTTCTGCGCAATTCAATCTACAATTGAAACCCTTGCTGTTGTAATTTGAACTCTGAGATATACTCTGAACCTTCTCCTTCCGGGCACTATTATGCAAATCTGACATTGATGCTCTCTGCGCGCCTCAGGCAACCCAAAAACACAATAACAGAAACCGAAACATGATAATGGAAACAGAAATCTTCATATCCCCCGTTGTTTTCGAATCACGCATAAATACTAGCCCTTGAATGTCTCCTTTCACTCCATCAGCTATTAAAATCTACTTTATAATCTCCCTTTCCAGCTGTCGTTGTGATTCTGGTGATTTTGCTAATGTATATGGCCATCTGAAGCGCCACATCTCAATCCGGGTGTCAATAATAGTGGCGACCTTGTGGCAATCAAACCCTCATAAAAGCCACTTGACATTTGGCGGTTAATCACTACATTTCGATAAAGAAAATTCTAAGACTGAAATTGTCAAACAGTTAATGCGCATTCCCCATGGCAATATAGAGCATCCAACAGCACCTCATGATCAAATGCGCCGCCTTCTAAGAGACCACGAATTCTGTATTTCTGAATATCGACAATAATGCCAAACTGGATTTGATTCGGGCTCCAACTTCAATAACCGTCTTATGGTGCTCTCGACCTCCCTCATTCACCGGTACCATGATATGCTCCATTCCATCACCAGTGAAAAATAATCCACCAGGTCCAATCTGAAGTGCTCGCACTTCATTTCTTGAGAATACTCTACCTCGTTCATGAAACGATGGCAAGTCATAAAGGCGCACACTCTTATCATTGCATGAACAAAGCAAAATAGGTTTGGCTTGTTCATCATTCATCATGCACAGTGCAAGAACACCATGTTCTTCAATACGAGTGTAAATCTCTTCAAGAGCTATAGTTGATGTAGCAGCCCAAACCTTCACTGTGCCATCCAAAGAACACGACAAGAGAAATTGGTCCCAACAAAGAAGAGACATTACAACTGATGTGTGATTTCTCAAGGTTTGGATACATTGAAAAGTTTCCAGGTCCCAAACTTTTATTGTGTGGTCCATAGAGGCAGAGTAAAGTTTGTCTTTCTGTGAGACTAATGAGACAACAGGCAACATATGCCCTGTGAGGGAAGTTGCAGGGTCAAATGTATTGGTTGTAGGATTAAACTTCCATGCTAAAATGGTGCCATCATGTGTTCCAGCCAAAATCATTTGATCAGCGATCGCCAGAGCATGCACTTGTCCATTAGGGCTGTCTAGTAATAGCTCTGTCAAGTTGACGGTATTCAAAGCCTTGACGGCATTACGAAGGCCGACAAAAAGCCACGGACCTTCACTTAGAAGGCATCCAACTCCACTGTCGTCGCCTAAGGGGATATTTGTTCCCTGTCCTGTATTGCAGTCCCAGGCTATAAGCTTATTATGTCGGCCAACAGAATAGAGTTTGGCAGAGCCTAAATGCGAAAGAAAAGCAATTCCTCGAATAGGCTTGTTATCGTGGCCAACCAGCTTAGTCATGAAAGTGACATCGGAACCTCCAATAAAATGGGATTGCAGATATCTGCAGTCGTCTTTTGCATACTTGCAATTGCCTGCAAGCCAATAACGGCATGCTTTATCCTTTTTGTTACAGGTGCACAAAGAAATCAATAGTCCACTTCAAATATCAGTTCGAGCCACATAAAGACAAGACTATCATATAAAGAAAAACAGATTCACATTGCATCCTTGGAGTGTCTGGCATAGCATCAACCTGTGTGTGAATTGTGTCCTCCTCAGCTAACACACTTTAAAAGTTTGAACTAGTGTCATCCAGAAATATGTCTAACCATTCCTTAAATGGCGCACTATCTCCAGTTGTATCAATTAAAATCTTAGATGAAATTTTGATAGTAAATGTAAATTTGCATCAATCCCCTCCACTGGCTTTGACTGATCTTCTGATTGCACTTCAATGTCACCAGAGTAACCAGGGGAGGGATTCTTCTTTGTAGGAGATAAATCACCCATGAGCCAGAATTCAGAGATAACTCCATTAATGTACTTGATGCCAATCCCACAATAGCTGCATCATCATAGGGTGCCTCCTTGGACACACTGTCACTGCTCTCATCAACATTCCTGGAGGGAAACAAAACTCTATACAATAGGCATGCTAGGATTTGGACCTTCACTTAGAACTCGAACCAATTCCCAATTTCGTAGCACGCTACGAAACCACGCAAACAGGCAGCGCTGCGAAACTGCTAAAATAATTCAGGCGCTGCGAAAACACCCAATCTTTAAGCTAATCTAGAAAAATTGTGACAACATCATTTTCAGTGATAACATGAATGATCCAATGACTGTGCTCCACCGCTACGTTCTTTTGACTATATTGTGTAATAGTCCATTTGTTCAGGTTTCTGCCTACGTATGTGATTTTGCCTTCTGGTCTTCAACTATTCTAATCCGATCTTTAGCTTCATTCTTTATTCATTTTCTCTTTTATGCTTCCGTTGTTTTAAATAATACTGAGAGGGGGGTGAATCAATATTATCATATCAATAATTTTATTTTCCAAATAGATTTATATACGCTACTTCAGCTAAGTGAACTAGCGTGTACACACGATTGTACTTAAAGCAACCAACGTATATGTAGAGAACTTTTGATTTAGACAATTTATCATGTATTGAGCTTTAACCAGTATATCAGACATTTATTAGACAGTGCAGTAAAATCAGAATAAAGCATCACACATAAGCAACACACATGAACACCAAGATATAAGGTGGAAACCCAATGTGGGTAAAAACCACCTGCAGTTGTCGTCTTTGTCTTCTTTTAATAATAAGAAAATCTATTTACAATTTTTGTTGGCATTATGATGCATGTGTTGTACTTGATGGCAACCCACTCATAGAAGAATATCTCACCTATGTATAACTGGATGAATCTTCAGAAGAGATGTCAGATGTGACTGATGGAGGACAGCTCAAAGGAATCAGATGATAGTTTCTAAGTGTAACAAGTTAGCTTTGCCATCAAGTACAAAGGGGGAGATTGTTGGCATTATGAGACAAGTGTTGTCCTTGATGGCAAACCACACTGATGACAAATCATAGTGCAGAAGGTCAGCAGCAAGGAATTGATGATCAGTCTACAAGTATGAAGAAAAATATATACACGCTGGTTCACTATATCCCAAGTAGCGTATACAAGCAGTTTCACTATATACCAAGTCGCGTATACGCAGGTTAGCTATATACTAAGTAGCGCGTACCAGCAGGTTGGCTTCAGCAAAAGCGCGTGTATGTGGAAAACTTATCTTTGGTCCACGGCGGTTATTCCTTGGAAGTTGTGCCTATGGTTTTGGACCTTGGTGTCTCGACGGACGTGTTGATCCCTAGTTTTGAAGCTGTTGGTATTGGATTTCTATGGTTTTGGCTCTTGGTATTGAACAAGGCCTAAGGCTATATAAGGAGAAGAAGATCATTAGGCAAATGTATCTGAAATGTCTTGAATATCTGATGAAGTATTAGATCCAGTATGCAGGTTATGGGTTGATGATGCATTGCTTGATCTGAGCTAAGGAGAGATCTCACCGGTTGATGGAGAACAAGATCTAAGGAGAGATCGGGATCAAATGGTTTGAAATGAACTATCTTTATGATGCTTATTCTAGATCTACATACTGACGCATGTATTGTTCTATAAGTGTTATGAGTATGACTGATGTCTGGTACAGCTGCAAGTTATGAGAAATTATTTTTAGATCTGTACGCGGGTTGTCTTTGGCAAAAGCGCGTATACACGCGGGTTTGATTCATCGAAGTAGTGTATACATTGTAAAGCTTGATATTTGAAGTTGCAGATGGGTCTGATGGTTATTACAGAGTTCTGTGTTTGCTCTGTGTTCTGGTGACAGTGTTGTTAACAGGGTTTCAGTGATTCAGAGTTTGATGATTGTTTTGAGCTTCAATAATAGTTATGGGTCCAATATGAAATTGGATGAAAAGTGGCCTTTCAGATTATGTGTTGTGCTTCAGTGTATCCAGTCTGAAAATTGATGAAACGTGGTACCTGGAGGAGAGAAGATTGTAGGCAAGCACCTACGTACTAGTATCTAAGCTAGTACAAAAGCTAAGGGAGATCTTTGGAGCATTGTAGCAGGTAGCAGCCTGCGTACTAGTAAATGGATCGGCTAGTACAAGAGCAAAGGGGGTTGTAGCTCCCGTACTGGTATAAGACTGCACCAGTACAAATATTGTAAAAGGATTTTCTTATTAAGAAGAAGATTGAGATGACTTGCAGTAGGTGGTTTTCACCCACATTGGGTTTCCACCTTATATCTTTGTGTTCATGTGTGTGGCTTTTGTGTGATGATCTGTTCTGTTATACTGCACCTGTTTACTGTTAATATGGTTAATAATGTTCTGATGCATTTACTGAAGATAAGCTAACTGAATCATAAGATTTCTGGATATACGCTAGTTGCTTTAGACACAGAAGCGTGTACACGCGGGTTCACTTAACTGAAGTATCGTATATGTTTTTGAGCATTGAAAAAGTTTTAATGATCTGATAATACTGATTCACCCCCCCCCCCTCTCAGTATTATTTCCAACAATTGGTATCGGAGCAGGTTCTTTGGTAGAAGCTTGATCGCTTGAAGGAGATCCGTGGAACAATGGGAAAGAAGCTTAAGAGGAAAGCTCATAAGAAAAAGAAGACATCTCAGAAGATCTATGACAGTGGGAGAATCGATTGGGGATTAGGTATAAGAAGCTCTTCAGATTCAGAATCAGATTCAGAATCATTATCAGGTATGAATGTGTTATCCTCTGATGTTCCAGCTATATTTCCTTGTGAAAGAGACGGAAGTGATAGTGAAACTACTGAACTTGCTCTTATGGGTGAACAAGAAAGAAATGAGATAGAAGCAGAATTTAGAAGACTAAGAAGCAAAATTAGAACTCAAGAAGATATTCTGAACATAAGGGATAGAACTGCTAAGACTCAACGAGAGTTATTCAAGGAGAAATATCAAAAGTTGCAGGTTGAAGCAACATCTCTAAGAAATGAAGTCAATGACAAGAACACAACCATCAAGAAACTCAAAGATAGATCCAGCTACTATGAAAATCCTGAAGCTACAATCCTCTCACTAAAAGGAGATCTTGAAGAATCAAAGAAGCAGAATACAGATCTACTCCAAACTATTGCAAAACAAGAAAACGAAGTCACCAGCTTAAAATCTCAACTAGAATGTGCCTTCCGAGTTCGTCAAATGCAACAGGATCTGAATGAAGAACAAGAAAAGAAGATTCTCAAACTAAGGCATCAGTTGGAAGAAGGAAGGAAAGATGGAGAAGACATGAAGAAGCAATGTCTAGAAAAGGAGGAACAACTTCAAGTTGAGGTAAATATCTTGAAAGGTAAATTAGAAGAAAAGGATAAACTTTTGAGATTTCAAGATAGTACTAAAGCCTTGGATGATATCCTTAGTAGTCAAAGATCTCCTGCTATCAAGACTGGTCTTGGTTTTCATGAATCTGTTGAAGGTGAATCTAGCTCACAAGCTGAGGCAAGGAACTCTAAAGAGAAATCTAAAATGATCAACAAGGAGATGAAAGGTCAACCCCATCAACAATCAAGGAAAGAGACTCCTCAAAGAAAATCTTTTACTCCTCCTATGAATAATGTTGAATGTTATGTATGTCATAATCTTGGACATGTTGCAACTAGATGTAGAAGAAGAAGGGTTCAAGACCATCATGCAGAAAGATCATCACACTCAAGGTACTTTAATGGATATTGCTTTGCTTGCAATATGTTTGGTCACAAAGCTGCTGATTGCTACAGGAGGAATATGAAACATGTAAGATGTTATGCATGTAACAAGCTTGGACATATAGCAAAGGAATGCAGGAACAAAGGATGGACATCACACCAAAAGGAGAAAACCTCATCACACTTGAAGATATGGAGGAAGAAGGAAGTACATTCAGCACAATGTACTGAGACACAGCACAGCACAGACATATCAGACTCAGGGGGAGCTGAAAGTATAAAACTTCAGTGTTCTGAATCTCATACGCAAGTTCCTTAAAGGGAAGTCGCGTATATACGCTAGTTTGACACTGAAAAGTCGCGTATATGTCAGTCTGAGGAAAAGCAGTGGGGACAGGATCAGAAAAAGGATCTGATATGATTCAGTCTATTATTTGCTCTATTGGTTAATAGCTACAGTCTGCTGAGGATGTGTGGAAATGTTTTGTTACTTGTATGATATCTAGAAGTGTTTTGATCCTAACTTGAGGATGATGATGTTTTGATGCTTACTGCTGATATATGCATGATCAGATCTAACAGATGGCACTGGTTGAGGGGGAGCATATGCCTTTAGTAATTCATTGTTGGCATTATAGTTAATAATCCTTGGTGATGATACTTATATGGCTAAATGATATATCTTGCTATGATGTGGTTGTGAGTTGTCTATGATAAACTCTCATATGATTCTTGAAGTTACATAGAAGATGTTCAAATCAGATTTATGATTGATTCTTTGATGATGCATATATGGTACTTACATGGTAATCTTCATAAGGACAAGGAGAAGTACAAAGCTTGAATACACATCTTCCTCTCTTGATGATGAGTCACTTATATACTGCTGTTGTCATATGCATAAAGATCATACAGTTATGATGCAGGCACTCATGTGGATAAGGATTGTTGCTGATGATGATATCAAGAAGCTTTGTCAAAAGAGTTGAGCTCAAGATACATAGTGTTGATACATGGATGACTCCTCAAAATCACTGTGTTGGAGACATGATGATGAGTTCATATCTATATGATGATAGGTTGATACTTACATATGTTGGTTGATGCAGATGTTCCCAAGTAATGATACTTGGATCATGCAGAGCTTGATGAAATGGCTATGGTGGTTTCACACATGTGAATGACTCTGAATTCTGTTCAAAGGGATGAATTGATGCAGACATACCTTGTTATAGGTTGATGACTTATTCTCTACAGGACATTTACAGGTTGCTGATATGGAAATTGGTATACGCAAGTTGGAAAAGGACTATCCGCGTATATACGCTGATTTATGAAGATACAGTCGCGTATATGATAATTTGAAGGAAATCAGTGGGTCAAACTCAGAATGAGAAGATTCTGATATGGGTCTGACAGAGACCATCTGGCACAGGTTCAGGGGGAGCAGATAATCTTCCAATGATGCATTGTTGGCATTATCTTAGAAGCCTTTGGTTCTAGTTCACAAGTTGTTGTTGATTTCAGGTGAAACAAAGTCAGAGGAAGAACAAAAGGATCTCTTGGGTGCTGATCTGAATGGTGATTGACAAGATACTGGCGATATCAGTTATTTGTGACTTTCATAAGTCTTGGTCTAGATTTATTGTTTCTATGTCATATATCTCTTTTGTGGTATCTCTTTCATGGTGTCAAGGTCATGTAATGGCCTATTTTTGTTTCCCCACTATGCCTGGGATGATTGATGCAATATGATTTGTTGTCATATGTAAACTTTTGATATATCCCCACTTGGTTGGGTGGATGAGTCAATTCTAGTATGTCCCCACATGGTTGGGAAATGGATGTATGTATGAGTCTTTGGTGATAGGAAGGTCTTTTATGATGTATAGAGTCATATTCTTCTTGAAGAACATCTTTTGCAGATCTTGCCTACAGTCAGGAAGAGCATGAACAGCACACTTCAGCAGTATAGAGATTCAGCATGTACTCAGAGGGAGCATGGACAGATTGGTACACCTTGACATATACAAAGGGGGAGATTATTCAGAGATTTCAGCAGGTACTCAGGGGGAGTATGGACAGTGGAATGATTCAGCAAAGGAAGAGAATATCTTGGTCCACCCTTTGTCCTTGATGTCAAAGGGGGAGAGTGATTTGGTGTTGTTGCCATCAAGTCCAAAGGGGCAGATTGTTGGCATTATGATGCATGTGTTGTACTTGATGGCAACCCACTCATAGAAGAATATCTCACCTATGTATAACTGGATGAATCTTCAGAAGAGATGTCAGATGTGACTGATGGAGGACAGCTCAAAGGAATCAGATGATAGTTTCTAAGTGTAACAAGTTAGCTTTGCCATCAAGTCCAAAGGGGGAGATTGTTGGCATTATGAGACAAGTGTTGTCCTTGATGGCAAACCACACTGATGACAAATCATAGTGCAGAAGGTCAGCAGCAAGGAATTGATGATCAGTCTACAAGTATGAAGAAAAATATATACACGCTGGTTCACTATATCCCAAGTAGCGTATACAAGCAGTTTCACTATATACCAAGTCACGTATACGTAGGTTAGCTATATACTAAGTAGCGTGTACCAGCAGGTTGGCTTCAGCAAAAGCGCGTGTATGTGGAAAACTTATCTTTGGTCCACGACGGTTATTCCTTGGAAGTTTTGCCTATGGTTTTGGACCTTGGTGTCTCGACGGACGTGTTGATCCCTAGTTTTGAAGCTGTTGGTATTGGATTTCTATGGTTTTGGCTCCTGGTATTGAACAAGGCCTAAGGCTATATAAGGAGAAGAAGATCATTAGGCAAATGTATCTGAAATGTCTTGAATATCTGATGAAGTATTAGATCCAGTATGCAGGTTATGGGTTGATGATGCATTGCTTGATCTGAGCTAAGGAGAGATCTCACCGTTGATGGAGAACAAGATCTAAGGAGAGATCGGGATCAAATGGTTTGAAATGAACTATCTTTATGATGCTTATTCTAGATCTACATACTGACGCATGTATTGTTCTATAAGTGTTATGAGTATGACTGATGTCTGGTACAGCTGCAAGTTATGAGAAATTATTTTTAGATCTGTACACGGGTTGTCTTTGGCAAAAGCGCGTATACACGCGGGTTTGATTCATCGAAGTAGCGTATACATTGTAAATCTTGATATTTGAAGTTGCAGATGGGTCTGATGGTTATTACAGAGTTCTGTGTCTGCTCTGTGTTCTGGTGACAGTGTTGTTAACAGGGTTTCAGTGATTCAGAGTTTGATGATTGTTTTGAGCTTCAATAATAGTTATGGGTCCAATATGAAATTGGATGAAAAGTGGCCTTTCAGATTATGTGTTGTGCTTCAGTGTATCCAGTCTGAAAATTGATGAAACGTGGTACCTGGAGGAGAGAAGATTGTAGGCAAGCACCTACGTACTAGTATCTAAGCTAGTACAAAAGCTAAGGGAGATCTTTGGAGCATTGTAGCAGGTAGCAGCCTGCGTACTAGTAAATGGATCGGCTAGTACAAGAGCAAAGGGGGTTGTAGCTCCCGTACTGGTATAAGACTGCACCAGTACAAATATTGTAAAAGGATTTTCTTATTAAGAAGAAGATTGAGATGACTTGCAGCAGGTGGTTTTCACCCACATTGGGTTTCCACCTTATATCTTTGTGTTCATGTGTGTGGCTTTTGTGTGATGATCTGTTCTGTTATACTGCACCTGTTTACTGTTAATATGGTTAATAATGTTCTGATGCATTTACTGAAGATAAGCTAACTGAATCATAAGATTTCTGGATATACGCTAGTTGCTTTAGACACAGAAGCGTGTACACGCGGGTTCACTTAACTGAAGTAGCGTATATGTTTTTGAGCATTGAAAAAGTTTTAATGATCTGATAATACTGATTCACCCCCCCCCCTCTCAGTATTATTTCCAACAATTTTGTACTAGTGCAGACTCATACCAGTACGTAGGAACCTACCTACAGAAGGCTACAACCTTCTCTTGTTCTCCAGCTACTACTGGAAGGGAGCTACAACCCCCTCGCTTTTGTACTAGCCAATATGTTTACTAGTATGTAGGTGCCAGCCTACATAAAACTCCACTCTTCTACCAGGGACCACGTTTCATGAATTTTCTGACTGCATACTCCTGGAACATAACACCACAATCTGAAGGCCATGTTTCATCCAATTTTCATACTGGACCCATCAACAACATTGAAACTCAGAAAATCATAACTACAATACAACTATCAAATACATCTACCAATCACTGAAACTCAATCATCACTTTGTGAATCAACCACAACTGAATCAATCAATCATTGACAACCCATCATCATTGAAGAAAATCACAATTAATCAATCTGATCATTCAGAACACTGTTATGAGAATACAGTCATCAGAACAGAACCCAGAACTCTACTATAGCAAACAGAGACTACTGAAACTTTAAACATCATGCCTCATAAGGTATACACTACTTCCATGTGTCGAACCAGCGTGTATACGCACTTTTATTGAAGGGAACCAGCATACAGATCTGCAAATTCCAATTTATGATGTATACACTACTTTGATGTGCTGAACCAGTGCACATATGCTCTTTTACTAAAGCGAACCTGCGTACAGATCTGTAAATGCTCACTTAAAACATCACAACTATTCCAGACTTCAGTCATACTCAGATCATCACATTTACAGAATAAAACATGCGTCATTATTCTGATCTAGACTGTTCAAGATCAAACCACATAATGAGAATACTTTTAAGCCTTTATGATCCCGGTTCATCAACCTTCATCAACCATATAGGTGCCTCCTTAGGTCAGATCAAGTAAACCATCAGAAGTTCATTAACCTACATATATGATCCAACACCTCATAAGATATTCAAAATACTTGCTCACTATGGCCTAATGATCTTCTCCTCCTTATATAGTTTTAGGCCTTTCTCAATACCATGGACCAAAACTACTTAGGACCAATACCTTGGACCAAATACCTTGGACCAATTACCTTGGGTCAAATACCTTGGACCAAAAACTTTGTTTTTCCAAGATATACGCGCTTTTTCCTTTTGTGAAAGTGCGTGTGTACGTATATGCTCCTTTTGTTCAGTAAACCTGCGTGTATACGCAGCTTGGACAAGGTGAACCTGCGTATACCTCTCTTTCTTCATTCTTTGTAGTCTGATATGTAATTCTTTGCTATTGACATGTTGCACTGTGATCTTTCATCTGAGCGAGTTGACGTCAAGGACAACACCTGTATCATAATGCCAACAATCTCCCCCTTTGGACTTGATGGCAACAACAACACCAAGTCAGTCTTCCCCTTTGACGTCAAGGGCAAAGTGTGGACCAAGATATTTTCTACCTTTGACATAAATTATGTTGTTCATGCTCCCCCTGAGTACATGCTAAATTCTCTGATTGAGCTCCCCTTTTGTACATGCTGAGATGCACTGAAACCATCCATGCTCCCCTTGAGCACAAGAAAAGTCTGCAAAAGAAATATTTTCTAAAAGAATAACATGACTCTATAACTCAACTATGTGAGGACGACCTTCCTATCACCAATGGCTCGTACATCCATCCATCTCCCAACCAAGTGGGGATATAAATTACATCATTTGTCTAAGAGGACTCATTCAAATGTATGAGAAGACATATCACACCCTAGACTTTTACATGACTTAAGAAACAAATGGTATAACTATCTGAAGCCATAGCTAGACTCAACAACCATAATGCCAACAATGTTGAATGTACGTGAAGGCTAATGCTCCCGCTAAACCTGTGCTACCTGTGCATTGTTAACAGGTCAATGATCAAGGCATCTTTGTTAGTTAGATAAAAATTAATGAACAAAGCATATCGATAGACATTAATCATCAATATTAGTCAGAGCACCCATATTAGAGTCTGCCACACTGTTTTTCTTGTCTGAAAGACAAATACGCTCCTTGACCCACAGAAACCCACATGTGTACGCGAATATTCTCCATGAAACACATGTATAATAAGCTTTCTATGAAAAAAAGGATTTAACAGCAGGATGATGCAACAACTACTCCTAGCTTTTTTCTGAGATATTCAAATGTCTCTCTAGGTAGTGGTTTAGTGAATATATCAGCAACCTGTTCTTTGGAGGGAACATACTCCAATTTGACCTTTTGTTCAAGCACTTGTTCACGTAGAAAATGGTATTTGATGGGTATGTGCTTGGTCTTGGAGTGCATGACTGGATTCTTTGAAATACTGATGGCACTTGTATTATCACATAGAATGGAGATGGGTGGAGTACATGTGATCTGAATGTCTTGCAAGGTTTGCATCATCCAAAGTAGTTGTGTGTAGCAAGATGCAACAACCACATATTCTGCTTCAGCTGTAGATAATTCAATTGAACTTTGTTTCTTGTTGAACCAAGACATTAACCTGGAACCCATATAGAATGCACCACCACTAGTTATTTTTCTATCATCAACACTTCCTGCCCAATCTGCATCTGTATATGCATGAAGAGTAATATTTGTATCTCTAGGATACCATAAACCAAATTTTTGAGTTCCTTGAAGATATTTGAAAATTATTTTGATTGCCTGAAGGTGTGATTCCTTTGAATTTGCTTGGAATCTTCCAACGATTCCTACTGCATGCATGATGTCAGGTTGGGTACCTGTTAGATAAAGTAGACTGCCAATCATGGATCTGTAAGTTGGTTGATATACTACTGCTGATTTATCATTTGAGCTGAGACTGCATCCTATTACCATTGGGATACATACAGGTTTAGAATCTTCCATGCCGTACCTTTTCAAGATATGTTTCAGATATTTGGTTGGTGAAAGAAAGATACCATCTTTATTTTGTTGAACTTGTAGACCAAGAAAATAGGTAAGTTCACCAAGCAAGGACATTTCAAATTCTTGTTGCATTACTGAAGCAAAATTCTGACTCATGGATTATTCATTGCTACCAAAAATGACATCATCAACATAAAAAAAAATAATTAGCAATTTATCAGTTTCAATCTTTGTATATAGATTTCTATCTGTTGAACCTTTTTTAAAACCTTGTTGGTGTAGATATGTGTAAAGGAAGTAATACCAGGCCCTTGGAGCCTGTTTCAGACCATAAAGGGCCTTTTTGAGTCTGCATACAAGTTTTGCATCATTTTCAAGAATGAATCCTTCTGGTTGTTCAATATAAACTTCTTCTTCTAAATATCCATTAAGGAAATTAGATTTTACATCCATTTGGTATACTTTCAATTTCTGAAATCTAGAAAGAGCAAGAAACATCCTTATTTCTTCAAGTCTAGCAATAGGTGCAAAGTTTCCTCAAAATCTATACCTTTTTGTTGAGCATACCCTTTACAAACAAGTCTGGCCTTGTTTCTAATGACTTCTCCATTTTCATTCAGCTTGTTTTTGAATATCCTTGTAGTTCCTATAATATTTTTATCATGAGATCTAGGAACTAATTCCCAAGTATTATTCTTTTCAATTTTCTCAAGTTCTTCATTCATGGCCTTGACCCAACATTCATCTTTGCATGCTTCATTTACATTTTGAGGTTCGGTGGAGGATAGTAATGCTAGATAGCTTGAGGTTTCTATAATAGTTCTTCTTGTTTGTACACCTGCCTCTTTTTCCCCTAAAATTTGAGTTTCTAGATGATTTTTCTGAACATACCTAGACAGAGTCTTTTCTTCTACTGTTATCTCTTCTTCTGGTGCTTCATTGGTTTCTTCTTCAATATCATTGTGATTTGATGTGGGAAAATAATCCCCATCTTCTTCATTGTTATAATCTTCTGTTTTTATCTGTTTTGGATTTTTGCATGCTTCATCAACTACAACATCAATACTTTCAACAATTTTCCCAAGTCTTTTATTATAACATTTATATCCTTTACTTCGGGAAGAGTAACCAAGAAGAATACCTTCATCTTCTCTGGGCTCAAACTTACCAAGTTTTTCATCATTCCTTTTGATACAACATTTGCTTCCAAACACTTTAAAGTATTTTACAATAGGAGTCTTACCATACCAAAGTTCATGTGGAGTTTGAGTGCTATTTACCCGAACATTTGCTTGGTTGAGAATAGTTACGGCAGCGAATGCAGCTTCACCCCAGAAGGTTGCAGGAGTTCCAGATTCATCTAACATAGCTCGAGCCATTTGTTGAATAGTTCTGTTCATTCTTTCTACCACTCCATTTTGCTGAGGAGTCCTTGCGGTGGAGAATTGCCTTTTTATTCCATGTTGTTCACAAAAGTCAAAGAATTCATCCGAGGTAAATTCTCCTCCTCGATCAGATCTGAGGCATTTGATTTTTAGATCTGATTCATTTTCAACCAAAGATTTGAAGGCTTGGAACTTTTCAAATGCTTCATCTTTATTCTTTAGAAGACCTATCCAACACATTCTGGAAAAATCATTAATGAACAAAATAAAGTATTCTTCTCCACGAGGTAACTTTCTCCTTGATGGTCCACATAAATTAGTATGGACAAGTTCAAGAGGCTTACTAGATGACCCTTCTCTTTCAATGAAGTGAGCTCTGGTTTGCTTACCGATTTGACATGGTTTGCATATTGTATTTTTATGGATGTTGATATCTAGAAGATCATGAACAACCTTGAATCTGCATGCTTTTCTTATTTGAGAAAAGCTTAGATGTTGCAATATTCTATGCCACAACCAGTTTTCATCATTTTGCTTAGATAGAACTGTTGTTGTCCTCCCTTGAGTATGTATAAGTTGTTTGGAATTCTTGTACCTTTGATCACGATCTCTCCTATATCAAGCTCACGAACAACACATCCATTTGATCGAAACACCACTTCATTTACTTGATCACACATTTGACTAACACTCAACATGTTATGCTTTAAACAGTCTACATACATAACATTTCCAGCTTTAACCTTTTCTTTCAAGAAAACAGAGCCTTTACCTTTTATGACAGCAGGAGTGTCATTTCCAAATGAGACATTCTTTTCCTTTTCTAAGGCATTAGATGAATGAAGTTTTTCTTTGTCACCTGTCATGTGTTTTTAGCATCCACTGTCGATGTACCACTAATTTTCTTGTCCTTTTGCATACAAGGCTATACCACATCTTTTTGTTTGAGATTCTTTCCTTGTACATATCTTGGGATTTAATGGAGTTTGCTCCTTTTGAGATGTTTTCCAAAATTTTCTCCTGCATTCAGATTCTTCATGACCAAAGTTGTTACAGATTGAACGTTCTATTTCATTTTCAAGAAGAGAAAAGTTATTATACGAACTTTTCTTGACCCTTGTTATATTCCTTTGGTTTCATGCTTCTCTAGTCATGATGGTTTTGTAAGAAACACATTGAGCAACTTTGTGTCCAAAATTATGACATGAAAAACATTTCCCATTAAAGAAGTTCCTGCGACTATCGAATCTATTGACCTGGTGATTGTAGTTTCTATTGATATTCATCTTTGGAGAAAATTGAGTATGATTTACCTGAGGTTGGTTGTGGCTTCTATTCATCCTTGGAGTAAATTGAGTCTGATTTACCTGGTGATCTGCTTTATGCCTTTGCTGACAATTGTCATATTGTTCACTGGTCTTTGCTGCATCAAGATAGCTTTTAGTGGAGGTTGACAGCTTCTGTGATTGAGATGCTTCTTCAGTATATCCAAGACCTGTCTTTATCAGAGGAGAATGCTGCACTTTGATAATTTCATTTAAAGTTTCTGATCCTTTAGCAAATCTAAGATTGAGAGATTTCGTTTTCTCAAGATCCTTTCTTAGACCCACAATTTCACATTCTAGTTTTTCATTGTGTTTTTGTTTTTCAGCAAGTTGGTATGTCAAGGTATCTATAATCATATTATTTTCTTCTAAACAGATTTTGAGTTTAGATATTTCTTCATGAAGGTCATCCTCTTCTAAAGCATCCCAAAAATTATCATTGTCATAAGCCATTAGAAGTCTATAGTCATTACTATTTTCATCTTCATCACTATTTGATAAACCATCGCTATCTTCATGAGTATAGTAACTCCTTTTATTTAAAAATTGTTTTATTCCATTTTTCATATTCCTCCCTTTTTCATATTTATCTTTATGAGGACATTTGGCAGCATAATGACCAACTCTGCCATAGGCAAAGCATTTGAAGGGTAGCTTACCTCTAAATCTTCCAGAACCCCGTTGAAGCTTCTTGACAAAGTTTACCTCATCTTCTTCTTCTAAAATATGTCCTGATTCATTGTGTTCTTCCTTTCCTTTTGCTGAAGCTTTAAATGCGGCTTCTCTCATATCTGATGGTCCTCCTTTTCTCATCTCAAAAGTAGTTAAGATTCTGTGAAGTTGTGTCATAGTGATAGTCTGCAGATCCTATTTTTCTTCTATGGCAGACACTTTTGATTCAAATTTAGCAAACAAGGATCTCAAAACTTTCTCAACTAAGGTAACTTCCTTTATTTCTTCACCCAGATTCTTCATACAATTAACAACCTCATCTATATGTAAGAAGTAACTAGCTATACTTTCATCATTGTGCATCTTAAGAGTTTCATACTAAATTCTAAGAGTTTGAAGCTTAGCACGTTTTACCTGAGAGTCTCCTTCGTAGCTCAGAATGATTTTGTCCCATATTTCTTTGGTTGATTTGAGTTGCATGACTTTGACAAACTCTGATTGTGATAGACTTCCCAATAAAGTATTGACAGCTCTGGCATTGGTTTCATATTGCTTTTTACCTGTCGTATCTGTAGGAATTGCTGTTGGAAATGTATATCCTCCTTCCAAAATTTCCTAGACATCCATTCCAAGTGATTGTAGATAGGCTGTGGTTCTTATTTTCCAATAAACAAAATTGCTCCCATCAAAGATTGGCGGTCTGATGGATCCCACGCTTTCTTGATTACCCATGATGATGGATCTCCCTTCAAGTGATCAAGCTTTCTCTGAAGGACAAGCTCTGATACCAATTGTTGTAAATAATACTAAGAGGGGGGTGAATCAGTATTATCAGATCAATAATTTTATTTCCCAAATAGATTTGTATACGCTACTAAAGCTAAGTGAACTAGCGTATACACGCGACTGTACTTAAAGCAACCATCATATATGTAGAGAACTTTTGATTTAGACAATTTATCATGTATTGAGATTTAACCAATATATCAAAGATTTATTAGATAGTGCAATAAAAGCAAAATAAAACATCACACATAAGCAACACACCTGAACACCAAGATATAAGGTGGAAACCCAATGTGGGTAAAAACCACCTATTGTTGTTGTCTCTGTCTTCTTTTAGTAATAAGAAAATCTGTTTACAACCTTGTACTGGTGTAGACTCATACCAGTACGTAGGAACCTACCTGTAGAAGGCTACAACCTTCTCTCATTCTCCAGCTACTACTGGAAGGGAGCTACAACCCCCTAGCTTTTGTACTAGCCAATACGTTTACTAGTACGTAGGTGCCAACCTATAGAAAACTCCACTCTTCTACCAGGGACCACGTTTCATGAATTTTCAGACTGGATACTCCTGGAACACAACACCACAATCTGAAGGCCACATTTCATCCAATTTTCATACTGGACCCATCAACAACATTGAAACTCAGAAAATCATAACTATAATACAACCATCAAATACATCTGCATCTACCAATCGTTGAAACTCAATCATCACTTTCTAAATCAACCACAACTGAATCAATCAATCACTGACAACCCATCATCACTGAAGCAAATCACAATTAATCAATTTAATCATTCAGAACATTGTTATGAGAATACAGTCATCAGAATAGAACCCAGAACTCTGCAACAACAAACAGAGACTACTGAAACTTTAAACATCATGCTTCATAAGGTATATGCTACTTCCATGTGTCGAACCAGTGTGTATACACACTTTTACTGAAGGGAACCAACATACAGATATGCAAATTCCAATTTATGATGTATATGCTACTTTGATATGCTAAACCAACGTGCATACGCTCTTTTACCAAAGCGAACTTGCATAGAGATCTGTAAATGCTAACTTAAAACATCACAACTATTCCAGACTTTAGTCATACCCAGATCATCACATTTACAGAATAAAACATGCGTCAGTATTCAGATCTAGACTGTTCAAGATCAAACCACACAATGAGAATACTTTTAAGCCTTTATGATCCCGGTTCATCAACCTTCATTAGCCATATAGGTTCCTCCTTAGGTCAGATCAAGTAAACCATCACAAGTTCATTAACTTGCATATATGATCCAACACCTCATAAGATATTCAAAATACTTGCTCACTTTGGCCTAATGATCTTCTCCTCCTTATATAGTTTTAGGCATTTCTCAATACCATGGACCAAAACTACTTAGGACCAATACCTTAGACCAAATACCTCAGACCAATTACCTTGGGTCAAATACCTTGGACCAAGAAATACCTTGGACCAAAAACTTTTTTTTTCCAAGATATACACACTTTTTCTTCTGTGAAAGTGCGTGTGTACGTATACGCTCCTTTTGTTCAGTAAACCTGCGTGTATACATAGCTTGGACAAGGTGAACCTGTGTATACCTCTCTTTCTTCATTCTTTGTAGTCTGATCTGTAATTCTTTACTGTTGACATGCTGCACTATGATCTTTCATCTGAGTGAGTTGCCATCAAGGAAAACACCTGTATCATAATGCCAACATCCGCTGCGTAACTCCTTAGGCTTAAAGAACCTTACAGTATACCTTTACTGTAATGTTAAAGGTTTCTTCCAACATTGTCTACATGTAAACCCAATACACTCTTCCCTGCACTTGATCTCTGTGTTCTGCACACCTGCAACCTTATGTTATGTAGAATTACTTCTAATTCACACACAACCTATGATTTCATTAGTTATACACATTGCACAACTCAGGAATTGAATTCTCTATGTATATATAAAAAAAATAATTACTTCAAGAGTCTCTGTCTCTCTCTGGCTTGATTTTCTTATTAGTGGCATTTTCCTTTCCTATCTGTCGTAGGCTTACAATCAAACCTATCTAACTCTCAAACTAATTCCTAGTTAGCTAACCCTTAACTAGCTAACTCCTAATTAGCTAACCCTTTTCTATGCATTTTAGGCTTGCATTTATACAAAAATATTCTATAACCAATTCCTGGTTTAGATCCATAACTTTCTCAACAAAATCCTAAAATATCTTCTTTATCTCTAAGGATCCTCTCTAGTTCCTCAAATCATGAAACCAATTCCTAATCTAAGATTTACAACTGATTCCCAAATCTTTCAACTATCCTAAATCTCTCATGTTCTCCAACATTCGAGAACATTTACAAATATGCCTCACAATACTTAATTAATTCCTATTCTCATTAAAATCACTCAAAAGCCTAAATAATTACATTAATTTAACACTTAGGAAACCAACTTCCTTAAAACACAAGACCCCCTATGTCTACTAAAATACAATGATTTTTCTGAGCTGAATGCTCCTGCATCAGACTCCCAAGGTAGAAAACATTCATGATCTCCTGATCATGTGTCTTCATATGTTGATAGGAAACCTCTAGGGTCCCAAAATTTAGTTTGTAGTTGTCTGAAAGCTCTGCACCTTTGCTGTTGTTGTATGTCAGTTGTCTTCTGTTTCATCTTCCTCTCCTTGTCAATCAATTTCAAGTTCTGATTGATCACACTTCCTACTGCTGTCAATCTCCTCATTCTGGACTGCTTCATCATTAATTGCCATAATTCTTCAATCTCTGTCTCCAACATATACTTGGGTTGGTCCATACTCTTCCATTTATTGCTTCCTCTTTCTCTTTGTCTCAGGTTGTTGTTGTTCACTAACTCTTCAAACTGCTATTCATTATCCCCTCTTTGAAGTTGTCGGATTCTTACTCTTACTGCCCTTTTATCCTTATCCTCTTTCATGATTATCTCTTTCTGCATTGAATCCTGACTTTCCAGCATTCTTTCCAGCAATTGAACATCTCTATTCCATGGATTAAATACTTCCACAGAATCCTTTTCTTCCATCATTTTTACTTGGCTTCTCATCTGTGCCAAATTTTCTCCAGCATCTACAACTAAACCTGCACTCACAAAACAATTATTAAAATAAAAATCATAAGGCCTTTGTGCCTCTTCTTCTTTTGGCAACACATCAATATGCTACTTTGATTTCTCCTCCTCTATCAGCACATTAGTATGCTGACTCAAATTCTCTAAAGTACTCTCAAGACTATTAGTTAGTCTCTCCTCCTCACCATCTGCTTCAATGATTTCTTCTTGCTCTTGTCCACTGTAGTGAACTCCTTCCTTTGCAATCACACTGTCATACTCTGAATTTCCTAGAAAATACTCCAGTAATTCAATTTATCTGTTACACTTCATAAGTACCTCATCATTACTTATGATTCCTACATTTATACACAAATTATCAGTTTGAAAATTACAAGGTTCAATAGTCTCAACTGTTGTTTCACATATCAGCTCTTCAAACTGAATTTCATCTCCTTCTTTCACAAGAAATTGTTTCGTTGTTATAATAGCTTAAAACATCAATTCTTTGCTAAATTATTTATATTGCAATAATTCAATGCTTTTCTCATTCAAGAGACATTCTCCATCATTCTTTACTTCAGAGTTTTTATCTTCTGAAATATGTTCTTCCATACTTTTGACAACTTCAAAATATTTCTCATCTTCTACAAAACCTGTAATCACATCAAAATTATTAGATTCAAATATATAAGGTTTCACATCCTCTTGCTGATCTGAATTCAATAGTTAAGAAAATCATCAATAATTTCTTCCTCAGAAAAATAAACTTCTTGATGTCTTGAACTATCACAATAGTTCATGAGATCTTTAATTGATCTCCATTCTTCAGCTTCACCCAAAACTTCACCTTGTTCTGCCTCACAAATAGAAACTTTCATTTCCAACCTAGCTTCTCTGAGTTTTTCCACCAAACACTTCTCTTGCCTCTGTTGTATCCTTCTCCATAACTTAGACCACTTCACTGCCTTTTTCATCAAGTCCCAACCTTGTCTTTGGCTTTCCTCCAATATCATCCTTAATGCATTAAGTTGTTATTTTAACTCCACAATCTCCTTGTCAAGCTCCTCTTCACTCATCCTCTTGCCATTTTCCTTGGCATCCTCTTTCTTCACTTTTCTTTTGTTGTGTTCTTCCTCAGAACCTCTATAATGACTATCAGTAGTCATTTTCTCCTCTATCTTCATGAGCTCCTCACTCACCTACTATGAGCTGCATTAAAGCCTCTGCAACAGCAAGTCCTCCCTGCTACCGCTTACCTCACCAAGATTTCCTATGTACTTGGTATTTTGGCAAGCACTTGGTTCTCTATCTCTGGAACCACTTTTGAGCACTTCTCTATTCTCCTTCTAGGCTTCAACTCATTTACACCTTTTTAAGAACACACCTATCCTCTTTATCCAACCTCTATTAGAATTATTCAAGGTTCTACCACATTCTTCTTTCATTCAGAAACTCTTACCAGCTTCCTTCATCTCATAGAAATTCTGCCCACATCCTCTGTGGAATTGCCTTTATGATCTTCCTGTGAGCTACAACAATACCTCTGCAGTAACAAGTCTCCTTCTTACTACATATGGCTCAGTAAGCTTCTCTCCTCTAAGCTCAGTGTTTTAACATCTCTCTGGTTCTTTCCTCTGGAACCAATTGAGCACTCCTTGTTCTAGGTTGCTGTAATTTTCTCACCTTCTACCTTCAAGACCTCTGCACGATCTTGTTCTACCATTCACCTGCACTTTGAATGGATTGTTCTCTATTTCTTTTGCATCTAAAAATTCTCCCAATATTATGCTACACTTTAAATATATGTGTCTATTGTTTGTCAGATTTAAAATCTGATCTCCTCTTGCCTACTTACATCACCATTCACCTTTATACACACCTTCAAAACATAATTCTTAGAACAAAGTTATCTCAAAGAATTCTTACACACAGAATTTCCTTATTCGGCTCTGATACCAAATGATGTCGGACTTAGCTGACTTCACCTACAGTATGCATATAAAATGCATAATTTATTATGTCCCAAGAATTTTAATTTCCCTGTCCAGTTAAACCTTCACCAATTAAGGCTTTAGGCTTCTTAATTAAACTTCATGCGGAAACATTTCAATAACTATCCAATAGTCTAAACCTTAATTAACCTTTCCAGTGAAATATTATTCAACCCTTATAAAATTTGGTTAATTCTATACCTCGCGCATATTAAACAAACCCCATACCATGGTCTCCAACTTTGGTTAAACTTCACCTAACCCATAAAACCTTAATCTGCTTCATTTATATTATTCCTCGTATAATAGAAATACTCCATAAACCACACATAAGGCTTACCTTTCAACTAATCCACGACCTTGGCACATTTACTGATGCTCACCTTACTGCGTCCAACCTCCACCATTGATTTCACTCCACCAAATCAACATCTATCACACGATCTCCATTCATCCTACAAAACTCAAACAATTTTAACTTGCATTGATAAACACATCGGGTCCACTCAAAATATTAACCTGCGCACACTTTTCCGCGCAATTACTATCCGATCAGTACACCAACGGACGGTCCTGATCACCGGAACTCAACAAAGATTTAACCCTGCTGTATAACTCTCATCAGGGCCGATTTCCAAATTAAACCCCATACTTATGTGCACGTGACATGTGTCCAATCACCCTTCCAACGGATGGCTGTGATCTATCGGGACTTAACTGGATTTAGTCACAACTCATAACTTTCTTGGGTCCATTTTTTTATTACCCTTAGGGCTTTGAGGCCGTGCGAGAAACCACTTCCCATCTTTGGAAACTTCCCACGTGCTTAATTCGGAACTTAAGAAACTCAGCTTAATCTCAGCAGTTCATCTCCTTTACTTTATCCTACATGACTTAATCCCAGCCACCTATTTCCATCACTCTCGTTCATTGATCTGAATGATCCAATGACTGTGCTCCACTACTACATTCTTTTGACTATACTGTGTAATAGTCCATTTGTTCAGGTTTCTGCTTGTGTATGTGATTTTGACTTTCCGGTCTTCAACTATTCTGATCCGATCTTTAGCTTCATTCTTTATTTCTTCGCTCTTTTACGCTTCCGTTGCATAGCTCCTTAGGCTTAAAGAACCTTATAGTATACCTTTACTGTAATGTTAAAGGTTTCTTCCAACATTGTCTACGTGTAAACCCGATACACTCTTCCCTACACTTGATCTCTGCGTTTTGCACACCTGCAACCTTATGTTATGTAGAATTACTTCTAATTCACAAACAACCTATGATTTCATTAATTATGCACATCACACAACTCAAGAATTGAATTCTTTGTGTAGATATAAACAAATATTTACATCAAGAGTCTTTATCTCTCTCTGGCCTGATTTTCTTATCAGTGGCCTTTTCCTTTCCTATCTACCCGTAGGCTTACAACCAAGCCTATCTAACTCTCGAACTAATTCCTAGTTAGCTAACCCTTAACTAGCTAACTCCTAATTAGCTAATGCTTTTCTATGCCTTTTAGGCTTACATTTATACAAAAGGATTCTATAACCAATTCCTGGTTTAGATCCATAACTTTCTCAACAAAATCCTAAAATATCTTCTTTATCTCTAAGGATCCTCTCTAGTTCCTCAAATCATGAAACCAATTCCTAATCTACTGATTCCTAAATCTTTCAATTATCCTAAATCTCTCATGTTCTCCAACATTCAAGAACATTTACAAATATTCCTCACAATACTTAATTATTTCCTATTCTCATTAAAATCACTCAAAAGCCTAAATAATTACATCAATTTAACACTTAGGAAACCAACTTCCTTAAAACACAAGACCCCCTTTGTCTACTAAAATACAATGATTTTTCTGAGCAGAATGCTCCTGCATCAGTTTTTAATATGGTTTTATCAATGAAAGTTTACTACTCTAGTTATGTGGCCAAGAAGCATGTTCCACTATAAAAATTTCTATCTCTGTATCAATTCAATAGTTCGGTACTTAATTCTACACTTGCATGAATGGAGGAAAATAAGTCAAAATTATAAAATATGTTTTTATTTCTCAAAGCATGCTAAATTATGTGCCACATGGGCTTAATATGTTGGTGCAAGTCTTGGAATATACCCATATCACACGTGTGGGATCCTAGCACATTATTTAAGCTAGAGCCAAAAATAGGTAACAATTTTGAAAATACCATGCTTTTCCTTGACTTCCATGCATATGGTGGCGAATCGCAAGAATCTAGAAAATTGGTTTTGAAAAACATATCAATTTACTTATATATTAAACCATCTCCAAAAATTCCATATGGTTTAAACGTTACATCTGGTTCTTCGAAGTAGATTCATAATTTTTTTTGTAAAACCCATATTGGAAAAATTATCTAAACAATCAACTTCATGCACGATTTACAATGCCATGGAATTGAATTAGGAAATTCAAAGAGAGGTTTTTGTTAATAATATGGAAAATTGGGTTCCATCAAAACATTTATCCAAAATACATGATGGTTTGGAAGATACATGAGGATATTTAAGCCCAATTTGTAAAAAATGCACAATTTTATGAGAATTCCAAATCATGCCCAGATTTGGGGAAAATGTAAAATCAACCATCTTAACTATATGGAGAAAGAATATCACTTATTTTAAGAGTCTAAAAATCATCATGTAGTATCTCATATGTATTTTGGGGATCAAAATCACCCAATCTTGTGTTGTAAAATCTCCATTTACTATTTTAAATGTAACTTCTAGTCAAGCAGATCAGAGATTGGGGGATTGGTTTTGATCCACCCAAACCTCTTTTTGTATAAATATTCAAGCTTAGAATAAATATATGAGTTTGAAATTTGTTATTGTAAAATGGCTTGGCATAGATAGCTGGTTAAGAGCTTCATCATGGCAGCAAACTTGAGTGCTGCCCTTATGTAACAATGTTGATTTTTCCTTAATAAAATGTTGTTAATTCTCTAAATTTCATGACTCTTCTTAGTATTTTGACATTTTAGGTTTTGTTAAATTGTAGATGTAGTAGTTTACTGATCTCAATATTCTATTTCCATATTTATTTATAGGTTTTAAGCTCCTTTAAAAAAATTTATGTCTTTATTTCTATTATACTTTGTTTCTTTATTATATAAAGCTACTCTAGTTTGGATCTAATTGGTTTGCATTATTTTGATTTTTTGTTTTTTTGCAGCATATGTGTGGATCCACTATAGGAAAGAATCATTGAAGGTTAAATACACTAATGAGCTACTCTTGTAAATTTGTATGAACACCCTCATGCATGAAAGATTGCAACTTAGAGCCTTTATAACATTAGTTGTTCCACACCCAGTGTTGATTCCCTTAGTGTTAACTTTTAGTCATTTGATTATATTGTCACTACAAGAATTCATTGAAGGACACTGAAACCTTAGCAAGCTCTTCATGATAGATCACATGAACATCCAAGTATGAAAGATTGTGATCCAAAACCCTTATAGCACTAAGTTTTTTTATCTCCCAGTGATAGGCCTTGTGGTGATTTGCCATTTGATTTTATTTATCCCAAAGTATGCTTTGCCAAAATTAGTTGTTATCATATGCTAGAATAGGCTCTAATCCTGCATTTCCTGTGCTTGCATCTCTAAGTCTTATGATCTCGGATTCGATAACTAAATGGTGGAATTAGAATACATATGATTTTACTAACATTTTTGGCATCATCTCTAAAGGGATTAGAACATAATTCTTTCACAAGTTTTCTACATGATTTTAGTTATAGGGATAACTTGGGGGTAATGATCAAATGGTAGGACGAGAGGTATGAACCTACACACCCACTTTGTTGGGTTTTCTCCAAAGCCTTGTTGTTTCATTATTTTTCTTTTCAAGTGTGTTTTCCTTTAGATTGATTCATGAAAATAATAGAAGCCTAAGTTGTGTGAATAGATAACTTGGTGACAACAGGGTCTTAGTAGCATGGTGGCACTTCAGATACATGATTAGTTTGCTTGCATTTGTTTTAAGTGTGTTTCCCTCTTATTTATTTAGGATTTTTAATACGAACTCCATACACTAATCCATGTTTAATACAAGGATTAACAACTAGTAAAGAATTATTCAAGGATGATCAATAGTTTGGATGAAATCTCTTAAATCCTAGTAGCAACTATGATTTATGCTTCTCAGTAAGAACAAATCTTGACAATAGTCAAGAACATATCTGCCTCTCCAGAAGCAATAGAAGGACAACAACTCGTTGAACCACATCCACATGAATATTCTCACCCTTGCAAACTTGTTGAGGAAACCAAAGAATTATGGACCGCTTTCAATGGAAAGCAACCATTAGAACGTGAGATTGAAGAATTTTTTACATGTCTATCCATGGATCGTCTAAGCACTCACTAATATAATCATCTAATGCTAGAAGATTTGCATGGTACAATAAAGGAGAATATGCTAAATGAGCCAAACAAAGAGGTAAAACAAGAGCATTTTAATTTTGTTGAATGTTGGTTTCAAGCAACTGTAAGGCCATACCACTCCTTCATTCTTCCTTAGTTCTTGAAATCATCATTAAACCAATTGGTTCTTCATACTCAGGTATGCATTGAATATTATATCCTAAACTCGAGTATGAATGCATTTTTATACATGTTACGCACATGGTTACGTTGGAAATACTCATATACTTGAGGAGATGTATTTATTTTTCTCAAGTAGAGTAGGATAAGAAATAAATAGATAAATAATGTTTCATACTGTAGTTAGTTTGTTTCTAAAATATAGTGCAACATATTTTTCATTTTTTCGTATAAGTGGGAATGTTAATAGTATAAAAGGCAAGTAGTTGAAAATGAGAGATCTATGTTTCTATAGCAAATTTCTATTGAGGTTACTTTTAGCTGCATATCTTTTTAGCACCTAATCTTATGTCAAACAACAACATGGTCCAACTATTACATTGATTTCCCACTTATTATTTATTTTTAGTTAGATTTGTTTCTAGTTTTTCTTTTCAATAAAGTAAGCTTTGACCATTATGTTTGGAATATTATGTGAAGTTAGAAATGGTTACATTGCAACATCGTCTAGTACTGCATATCGACTATCTGGTACCATATTTCAGCAACCAGTACCCAAAATTTCAGCTTCCAGAATTTCGGAACTCAATTTAGTACCAACACTCAGAATTTCATAATTTTGGTACTTAATTCGGTACCAGTACCCAAAATTTTGGTACCAATTTTCTATTTGCAAGACAAAGTCGGATTCAAGGAACTTATTCATTTGGTATGCTTAAATACTAGAAGAGTATTTTCAAAAGAGAAAAAGACATCTTCATCAATGGAATGGAACACTTAGGGGAGTATTTGATGACATCTTTCTTTTTATCTTAAGTTGTTAAAAATTATGCATTCATGCTTTATCATTACTTATCTGTTTTAGGACCGCTATTTCATGAATTTGATTGAATAAGCAATCATTTTCATAAAAGTTTAATTAAATGATAATTCCAAACTATTCATAGTTGATATACCTTTTTTTCTCTAGAATTTCATTTTTCTTATTCATATAGATTTTTAATTATCAATACAAAACAATTGCTCAAAATATAGTTACCAAAATATATTAAGGGGATTAAAACAAAATTAAAAGGTCCATATAGTGATACCAATGAGAAAAGAAACTTGAATACTATAACCAAAACACCAAAGCATGATATCTGAGACTCTTTATTAAGACTTGTAGAAGAGTTAGAATTTTAGGTGTATTTTGGTTATTCTGTTAGGTCCCTATAATACTAGTGTATTCCCCCATTATTATTGTCATTGTAGCCCTTATTATTATTTTTGTGCCCATGTTGTCCCCATATTGTTATTATTGTGCCCTATAGAAGCTCACTATTGTTATTGTTGTAGCCTTACATTATTATTGTTATGCCGACTCTGATTATATTGTGACTCCTTAGACTCATATATATAGAAAGGAGGTTTTTCATTTGAATCATACAAGAATTTTTCATTTTTATAATGTAAAGGATGTTTCATCCTTGAATAGGCTGATTTTGAAGTCGTTGATCTATCTTTTCTATCTTTTTGTGAGTTGGTTACATAACATTTGGTATCAGAGCTTTGGATTTGAGGGTTTCGCTACTTCAAATAGGTCCTTGTGGCATTTTCACTATAAATGTTTTTCTACAAAGTTTTAGAGGCTGAAACAAAATCCCATTTGAGAAAAAATATTTATGAATGTCGTGTCCTAATTTCAGATCTTGTATCACTATATTGTAGGAGATATGATCCAAGGATGTTAGGGTTTTTGTAGGATCCTGAATTCCATCTCAAACAGGTGACCTTGGGAAAATAGTCATAACTTTCTATCTGAGCATTGGATTCAAATTTTATAAAAAATTGATAGAAATAGGACAGAACCTAGTTTGTTGGTTATCATTTTTAGATCTAAATGTCGAAACAGTAACACATGGAACTTCGTACAATTTCGCTCTACTGAACCAGTCTATAATCCGATCATTGTGGGAGATTTGGCATAACGATTTCCTAGAGAATCCAATCCTAATCAGACTTCTTATGTTGGAAAGAGGACTCACAGAGATACCACTAGACAAAATTTTAGATCTTGGAGACCTGCCATTACAGAGATAGAACAAATTCAATATTGCGATCCTACAAAGAAAAAACAGTGTGTATTTTTTTAAAATTTGCATAAGTTTTGTTTGAAAAAATAATTTGAAGTGATTCAAAGGGCATAGTGAAGCATAATACTCATTAATTGATGCCCTGAAGAAAGAAAATGGAAACACCTAGTAAACAACCCAAAAGTTCTACTATGACGCATGAAGAAGAAGAAGAAATGCAACATGATATATCAAAATTATGAGACCAAGTGCAACAATTTTCGCTCTCACAAAGAGTAACCAAAAATGAAATGGAAGCTAAGATGGATGGTTTGAAGAATAACTTAAAATCAGACATGGAAGGATTGAAGAATGGCATGAAAGCTAATATGGATGACATGAAAGCTAATATGGTTGACATGAAAGATAATATGGAAGATTTTAAGAATGGTTTAAAAGTAGACATGGAAGGTTTCAAGGAAGGTTTGACAAGGTTGCTACAAGAAATGCTTCCTAATGGTGAAAAGGTATTAGATGAAACTCATGATGAGAACAAAAGAAATGTTAATCATGATTTCATAGAATCTAACATTGGATTGAAAACCCACCATGTTCCAAAGATCGATATGAGGAAGTTTGATGGAAAGGATCCCGTAACATGGATACTACAGATGGAGCAATATTTTGACCTCCATAATGTGCAAAACACACAAAAGGTACACATTGAAACTTTATATTTGAAACCCAATCAGTTTGTATGGTATCGATGGCTTTTCTTTAGTAAAAAAAAATTCACTTGGTCACTTTTTATGAAGAAAATGATGATACATTATGAGGATACAAAGAACAACACCTTCTTTAGTCAATTGATAAATCTCAAACAAAAGGGTTCAATGGTGGAGCACATTGAGGACTTCCAAAAATTGAATATAAGGGTCAATGATATTCCAGAGGAGCACAGCATTGATGTGTTCATAGGTACCTTAAAGGATAACATCCAACATGAGGTTCACCTTTGGGAACTTGATTCACTGGAAAAGGCATTCAGGTTGGAATGAAAAATTGAAAGCAAAATTATGGAAACAAGGAAGCCTACCACTCACAACTATAAAGATGGAAGTGTTTCTTCCCCTAGCCTTCCACAACCTACAAGCTTGACACCACATTAATTGGAAGAAAAAAGAGAAAAAGGGCTTTGTTATAGTTGTGATAGAAAATATACTAAAGGTCATTAGTGTGCTAAGAAGAAATTGTTTTGCATGGATTGTGAAGAGGATGAAGAAAAGGAACAAGAAACATCAAAAGAAGAGGATATACATGAGGAACCAACCCTAGAGAAAGAATAAATGAATCCAACTATATCTTGTAATGCATTGGTAGGAATTAACACTCCTCAAACTCTCAAGATAGAAGGACATATCAAGAAGACAAAGATAATAGTGTTGATTGATTTAGGTAGTACACATAATTTTATTCATTGTAAGATAGCCAAGGAATTGAATTGCTTCCTATATCCAGCACCATAGTGTCAAGTGATGGTTGAAAATGGAGGAACCATAAATTACTCTTGAAAGTTCCATAATATCAAGTTATCCATGGAATATGTATTGAATAGTCCAATGCTTTCCATTCCAATGGGTGGTGCTGATGTTGTACTAGGAGCCCAATGGCTACAATCTTTGGGTAAAATAGATTTTAATTTTCAAGAACGTTTCTTGATTTTTTTTGGGGGAAGGAAAGGATGTTTAACTAAGGGGTATTGTAGGGAGACTGAGAAAGATAATCAACTCTAACAACATGAAAAATCTTCTAAAAAAAGAAAAATGGGGCATAATTGCACAATTATGTTCACTAGAGGTTCCCACATCGAAATCATCTATTTCTTCAGATACCCAAAAAGCCTTAGACAATCATTCCAAGGTATCTGAGACTCCCAAAGGTCTCCCACTTATTTGTGATCATGACCATGCTATTCATTTGATTTCAGGAAGTTTTCCTCCAAACATCATGCCTTATAGATATTCCTATGCTTGAAAGAGTGAAATTGAACATATGGCTGCAGAAATGCTAGAGGCTGGTATAATTCATTTTGGTCAAAGTTCTTTGTCTACTCTAGTAGTAATGGTGCACAAGAAGGATGGATCATGGAACATGTGTTAAAATTATAGGGAGCTCAATAAGCTCACTATTAAAGATAAATTTCCCATTCCAATCACCAATGAATTATTGGAGCAATTCACTTCACCAAGTTGGATCTTCGTACACGATATCATTAAATCAGAATGAAGACTGAAGACATTTCGAAAACAACATTTAGAACTCATGAGGGTCATTATGAAATATTGGTCATGCCTTTTGGCCTTCCCAATGCACCTTCTACATTTTAAGGTTTGATGAATTCCATTTTCAAACCCTTCCTTAGAAATTTTCTGTTAGTATTTTTTGATGATATACTAATCTACAACAAGGCTTGGAAGGATCACGTTCAACATGTTGACAGGGTGCTAAAAATATTGGAGGAGAAACAATTATATGAAAAAACCTCCAAATGTTTCTTTGGATTACTAGAGGTGGAATATCTAGGTCATATTGTACCTCATGAAGGTGTTAAGGTAGACCCTAGCAAAATTATAGCCATTAAGGAATGGACAATTCCCACATCCTTAAAGCATCTACGAGGATTTTTCGGGTTGACATGGTATTATCACAAGTTTGTTAAGAATTATGGGAGAATAACAACACCTCTAACAACATTCCTAAATAATAATGCATTTTCTTGGACTCCAGAAGCAATGATGGCCTTTGAACATCTTAAAGAGGTAATGTGCCAAGCACCGGTATTAGCTATGCCAGACTTCACAAAAACCTTTATTGTGGAATGTGATATCTCAAGAAATGGAATTAGTGCTATTTTAATGCAAGAAGGAAGACCCATTGCTATTGAAATTAGTCCAATCAAAGGAAAGTATTTACACATCTATTTATGAGAGGGAAATGTTGGCAATACTACATGCACTTAAGAAATGGCAAGCTTACCTAATGGGAAGACACTTCAAGGTAAAAACAGATCATGATAGTCTTAAATACTTTTTAGAACAAAGATTATCTTCAGAAGAGAAACAAAAATGGGCCACAAAGATGTTGGGTTATGACTTTGAAATCATCTACAAAAAAGGGAAGAAAATTTTTGTTGCAGATGCATTCTCAAGAGAGGATGAGGATGTGGAAGCATTGTTTTGTGCCATTTCTATTATCCAACTAGATTGGATAAACAAAGCAAGGGATGAACGGAATAATGACGAAGAAGTGTGGGAAATCATTTAAAAGTTGAAACAAGATCCCAGTACATCTGATACATTTAGCTGGAGAAATGATTTGTTATGGTTCCCAACTCAAACAAAAGATTCTTCTCAAATTGCACACCTCTCCGTTAGGAGGGCACTTAGGATTTTTAAAAACTTACCATAGGGTTAAGAAGGATTTTTTTTGGGATGGCCTTAAATATGATATTCAAAAGTTTGTGGTGTAATGTTTAGTTTTCAAACAAAATAAATTTGAAACAATTAAAACCCCAGGTTTGTTACAACCTTTATCCATTCCAAGTCAACGTTGGGAGGAGGTTTCAATAGATTTTATCACAGGTCTACCCAAGTCTGAAGGAAAGAGTTCCATCATGGTGGTATTTTATATACTTACCAAGTATGCATACTTTTGTGCATTATCTCATCCATTTAAATCCGATACATTTGCTACTGCATTTATGGAAACGATACAAAAGCTACATGGAAACCCAAAAATTATTGTAAGTGACAGAGATCCCATTTTCACTCGAAATTTTTGGATGGAATTATTTTCTTGTTTGGGTACTCATTTAACTCATAGCTCATCTTATCATCCTCAATTTGATGGGAAAACTAAGATAGTGAACAAATGTTTGGAAGGATATCTTCGTTGTTGTTATCACTGGGCTAGAAAGAATTGGGCTACTTCAACCTTTAACCTAGTGTAACTATTTCAAACCACTTGAATTGAAGTTAGTCCTTCCAATATGAGAGGGTATATCAAATACGATCAAATATTCTTGAAACAATTGAAACACTCAGATGACTAACTCTAAATTCTTTTGGTGTTTTTGTAGGTGAAGAAAAACATGATTATTGCTAGCATTGGGCATGGAGTCAAACTACAGAAATGGAAAACAACAAAGTTTAATGGAAGCTTAGGCATATATAGCATTTAAAATGATACAAATGAACATATACAGTCATATATAGTATATGAAGGAAATTGGAGCAGTTTAATGAGATTTCCAAGTAATCAAGATACTACGTGAAATTGGAAACAACATGATAAAAAAACATAAAATCCATGAAATGAATCTCAGGTACATAAACAGAGTAGCTGCGAATTTTATATTAAAGGATCAAAATATTACAAAAGGTCAGTTCTTCACATTCTTCATCAACCCTTCTCAAAGTCGAAAATCTACTTATTTATAGAGAAAATATATCTTTACATAACTTGCCACCTGGGCCAAATTCGATCCACTATTCTAGAGACCCACTCCTACTTTTCTTCTAACTAACAGAGTCCTCATAGGGATTTTCTATTTTATAATATTTGGAACTCATCTAGGACTCTACTAACTTTAAAACCATAAGAATTTTTTGTTGATGTAGATAACCGAAGTCAATTGTATGCTAGATTTGCTAGAGTGCCATTAAATCTTCAAACTATTGATAAACATCAATTTAATTTCCCTTTATGCTGACTCTCTTGATGGGTTGGCTAATTTGTAGATGTGGCTATTTGCTAACCTGGAAGGCTGAAAAATAGGAGTTTATCATGATGATATGTACAACCTTTATCATCTGAAATCCACCTAGAGCTTGGATGTATGATATCAAAAATATTCAAAAAGGTAGAAAAACATAGTTTTCTTCATGATTTTGTACCAAAACAATGTTTTCAAAAGTTTCGTAGGAAAGTTTGGTAGAAACTTTGAAAAACACTCCTAGGCTACCTTTTTCTTCCATCTCTTGGTTCTGAGGTCTTTGTTGATGTTTATGAGCTAAAGATAAGCCTTCAGAACAAACTTTTCTGAACTCTATACCATCCTTAACCATCATGGTATGCTACAACAATTTTGTAGCAAAAACTCACCTTCACTATGGGCAGTTGTTACGAAAGTTGCAAAATTTTGATTTTTTCAAGTTTCCATGATTTTAATGCCTCCTTATGACTTCTAATATTATGTTAAATATATCATCCACACCTGCAAATGAGAAAGTAAAAAATGGAGTATATACAATGGTGTTTCTTCCAACTAGATCAAGAGATATAATGTTTGATAAACCTGTCATTGACAGGTCCTCGTGCATATAGTTGACCATCCATATATTTCAATATAAATGTATTATTTCCATGATAGGCTGAAATCTTATATGGCCCCTTCTAGAGATTCTCAAACTTGCCATGTTTCCCTTTATCTTCAATCTTAGCCTCCCACTTCAAAACTACATCTTGAGGACTGAAATTTTCTTCTTTGGTCTTTTTGTCAAAAGTCTTTTTAATTCTATTTTGAGATTGTTGATAATTGCTGTAAACTTCTTCTCTTTTTTCCTATAGATAAATTAGTTGGTTGATCCTCCTTTGGATAGAATTTGGTTCTTCTTCTAGTCCCTGCAATAGTTTGATGACTGGAACTCCAAGAGGACTAGGAAAAAAGCTTCAGTTCCATAATCTCACTTATAAGGAGAAACTCCTATAGATATTTAAGTACAAATTCTGTCAGCCCGTAGAGCAAACTTAAGCTTTAAATTCCATGACCTTTTATTTTCCTGCAAAATCTTTTTGATAATTCTAACTAGGCTTTTGTTTGATGATTTAGCTAAGCCATTACCTTGGGGATAATAAGTTGTAGAATGGCCAAGAGTGATATTATACTGGTTACAAAAACTTACTAGCCTTTTTGATTTGAAAGCCTGGGCATTGTGAGTGATGATCTTCATGGGTCAGCCAAATCTTAACATGGTGTTATTTTCTAGAAATTGAATAATTACTGGATCTGTAGCTTGCCTTGCGGGAATAGATTCAATCCACTTTGTGAATTAACCAATGGCAGTTAGGATCCATTGATGTTGGCTTGAAGATGTAGGATGTATTTCGCCAATAAAATTTAACCCCCACTGCTGGAAAGGGGCTTCTACAAAAATGGGCTTCAAAGTCAATGAGAGTAACTTCTTTTTTCTCTCAAATATTTAACATTCATGACAAGCAACAACCTTTTTGTATACATCTCTGAACATTGAAGGCCAATAAAACCCTACTCTAAGAATTGTGTTCACTATTTCTCTCCAGTAATGATGTCCTCCATAATCTCCTTTATGAAACTCTTCGATCACCTTTTCAACTTCATCTTCCAATAGAAAATTAAGAAGTATTCCACCTGAATCTTTCCAATACAAACAATTATTCAAGATACAATATCTTACTGACTTCAACTTAACAAATTTGGATTTTGACTTTGTTAGTTCAGGAGGAGCTCTATGATTTTGTATTAAAAAAATAACATATTTATACCAATCATACATTGTAAACATTTCTTCAACATGGACCAGCTCTTCATCTTCAATTGCATCTGAATTTTCTGCTACAAATTTGATATCTAGAAAGTCAAAATTGATTGAGTCATCAAATTTTCGAATACCAATTTTGTAGGCCTGATTTCCAAATAATACTCCAACAAAGTAGCAATTTATTTACTCATTTTACCATTTGGATCAGCTTGAGTTAATATGTCTTTTACTACAGCATTAGGTACATAAGCAACAATGTGCGAATGAATGACATATACCCTGAAATATTTAAGGGCTTTCACCAAAGCATAAGCTTGCTTCTCCATGATGTTATATTTAAATTTAGAGTTTCCAAGTGTTCAACTAAAAAATGAAGTAGGTTGCTCATTACCTTGTTGTCCTTTTTGCAACAATACTCTAGAAATTGTGTGTTTTGAAGCAAAAGTAAAAACCAGAAAATGCTTTGAAAAATCAGGATTTATGAGGATTGGAGCCTAAGTAAGAGCCCTTTTGATTAATTCAAATGAATATTTATCCTCTATTTTCCATTTAATATCACAGTCTTTCCTAAAAAATTTTGTGATGTGTTTCACAATTTCTGCAAAGTTAGGAACAAATCTTCTCACAAAATTTACTTTGCCTAAAAAGATTGGATTTCTTTCCTATTTCTGGGCATACCAATTTTCTGGATAGCAGAAACCCTACTTGGATCAATTTTAATTCCCTCCTTTGATATAATATGACCCCACAACTTTACCTTTGTCAAAGCAAAAATACTTTTAGTAGGATTTAAAGAAATACCGAATTTTCTGCATTATTGAAAGATTCTCCCCAAGTGCTTGAGATGTTCTTATTCCTTTTTAGAAAACAAATTAATATCATCCAAATATACTAGTATAGACCTGTTTATCTCATCTGCAAATGCAATGTCCATACCTCTCTGAAAATTTTCCCCTGCATTCATAAGTCCAAAAGGAATTTTTGCATGCATAAAGGTTCCCCAGGGTGTGGTAAAATCTGTCTTCTCTTGGTCATCATGATGTACCAATATTTGATTATATCCTGAGAAACCATCTAGCATTGACATTGTTTGTGATCCTACAATGTTATGAAATACATGATCCATTTTGGGAAGTGGATAATTGTCTTTTAAGGAGGCCTTATTCAAGTTCCTGAAATCAATGCATATTCTAATTTCCCCATTCTTCTTTCTCATAGGCACTAGGTTAGCCAGCCACTTGGAAAACCTTAATGGCACTATGATCTTTTCTTCAAACAAATTTTTGATCTCCTTTTCAATCAATGACAAAAGCAATGCATTTATCCTTCTCATTTTTTGCTTGAAAGGTTTTTCATTTGCTTTTATTGGCATGGTATGTTGAATAACGTTTGGATCATAATTTTTTAAACCAACATAACTCCATGTAAAAATATCTATGTATTTCTTCATCAAATCTAGATATTTTTGTTTTTCCTTAAGTGAAAGAAATTTGGATAACTTGACATTCTTTGGATTTTATACAGTACCAAGATTATAAGTCTCAACCTCCTCATCATCATATTTCATCTTAGGGTTTTTGGCCACATCATTATGGTCAAATAGCTTCTCAAGAGGAATCAGTCCCTTTGGAATACAATCGTTTTTGAGATGGACAACCTCATTATTGGCTTTTGTTTTAGAAAAAAAATTTTTGCTGGTGAACTTGAATAGATTCAAATTCTTCTTTCAATTCCAAAAAAATTATGATTTGTTGATCATTATCAAACACTTGCCAATTTATTATGTTATCAGGTATAGCAGGTCTATGCCTAATTTCAACTTCATATTTATTGCTGGAATGAATTGGAATTGTAAATAAACTTGCTGAAATGGCCAAAGAATCTGCAACACTGTTCTGTTCTCTAGGCTTGATGGTGAAATTATACTCTTCAAAATTTTCCAGTAATTCAAGAATCATATTTCTGTATGCTCTCATTCTAACATCCTTGGTTTGATAGGTGTTGTTAACTTGTTTGATGACCAATTCAGAATCACCAAAATTAGAGATTTTCTTAGCACATAAATTCTTCAAGACTTCTAAACCCAAAACCAATGGTTCATACTCTACCATATTATTTTTTCAATCGAAATTGAGTTTATAAGAGCAAAATTTACTTTCATCTCCTGGGATAATTATCCATATGCTTGCACCAACTCCATCTCTTCCTGCGACACCATCAAAGTTCATGTGTCACCAACCTTTCCTATCAATTTCTTCCACTTGCTGCCCCTTTTCTGCATGCTGATTTTCTGTGTTGTTGGTGATTTCATTGAAGAGTATAGATCAGACCAATTCAGTCTCCACTGCATATAAAGGGAAGTTTTGAGGTTTTTCTTTGCTGAACCTTTGAAGCATCTTTCTTAGTCTGATTTTTATTTGCAACTATAGGAACATTTATGTTTCTTAGATTATACTATTTTTGCATCTCTAGAATAGCATGATGATAACCTTCTAGGTATTTTGATTGTGGTTCAGTTTCATCACCACCCAGGTCATTATAAGACTCATCATGTTCTTCTTTTGTTAAAAACATTCCTTTTTCATCTTCATCCAAACAATGAATGGTATCTTCTCGGACTTCTAGTTGCATTTCCTCTTCATCTACTAGGTTTTGATGTTAAGGAGGTCTAACTTGTTGGTCAGGCTGATTTCTCTATTCTCTTTGCCTCTGTTGGATTCAAACCCTTCTCAGGTTTGGATTTATAACTTGTGTTTTGGGTTGTGCATCAAGAGGATTATTTCCAAGGGCTAGTATATCCATGAACATTTCCATTGTTTTCATTGTGGTATCAAATTTAACATCATAATATGTAGCAATTTCCCAAAACCTATCTTTAACTTCTTTAGGAACCTCAAAAGTAGAATCTAACCCTATTTTTGGTAAATCATTCTCTGATTTTGATATGAGAAATATAGGCTTATACTCCTCATAAAATTTAATACCTTCACTATATTTAATATCTCCAGAGGGAAATGATATAGATCTTAAGAGAAATGAAGTACCTGATTTTGATGAGCTAACATCTTTTTTTGAGAATTTTTTCTAGATCCTCAACTATTTTTGGTGGATTAGGGTTTGGATTTCTCCTCATATAAATATTCTGGGAAGCCACCTTTAAGTTGATCATATCAATGGATTCACCAAGGTAGAAATACAACCTCGAATAATCTGATCTCCTGCTACCTTCAAGAACTCATCTTTTGAAATGAAAACATCTAGGATGATATAACTTTTGAACTCTCAGCAGACACACCAAAATGTTATCATTGGGCTAGAAAGAATTGGGATGCTTCAACCCTTCACCTAGTGTAACTATTTCAAACCACTTGAATTTGAAGTTAGTCCTTCCAATATGAGAGGGCTCTCTCAAATATTATCAAATCTTCTTGAAACAATTGAAACAGTGAGATGACTAACTTTGATTTCTTTTTGTGTTTTTGTAGGTGAAGAAAAACATGATTACTGCTAGCATTGGGCATGGAGTCAAACTACAGAAATGGAAAACAACAAAGTTTAATGGAAGCTAAGGCATCTATAGCTTTTAAACAGATAAAAATGAACATCTACAATCATACATAGTATATGAAGTAAATTGGAGTAGTTTAATGAGATTTCCAAGTAATCAAGATACTATGTGAAACATGATAAAAAAAACATAAAAGCCATGAAATGAATCTCAGGTACATAAACAAAGTAGCTGCAATTTTTATGTTAAAGGATCAAAATATTACAAAAGGTTAGTTTTTCACATTCTTCATCAACCCTTCTCAAAGTAAAAAATCTACTTATTTATAGAGAAAATATCTCTTCACATATCTTGCCACCTAGGACAAATTCGATCCACTATTCTAGAGACCTACTCCTACTTTTCTTCTAACTAATAGAGTCCTCATAGGGATTTTCTATTTTACAATAGTTGGAACTCAACTAGGACTCTACTAGCTTTAAAACCATAAACACTTTTTGTTGATGTAGATAATCGAAGCCAAGTGCATGCTAGATTTGCTAGAGTGCCATTAAATCTTCAAACTATTGATAAGCATCAATTTAATTTCCCTTTATGTTGACTATCTTGATGAGATCACTAATTTGTAGATGTGGCTCTTTGTTGACCTGGTAGGCTAAAAAATAGGATTTTATCATGATGACATGAACACCCTTTATCATCTGAAATCCACCTAGAGCTTGGATGCTGATATAAAAAATCTCCAAAAAAGCAGAAAAATAGAATTTTTTCATGATTTTGTAGCAAAACAACATTTTCAGAAGTTTCGTAGCAAAGTTTGGTAACAACTTTGAAAAACACTCATAGGCTAGCATTGTCCTCCATCTGCTGGTTTTGAGGTCTTTGTTGATGTTTATGAGCTAAACATAAGCCTTTAGAATGACCTTTGCTAAACTCTAGACATCCTTAACCCCGATGGTATGCTACAATAGTTTCATAGTAAAAACTCGGCTTCACTATGGGCAGTTGCTACAAAAGTTGCAAAAATTTGATTTTTTCAAGTTTCCATGATTTTAATGCCTCCTTATGACTTCTAATATTATGTTGACTATACATATGGTTGAGTTAACTGAAATAGGTATAGAAAAAAGAAAAATTGAAGAGTTTTCCATACCATGGAGTAGCACTTACTTCAACAACAATCTTGAGGTTTCTCTTCTTGAGTTCAGCTTGGATCATTTCAATCTGACCTTCTAGTGCTGTAACTTGTTCTTGTAGGCTTTTCCTATCTGCCTGCAACCAACTATTTCTCCTATACATGTGTTCCATCATTTTGTGTAAAGGCAGAGTCCTTTTTATCATCTTCTTAGACTTGTCTGCAATTTCATCATAAAAATCTATTTTCTTTAACACTTCATTTTGGTATTCATCAAAATGTAGCTTGGTCTTGATTACTTCTTGTTTTGTCTCCCTTAACTATTCTTGTAGGACTTTTATTTCACTCTTTTCTTGAACAATCTCCTTGCCCTTCTTTTGCTTTGATGGTTTCTTCGATAAATCTGTTTTTCTCAATGGTGCTTCAAGTATCTTCTCAACTTGCTGCCTTGATCTTGTGACAAGTTTCCTTGGCCTAAAAATGAAACCTTGCTCTTCTTGAGTAAAATATAATTTATTTTCTCTCTTTCTTTTCTTCTTTGTTTCAGTTGGGGTCACTTCTACAGGCTGCTCAACTGGCCTTTCTTCAATGTCTATAGCTTCTACAATGTCAATCAAATTTCCCTTCTTTGCACTTTGTTCCTATTCTTTCTTTTGTCTTCTGGTCATTCTCCTCTTAGCACTTGTATAAGCTTCAATAATAGGTTGTTGCTCTGTCATTAACTGTTGTTCTACTCTAGGCTTCTACTTTGTTCTAGGTGTTGCAGATTTTGATTTTTTATTTTTTCTAGAGGGGGTAGCAGCATCTAGTTCATATCCACTTAAGAATAAAAAGGTAATCCAGTCCCTATTTAATTTATTGAGATCTTTAACTACTAGCAATTTTATAAGACCATGATGAAAAACAAAGGTACTACTTGCCTCTGGTTTAGCTTGCACCTTGTCAGCCATCTTTCCTAAACTTCTGAAGAGATAAAAAGGAATATCTAAGGATTATTTACCTGTGAAGTGAATCAACAACCTGAAGTGGTATTGGTAGACCATATGGAACCTTCCCTCACATGTAAAATACTTCTTAATAACGATCATCAACTTGGAATAATGTTCTTCGAGACAGGTTGTGGGGATGCTCACTGTCATATCAATCCCTTGATGTTCTTCCTTCAAGAATTCATCACAATTCTGCAACTGGAACTTCTGAACCTTAAACCATGTTTCCCCTAACCTTGGGATTTCAATAACATGAGAAACAGTGTTTGGAGATACATTCAAGCTCAAGATGCCCACCTTCATGCCAACCCTTATGAAATTGAGAGTGAAGTCCTTTATGTTTTGTGCATGAAAAACATACAATTTTTAACAAAATTCAAGACACCCCACGCTGGCAAATGACTGTATAAAAGAGGGGTCTTCTTCAAGCAGTTTCATGTGTGTGGGCTCACAAATTACCACAACCCCTACTTTGTAGTATTTTATGGTGGCAAACCAAGTAGTGTTTTCACCTGCAAACCAGGTTTAGAACACCTAGTCCTCACCTAGACCACGACTAAACCTATTTTGACAGTGCAAATCCTAATCTATGACAACACTTGTGCACTTTTTGATAAGAGAATATGGTATAAAGGGAAAGGGAGAGGATAAAGTGATTTAAAAAAGAGTGGAGGACACAGGGATTAAGAGGCATAACAACTCAATACATTCGGCATCACTAACAATTATTTTCAACAAAACCGTTATACAACAACAAACTCTCATAGTGAGAACAGTGTCAGAGAGGATTGTTTCTCTATGAAAGTGTGAAGGACTTTCGTAGCAAATTCTGGGTTTGTGTAACTGTGTTTGCTGCGAAAGTTTGTAAAAGTGTCAGACCTCAAAAATATGAAATGATGACCTCAAAAATGGATGGAGTGGTGACCCATTTTGTTTTTATGACCCTATTAAACATTGAATGGACCCTATAATAGGTGTCACATGAACCTAAACAATAAAACCCTATCTATAATGAACAAATCAAACTAAAAAAATTATTTAGGGTTATCATAGATAACAATTGATTTGTAATTGAAAAAAAAACGTAATGGGTCAGGTGGTTGCCTCTAGATGAATGGTGGTATAACAATTCCTTCTATACTGCAGCAAAAATGACCCCAATTATGGCATTTTATGGATATCTTCCACCGTCCATCACATCATCTTTAAGAGAAAATTGTAAGGTTCAAGCATTGGAAGATCACATCGAGCATCAACAACAAGTTATTCAACTCTTAAAGGATAACCTCACTTTGGCATAGAATAGAATGAAACAATAGGCAGATCAACATCACAACAAAATAAGGTTTGATGTAGGTAACTTGGTATTTCTACAACTACAACCGTTCAAACAAATGTCCCTCAAGAAAGCTAAGTAGGATAATAAATTATCAACAAAGTATTATGGTTCGTACAAGGTGTTGCAAAATATTGGTATTATGGCATACAAATTGGAGCTTCCTACATCTTCTTGAGTGCACCCAATTTTCCATGTTTCATGATTAAAGAAGGTTATAGGTGAAAAGATCCTAGTTCAATTAATATTACCAGAACTTGTCGAGGAAGGAAAAATCATATTGGAACCTGAAGCTAGCTAGGAAATCGATCAATTTCAGAGTATCTCATCAAGTGGAAGAACTTAGCTGCTAAAGATTCCACATGGGAGTATGAGAATCTTATGTAGAAGCATCCAAAACTGCTCAAGAGTTGAGGAAAACACTTTTTTGAAGGAGAGGGGAATGTTAGATCCCTATAATACTAGTGTATTCCCCCATTATTATTGTCATTGTAGCCCTTATTGTTATTGTTGTGCCCATGTTGTCCCCATATTGTTATTATTGTGCCCTATAGAATCCCACTATTGTTATTGTTGTGCCCTTACATTATTATTGTTATGTCAGCTCTGATTATATTGTGACCCTTAGACTTATATATATGGAAAGGAGGTTTTGTCATTCGAATCATCTAAGAATTGTTCATTTGTGTAATGTAATGGAGGTTTCCCCCTCGAAGAGGCTGATTTTGAAGTCGTTGATCTATCTTTTCTATCTTTTTGTGAGCTATTTGCATACCATATTCTTTGGTTAGCCTCATCGATCACACATTAAAATGGTGCATTCATGCTATGTCCTTTGAGTACCTATAAGTATCTTATGCGTCTAAGACATTATGCAGGTAATCAAAGTCACTCTGAAAGGTATCATCCCATGCCTTTAAGGGGCTTTCTGAAGCCTTTCCCCCATATACCAATTGCAAAAGAAATGTCCATAATCTAAACCTAAAATGGTAGGAAACATGGGACTAGAGCCTTAGTGGTAAAATAGGTTTAAGAGGTTAACCCATCAAGGCTATGGATGCCTACTAGAAGTGAGTATTGGCCTGTGATATCATTAGGAAAACCCATCGGGGCTATGGACGCTCACGAGCAATGGGGCATTCTGCCTAAAGAAGTGTAAACCAAACTAAGGCTTTTGTCTACATGTATGATGGTTACTTTATATTGTTATAATCAAAAGGAAGCACGTGTGGATGAAGTCAAGGGTAAAAACAAACTCCATAAAATTGTTGCTAAAGAATGGCTTTAAGGTAATCTTGAGCCCTCTATCATTGGTTTTTCATGCTATATCTAAGATATAATTATCTTAGAAGTGGGACCTATGATCATAGAGAATTTAAAAGCTCAATTGTAAAGCTTATTTGTAATACTTAGATAACTATAAGACTCTGGGATTTGGTTAGTAATAACTAATTTTTCATTGGTTAATTTTTTGTTGTGATCATAATAAGCCTCCTAATTTTTTTTGTCTACAAAGAAGGAAAGCCCCTTAAATTGATAAAAGGTTTCTTTTCTTGAGCATAAAATTGTCAAGGATTGATGAAAACATATTTAATGAGTGATTTGGATTTTCTTTTTAGTGTTAGTTTTTTATCACTTTAATAAATCAAGGATGACTTATTTTTGTTCATTGTTTTGTTTTCAGAGTCATCTCAGAAATCTTTCCTCACTTCTTCAATACTGACCTTGTTTGCATGAGGACATGCAAAACCTCAAGCATGGGGGAGTGGTTGTTGGGACCTTTTCAACATCTTCAGTTCATTCTCTTTAGCTTCCTTCAGCAAATCAGATTGACACTCATATACTCAAACTCTTCTAGATCATTCCAGACTCTCATCCTTACTCTGCCTCATCTTCAACTCCATACAACTTCCATTGCAGCCTACATTACATATCAAAATTCAAAAGGTATACTTGAGGTAAAACATGTTTAAAGGCTCTTTAACTCATTAAAATTTAAGGAATCTTGATGATTAACCACTTCCTATTGCATAAATATTCACATTTCTTAAACTACCATTAAACCCCCATTTCCAAATCCATTAATGCATATTCTAGTAAGACCATAAGAATGATTATGGTACATGAATATCTATAGTGTCTTCTCCTTGTACATCATAAATCATTCACAAAATCATCATCTGAATGCTCTCAATAAGAGGATGAAGTCATTGTTTCTTATCTGAGAAAATAACCACAAAATAAGTAATGGTCTTACAAGTTTCCAAGTCCATATTTATTTAGCCATTATCTTCATTGTCACCTTATATCATCCACCATCCCTTCCTAGTCCATATTTTGTTTGCATGAGGGCATGAAAAATCTTAGGCATGGGGGAATGTTGGACCCCATATATGTTATAGCATTTTCTATCCAAACCTTCCATTTACAAGCCATATTCATACCCTTACAACATATTCTGTAACTATTATATTACCAATTTTCACTAAATGCATTCATTTTACCTTGTGGTTAATTATTAATGATTTATTGTATTTGAATGATTAAATGAGTTTTTAATATGGTTTTATAAATGATGGTTTACTAATGTGGTTATGTGTCCAAGGAGCATGTTACACTATGAAAATTTCTATCTCTGTATCAGTTCAATAGTTCAGTACATTTTGCACTTGCATGAATGGAGGAAAATAAGTCAAAATTATAAAATATGTTTTTCTCTCTCAAAGCATGTTAAATTAGGTGCCATATGGGTTTAATATGTTGGTATAAACCTTGGAATATACACATTTTACACATGTAGGATCCTAGCACATGATTTAAGCTAGAGCCAAAAAATAAGTAACAAATTTGAAACTGCCATGTTCTGCATCGATTTCTGTGCATATGGCGGTGAATATCACTAATTTAGAAAATCCGTTTTTTCAAAACATAGAAATTAATTATATATTAAACCGTTTCCAAAAATTCCATGCAATTTAAAAGTTATAGTTGGTTTTTCGAAGTAGATTTGTAATTTTTTTTTTTTTTGTAAAAGCCAGATTGGCAAAAGTATTTAAACAGTAGCCTTCATGCACAATTTCTGAGGCTATGGAATTGAATCAAGAAATTCCAAGAGAGGTTTTTTATTTTACAAAATGGAAAATTAGGCTCCATTGAAACATCCCTCCAAAATACATGATGGTTTGGAAGATACATGAGGATCTTTGAGCCCAATTTGTAAAAAATGCACAATTTTCTGAGATTTCCAAATCATGCCCAGATTTGGGGAAAATGTAAAATCAATCATCTTAACTGTATGGAGAATGAATATCACTTATTTTAAGAGTCTAAAAATCATCATGTAATATCTCATATGTATTTTTGGGATCAAAATCACCTAATATTGTGTTGTAAAATCTCCATTTACTATTTTAAATGTAACTTCTAGTCAAGTAGATCAGAGATTGGGGGATTGGTTTTGATCCACCTATTTTTGTATAAATATTCAAGTTGAGAAAAAAGGTTGGAGTTGTAAATTTTTTCTTGTAAAATGGCTTCGCATAGATAGTTGGTTAAGAGCTTCATCATGGCAACAAACTTGAGTGTTGCCTCTATGTAACAATGTTGATTTTTCCTTAATAAAATGTTGTTAATTCTCTAACTCTCATGCCTCTTCTTAGTATTTTGACATTTTAGGTTTGGTTAAATTGTAGATGTAGTAGTTTACTAAGCTCAATATTCTATTTCCATATTTCTTTATAGGTTTTAAGCTCCTTTGAAATGTTTTATGTCTTTATTTCTATTATGCTTTGTTTCTTTATTATATAAAGCTAGTCTAGTTTGGATCTAATTGGTTTGCATTATTTTGATTTGTTTTCTTGCAGCATATGTGTGGATCCACTACAGGGAAGAATCATTGAAGGTTAAATACACTAATGAGATACTCTTGTAAAGTTGCATGAACACCCTCATGCATGAAAGATTGCAACTTAGAGCCTTTATAGGATTAGTTGTTCCACACCCAGTGTTGATTCCCTTAGTGTTAACATTTAGTCATTTGATTATATTGTCGCTACAAGAATTCATTGAAGGACATTGAAACCTTAGAAATCTCTTCATGATAGATCACATGAATTTCCAAGTATGAAAGATTATGATCCAGAACCCTTATAGAACAAAGTTGTTTTATCTCCTAGTGATAGGCCCAGTGGTGATTTTCCATTTGATTTTATTTATCCCAAAATATGCTTCACTGAAATTAGATCTTAGCATAGGTTAGAATAGGCTAATATCCTACATTTCCTATGCTTTCATCTTTGTCTTACGATATTGGATTCGATAACTAAATGGTGGAATTAGAATACATATAATTTTACCAACACCAGGATACACGATGCTTAGTGTTTGTTGGCATAGAAATATCTTTGAGTTAGGATATCATGTTTAGTAAATATTTTCTGCAAGGGAAACATTTAGTCACCAATTTTACCAGTAACCTTTGAACTTAGCAGGGGGGGAATCATGGTGGTCATAACATAAGGGATATTCTTGTGAACATTTATATGTCCAATTTTGAGGTGGATATCTCTAATTAGGATTATAATTATGATACCCTTGGGTTTTTGAAGGGTAGGGAATTTCTTGAACCAAAAAATATTCTACATATCTAGAGACCTATGGTTGAGTTAGCACCATGTATGCCAAAAGGCTTGTTAAAAAGATCGACACATAATCCAAATTTGAAAGATGCACAAAATTATTGCATTGTGGAAGATTTGACTTAGGCACCTTGTGTTATGTACACCTTCGAAGTGCTCCGAATGTTTTCAACATAGAGGATCACACTACTTATTGCTATCATGGTTATTGATCCCAATAACTCTCAAATTATAATGTTTGACACATCTAATTTCAAGCTACATTTTCCCCACGATGTATACTTTGAAATTTAGATTACTTATAGGGGGAATTCCATCTTTACAATGATCATGGATGAGGGCCCTTCAACAAGAGTCATGTTATTGTCATGTTGGAAAGCTATAGACTTTCCCAAATTAGTTCCATCTCTGATGCTACTGACAATTTTTAATGGTCAATCTTATTAGCCTCATTGGATTATCTCCTACTTTGCTATCTGATTGGGTGGAAAGACTATTTCCTTTGAAGTACGGTTTTTTGCTCCTTGTTCTGGGGTTCCTTATCTAATGTTCTCTCTATACTCTTTGATGCATATCATGCATATTGGTTATTTTTTGTAGTTATACCCTTCAAATCATATTCCTAAATATGGATCCGTGTTAAGATTTGAAACATTGATAGTCAACAATAAAAACCATGGAAAATTTGAAGTACTTGACTAAATCTGATTATAGAACTATCAAAACTAGAAGTGGAAGAATTCGACAAAAAATTGACTACAATATTCTATTGGGACATAATTAGGTCTATGCATTTTAAGCGATGGTTTCCACACTATTTCAATTCTTGTGCTTCATGAAGGTAAGATCATTATGATTAATCAATTAACTTATTATCAATCTAACCCAATTACTTCAGAATTTGCAGTCCCTCTAATAGATTAGTGTCAGTACACCACCAATAATTTGTGGGTTGTAATGTATTATTCCTTGATGGGAACAATCAATTTCTCATCCCCTATCACATATATCAACACCGTCTCTACTAGATCCAACCTACTGAGCACTTCATTTCAAGTCACTTGAGTATATTATTTTCAAAATTCTTATTTAAGGATCCTTGGGTATTACCCTCTTATTCTTCCATAATTGAATATGGTGATCATGTGGTAATGTTGTTATATTTTCTTATATTAGAGGTTTCTTATCAAGCCATTGTTAACGTAGTTGCAAGCCCCAATCCAACTCCTATCCTGATGGAAGATTTAGATCATTTGACGATAAAAATTTGGGATGCCAATCTAGATTAGATAATTATATCATTTTTCATCTATTTTGATGCTCTTAGAGTAGAAAAACTGGAGGAATAAACTCACAGGACCATTTTTACTAATGGATCCCAATATGGAAAATTGGGGTATAAAACAATCCATAAGTATATTTAGGTATTAAAAGATGTTATTTGGGAGTAAAATTTTTCCTCTCAAGTGATGATGCCCCTAATGCTATTATAAGCATAAATATATTCCCAATTGTGCAATAATTTCCTTAATTAGAATACATATGAAAAATTTATTCCACCCAAACATTTACCTCCCTATTTTGATCACCATGATTCGAGAGGATGCTACATCGGCCTCCATTATTCATGGAAAATTATTTAGCCATTTGATCATGATGAACAACACTCTAGAAAATTTGATATTGTAACTCTAGTTAAGAGTTGAAGGATTCTAACATAAACACTAGTAGGTTATTGGGTTGTGTTATAACTAGACCACTAGGAGGAAAAGGGTTTCCATTCTATTGGAGTTCATTTTGGTGCATATATGAGAATAATAGTTGAGGGTGGATAGAGAGAAAAAAAAAGAGGGTTTGTGCATTATAGTAGCCCATGGGCCACAAGTATTACTCCTTTGTACTTGCATCCATTTCCATTTAGAGAAAGAGAGAAAAGTGCCTCACCTTCCAACTAGGTTTTTTCTTGTAGTGGTTTCCCAAATCATATCTTATGTTATTATTGTTTCCTGTGCTTATATTTTATCTACATTCTACTTTCTGCATTTTACATATTGCATGCATGTAAATAGTAACTTAATAAATCTAGAAGTCAATGGAAAGATAAGCCTCATAGTATAGATTTTATATTATTAAGTATAATTTTATCAGATCTATTGTAATGAACTTTGTAGTTGATTATCCATGGAAATTTACATATAATATTAGTATCAAAGCATGTTTCTTTGGGTATATTGTGGAGAGTTGTAGGGGATCTAGATTTTTTAAGACGAAGACCATACAACTCTAGACATAACCGACAAATACGTTAATAAGTAAATGTAGGCATTCATAGTTGTTCATATTATAGAAGATTTTCGAAAGAAAACTATGTAAACAAGTTCAGCTTGTCCAACATTTTAGGTGGACACTCCACCCATCATCAGGGACTTGAAAGCTTTGATGATGACCAAACAAGTTCCTTTAAAGATATCTCAGCACTTGTTCAACCATCATCAAATATTTTGAGTCCTTGATGATGGGTGGAGTGTCCACCTGAAATGTTGGACAATCTAAACTTGTTTACACAATTTTATTTCAAAAATATTCTATAAATATGTTAATAACCCTCAAGATCCCAAATAGGAGATATTTGCATAAAAAGTTGTAGATATAAACCAAATGTGAATCTCCTCATGGAATAATTAACTAATAAGCTTAGGCTATTCAAATAAGATGGTGGTTCTAACATGGAGGTCAGATCAAGGGAGTGAGGATCAAGAAGAACCAAAGAGGGAGTTTAAGAAAGAACCTAAGCAATAATAACCCAGTTGGAATGTCATGAACCATTCATAATCCCCATTCAACATGGAAGCAAAGGTCAACATTAAGCCATATCAAGGTGATATATTCACTCTTTGAATTTAAATCAATCATTGCAATAGTTAGAGGTTTATATTAGTGTTCACCATATAGAGGAAGAACATAAAAGTCATTTGTTTGATTGAAATTAGAGGGCCATGCCATAACGTGGTGGGAAATCCACGTAGAAACCCTAAGACTAGAGGGAAATCCTCTAATAACCAAGTGGGAGGATTTAAAAACTCTCATAAAGTCTCATTTTTACCCTCTTGGGTATGTAGAGGGCTGGTGTATTTGGTAACATTACTTCAGGAAAAGATAGGGTTAAATGTACATGAGTACATGAAAGAATTTAAGAATATGGCCATAATTTTGGTTATCTACACAATGATCCTAGACATATTCCTCAAGTATCTCAAGGGTCTACACAACTATTTATAGAACTAAGTGATGTTTTTCAAACCCTATACAATGGACGAGGCTCATCTACAAGCATAGTAACTAGAGAAAATATGTCGAAAGAAAGGGTAATCATGTGGGTGAAAGTAGATGGACCAGTCAAGAAGACTCTAAGGAGGGGAAGAAGAAGTGGAAAGGGGGAAGACAAAAATACAACAACCACAAAACACCAATGAAAATATCCTAGTAACCACTGCAATCATTGTAATATTGATGCTAATTTAAAGTAGAAGTTTGGAAGTTACATCCAGGGATCAACTCAAAGAAAAAAAATAATTCTAAGAAGAAAAATCTCATGGCCACAAATTTGAGTAATCAAGTGGAAAGTAGCTCAGACATGGATAAGAATATATTCTATTCGTCAATGTAGAAGGGGGTGAATTTGTGTATCCTATAACAATAAGAAGAGAACAAAATGACCATACTCCATATAAAATTACAGATTAAGAAGATGAAAATCAATGCTCAATTCAACTGAGGATCATAGGTGAATCCCATAGCAACAAATATAGTCAAGAAACTAGGACTAGATATTCATAACCATGTTAGCTCATATCCATTGGGATGGGTCAATAAGGAGGCAAAGATAAAGTTCAAAAAGTAGTGTAGAATCAAATTTGCTATTAGAACCAATTTTATTGATTAAGTAGAGGTGGATGTAATTACTATTGATGTATGTGATTTGCATTTGGTATTCCCTATATGTACATGTAGTATGTGATCTTCATTTATAGAGGCAACCAATATTTCCTCATCAAGGAAAGAAAATCCTTCATCAGTAATACAAACAAGGGAAAGTTAGATATCTCACTGATAAGTTCCAACCAAGGAAAAAGGTTGTTCAATTCTGGCAAGAAGTACATTTTGTTATTGCTAATAGAATATTAGTCTATACAATATTCCATGAGAGTTAAGTCATCCCTATATGGGTGAAATAAGGAATAGAAACATCAACTCGAAGAGTTATTGTAGGAATAAAAGGGTGTGTTCTAGGAGCCTAAAGGGATACGTCAAGAGGGAGGTGGAGCACAATATATAGCTTTGGCTAGAATATCCATTTCCAAACATTGGGTTTCATAGTTAGTCAATTATAGAGGTAAACAAGGTGAAGAAGTAGCTGCAAAAACTATTGGAACATGGTGTTATTTGACTAGATACGACACTATGTGGGCCACCCATTATAATTGTTCCTAAGAAGGACAAGACTTGGTGGATATGCATCTATTACAAGGTATTAAACAAAATTATGCTCAAGAATAGGTAGTCCCTACCTAGGATAAATTATTTTTTTATCAGTTGTAGCAAGCCAAAAACTTCACCAAGATGGACTTAAAGTTAGGATGTCGCCTACTTTAGGTTGGAGAAGAAAATACCTAGAAAATTTCCTTCAAAACTAGGCAAGGTTTGTATGAGTGGTTGGTCATGCCATTTGGCCTATGCAATGCATCAAGTATGTCCATGAGGTTAACGAATGATATATTGTGCCCTATATGTGTGTGTGTGTTTGTTTATAATATACTAGTATCTATAGCTACCTAGGAGCAACAAACCTCATATTTAGTGCAAATGCTAGAGACATTAAAGAAGCACTAATTGCTAGAAAATCCTAAGAAGTGTGAGTTTGCACAATAGTACTTGGTGTATTTAGGATATGTCATAGCTGGAGGAGAGATGAAGATAAATCTTTCTAACATGAAGGTAAACATGAAGTGGTTGATGCCTAATAATATTTTTGAGGTTAGGATTTTTGTTGGGACAACATAGTACCTAAGGAAATTCATAGTCTCATTTCCAACAATAACAATTCTACTTTATTCCATAACAATGAGTGGTAAGAGTTTCAAGTGGCGAAAGGGTCAGCAAATGGAATTTGAGGATTTAAAGAAGAATATGAGTCAAGAACCAATTCTAACATGACCTAACTTTCATCAATAATTAAAAGAGATAAAAGGTGAGTGCATATGATATGAGAGAAGTATTAAAGCATGGAGGAAGGCTTGTATGGTACCATTCTAAAATATTTCATGGGGTATTTCTTAACTACCCTACCCATGACAAGGATATCTATACCCTAGTACACATTGTTAAGAAGTGGAAACACTACTTGAATCTTACTAACAAGTCTAGTAACTGGAAATAGGGCATATATCATCCCTTTCATGTACCAACTTGTTCTTGGGAAATAATTTACATGGAATTTGTGGGAGTTTTCCCAGTAATGAGGAAGAGACATGACTACCTACTTGTGGTTATTAGTATTAGCAAGATATGTGTTCTAATTCCTTGTAAAAGTGACCATTAACATGAAAGATGCATCGATCTTATTCTTTGAATAGGTCTAGGTGCACTTTGGGATACCATGGAGCATCATTTTAGATAGGGACACAAGATTTATTAATGCATTTTGGACTACTTTGTGGAATAAAATGGACATGAAGTTGAATAGATATACACCATTCCATCCACAAACAAATGGGAAAATAAAAGTAGTCAACAAAATTTGGTGTAGCTTTTGACGGGATACAATCAAAAGCATTTGAAGACTTGGGATGAAAACCTAGTATATACACAACATTCTTATAACAAATCATTCCACACTTCTACTGTTAATTCTCCATTTGAAGCTTGTTTATATATGATGTTAAAAAATTCTAGAGTAGTGTGTGATCTTGTTGAGGTTTCCAATGTTTTAGGTCAACGCTTCACCCATACGTAAGGATAATAAACTAAAATGATGAATCGAAGAGTGTCAAACTAGGTAAAAAAGGAGGAAAGAAATTAGATAACGAATATGACTATTAAAGGGCCAAAGGGAAATATAACTGTTGGATATTTCATACAAGTAGTAAGGAGGAGTGAGGTGGGATCTTACATGGGATGCCTTAAGGTAATAATTTTTTTTTGAGAATATTAGGAAGATCCATGTCTAGATACAAGAAATGTCAAAAAATTTACAAGAAAAATACAAAGTCAGGCATGATCAATATAATATAGAGAAATCATTCAAGGTGGGAGACATAGTATAAGTATAGTTGAACAAGGAGAAGCTACAGGGTCTTGTTCAGAAAATAAAGGTCCTATTATATCCCTTTGAGATACCAGAAAAGGTGGGATATAATGCCTATAGACTATTTATACCCTCGTACATGTGCATTTACTCAATGGTGAATGCAAAAAATATGAAACTCTATGAGCTTTTGACGCTAGATTAGGAAGAACAACAAGTATTACCTTATGAAAATATTTGGCAATATATGCTCATGTAGAGTTGATAGAGGATACAATTTCACAGAAGTAGTCTAGGATTACAAGACAAAGGAAACATTACCTTTTGACATATTGGGTTGAAAGGATAGCTTTCAGGCAAGGCTAAATGGTACCTGTGGGAGAAGGTAGATGAAAAATTTCCTCACCTCATTCAAGAGAAGATTTTTGGGACCAAGAAAAGGGGGCTTATGATCTATATTGGATCCTTATTTTATTTTTCATCCATATTTATTCTTCTAGAATTAAAAAAGTGGAGGAATAAGCTCACATGACCATTTTTATCGGTAGGCCCCAGTTTGGTAAATTAGGGTCTGAAACCTTTCAAAAGAAATTTCAGGCATTAAACGAAATTTTTTGGGGGATTTATTTATTTTTATTAACTACAACACCCCCTAGTGCTATTATATACATAGATACTTTTCCAACAGTGTAAGGATGGCCTTAAATGAATTCTATATGCAAAAAATTATGTCACCCGAAAGTTGACCTTCCTATTTGGCCACCATGATTTGAGTGGATAACAAGAGATAAAGTAAAGAGGGTTTGTGCATTGTAGTAGTGAACAAAACATAGGTATCACTCTATTTCACTAGCATTCATTTCCATTTAGAGAAATAGAGAGCAGAGCATCTTCACTTTCCAGTTGAGTTTTCTCTCGTAAGGGTTTCCTAGATCATGTCTTGTGTTATTACGGTTTTATGTGATTGTATTTTTTTTCTTTCTTTATTTTCCACAATTTACATATTGCATGCATCAAAAAAATAACTTAACAAATCTATAAGTCTAAAGGAAAACAACCCTCATGGTATATATTCTAGGTTTTTAAGTATAATTTTATCAAATATGTTGTGGAACATTCTCCAGTGGAATATCTAGTGTAGTTTATGGATCAATGCCAATTCTACCATATTGATGGATTTATTAGACACAATTCTCCCATATTATGAAGAAATCCTTGAGTTTATGATTGGTCACATTAGATCTTCGGAAGAAATACACCATCAATCATATTTTCTCCTAGAGCTTAATAAATTAGGGGAATTTTTAGGTAAAAAATGGGCCTAAAAAATTGTATGAAAAAAATAACTTTAAAAGAACCAATATGATTCAAGATGATAATGTCAGCCCCAAGGGAGAATATTTTGGAAGGAAAGCAAGATAACTACTTTTTTTAATTGCAGTTTTGGCTTATCTCCTTATAGGTTTACTCAAATGTCAAGTGTAGACACATGTTTCATGCGGAATTAAATTCCACATCCAAAAAGTACCCACTTTTCATACTTATGACTAGACCCACATTGAAAAAAATATATAATACATGAAGAAAGCATGTGAACACACTTTTTTCATGTATTCTCAATTTTTTGCAATGTGGGTCTACTCAGAAGTATGAAGAGTGGGTACTCGTTAGATGTGGAATTCAATTCCGCATTCAATGGGTGTCTACACTTGACATTTGAGTAAATATATAAGGAGATAACCAAAATATACAATAAAAGAGCAATTTCCTTTCTTTTTCTTTAAAAATTCATAACTCTTATTTTATTATTTCAACTATTATTTTATTGTTTTCCTTAGGAGGCCCATTAGTAGACCTCAAAATTCCCCTAATGAGGTGATGACCCTCAATATTGCAGCAATAATACTACAACTCCCAAGTATCTTGACTTAGATGTCAACCTGGGTTTGTACAAACTTAAGAGGTGTCAAAACTGTGTGTGCAACATGTACTTATCTTTTTCGTTTGCTGAATTTCATGAAAACACTAAGAGGATATCTAGTTAGTGACATACCACACTAACTGTCCTGTGCTATAGGGAAATTTCAAAATTGTAGGAAATAAAAGGAAATAATAAAATCTATGTTATCTACATGAAAGGAAAACAAACCATACAAACTATTAAATAAGATCATATCTATTATATTGTGCAAAAGAAAGCAAACCCACAATTGAAATAAAGCATGGAAACAACAAACCCTAATATTGTAGGAAAAAGACAATTTCTAAAACAAGGTAGGTCAAAGAATCTACTTGGTCTCTTGGCTTCTAAATTCCATTTTTATGGTTCCAGGGACATTATAACACATTAAATAATATTAACCATGAGTTGGATGCAAGTTTGGATGAGTTTTGGATACAAAATTCAAATTGCTACAAGATTCATTCTTTTGATATGGGAGAGAGTCAAGTGAGCAGGAAAATGTGTCAAGGATGTGCTTTGAAGGGAAAATGATGGAAGGGAAGGCCAATAAACGATCAAGTATCTATGATTGAAGGGTTTATTCAACAAATGGTGACTATAAAGTATCCTATAGCTTTGAAAATCAAGGCATTGTACAGTTACAACAACAGTAATGATAAAAAACAAGTAAATACCACAAACCAAAGTGAACTTAATTCATGAAAATATATTCTAAATAAGAAATATAACTACTACTAAATCTATCATATAATGCTCAACTATTATGCATAAAGAAACTATTCAAAAACAAACTAATTAAACCTACATAAAAACAATACTCATAAATAAAATTTGTAGAAATGAAGAAGTGCATGAAAGATAATAATAAAAAAGGGGCCTTGAGCACCTGGGATGGACCCTAACCCAATAAAGCTTAGATCCATGAAGGAGAATAATATAAGAGCAAAAGATGTATTTCAATAATCAAAAAATTTCTTGCACATAAATAAGTTGAAAAACTCCTAAAGTGTTTAAGTTCTTACTGCTTCCTCTAAATTGACTACTGCTAGCTTCTGACTACTCCCTAATGGGATACTCAAGCCCTCTATTTATACAAAATATGTGGGGGAAAGTCTCCTTGAAATGAGGACTTATTTCCCTCCAAAACTCCTAAAATGTAGGATCATGCTCCCTGAGTGACCTCACAACTATAGGAAGGAGTAATTAGTGCTTCAAGATAGTTGAGTTTTATCTTCCTATAGTAGGATACATGCTCCATAAATCTCTTGAATCTTACTCTTAATTTTGATGTTCCTGAATTCCTAGCAACAAAGGAAGATTGAATCTGAGTCCAATCCATTGGGTCTCAAGTTTATGAATATCCTTTTGTGTAAGTGGGTTTTTGCTAGTGCATATTACAACTAGTAAGGGGAATGGTATTACTTGATCTTCATGCTATAAGGTAGTGTATTCCATATCCTTTAGATATTCTATGAACTTTCTTCTCTGAATAATCTAAAGGTATCCTCAAAGAGGAGGATGGCCTATACCTGTATTTGTTTTTAAACCTTCATTGCCTTGTTTTTAAAGAGAGGGTCAATGGATTAGGATGCTTTGGCATGATCTAGAGTTTTTCCTTCAGCTCTATGTCCAAGGATCCTTTTACTTCTTCTTCCTTAACCTATTCATTCCTTAGCCAAGATGTTATGTCCATCAACTATGTATCCCCCAAATATGTATTTGGTTCCCATATAGCCATATTAAGAAGCATAGGGTTGTGAATATAAAATTGAACAACCTTGGCCTTATCTTTTGCATTGCATTGAATGAAAAAGTCAATGAATTATTTAACATCCTGTAGAGAGAGAGATCCTCTTTGTGTAAGAATGCTTATCTAAAATTGGCATCACTGCTCCTTTAGGAAAAAAGGAGTAGGTATTTAAGGTTTCTTGCAACTTATTGCTTCCAAAGAAAGGTGTGTCATGGTGCCCAAGTTTAAAACTAGGGTGGCAACTTGAATTTCTTTTTCCTATTGAAATCTTTCTGTTTGTTGAAATTAGTCCTTTAGATTATTGTTTTCCCTTTCCAAGTAATCCCTTTTGTTGGCTTCAAAAAATATGAGGAGTGTCATATCTTCTCTCAACTTTTTAATTTCATCCTCCATCTTTCCAACATTAGAAACTCCCTTTAGTTGTGTAATTTGCCTCCATATGTGAGTTTTAGCCTTCTCTTTTTTAACCTAAAAGAATAATTGTGGCGCTAAGTGTATATGGAGCATCTTTCCTGCCTCAATTCAAGAGTTAAAGGAAGTGGATCCTCTTGAAGCTGGCTGATTTGTTTTTCTACCAATTTCTTGTAGCTTTGTTGTGTGTTCTTGTAGCCCTATAGGCTACTCCGATAGGTTTGTTGTTTTTTCTTCTAACCTTATAGGTTGAGCACTTGATCCCTCTGGTTGTAATTACATCTTCTTTTCCTCAGGATGTGTGTATGTTACTACTATTTGTGCCACTGTTTTTATTGGTTTCTTTCCTTCTATCTTCGAAGGCTCTTCTTTCTTAAGGATATGGGTTTCTTCTATGGTTATAGGAGTGAGAGATGGAGGCCTAGGCTTGCTAGTAAACCATTCTCTAGTACCTTTTCTTCTTCTAAAATAAATAGGAGGTTCAATAAGTTTAGTTTCCTTGGATTTTGTTGGAGTGCTTAGGGATACTAGTGTAGTAATAATATATTTTTCTTCATTCTCCAAAAGTTATTCCCTCCCTTCTTGTGCTACAAGGGATTTATGACGCCTCTTTATTCCTTTTAATAGTTGGCCTCCTTTATGGTTTCTCAATTTATTTCTGAGGTTTTTTCAATCCTTCTTGAGGCTCTGTTATTTCTTCCCGGGATTCTATTTATTTGACTGCTAATTTGACTTGGTCTTCTTTTTACTTTGTTTCTACAAATTTTAATTCATCCAACTCTAACTATGGCTTTCATAATTCTATCTTACCCAATTTTCCCTCTAATTCTGTTAATTCAACTTGGGCCTCTAAGAAGGCTTGTCTATCCATGCCAACAAAATCTATCCAAGGGATAGGGTTTTGAAAGTGTTCTAGGGCATCCATGACTATTATTTTCATTACACCATGATGAGACAAGTAATTTTGTTTCCCCTCATTTAATTTTGTGCTCATCTCTTTCATGGATTAGAGGAGAAAATTTGGAATGCTAAGTCTTGCTTCAAGAGGCTCCTTTGCTTGGAATTTTAGTTGATACAAGAGCCTAAATAGATAAACACAGACAATGCTTCATATACCTTCATAAGAAATATATTTAAGGATATGATATGCAACTTAATCTCATGGGTGTGGTAGGCTTTCCCTCATGACCCCATTCTTATCTTCTTCTAGGTGCTCATGAGGGAGGAAAAATCCTCATTTGCATTAATTACTTCATGTCTCTCCTTCTTACTTCATTTAGTCCCCTTGGTAAGGGTAGAAAATTTGTTGATTAGGTATTCATCAAGGTATATTATCAAAACCTTAACTGCAATGACTATTTCATGGTCTTCAGAATGTTGCAGGTTTAGAGAAAATTCTAGAGCAATCTCATCACTATACCCTATAAACTTTTAAAAAAATATTAGCCAATGAAATTTTTCTAAGATATCCTAACTTTAGGATTCTGATATATTTGAGTTTCCTCTATGGGTTCTCTTCTATTGAATACCCCTCCCATTGTATGAAATAATTCTTCACAAATTTAGATAGGAAATGTTTGCAAGGGAGTACTAGTTTTCTGCTGCTATAGGAATTAGGGTTTTGTTTTGTGGCAACAAGGGATCCTGTAGCTTAGAAAAATGTACAATATTCAAATAGAAAGAGAACAACTTATCAACCTATCACTCCATGAAATTCATCATTTTATGGTATAAATCATTTTCATTTGAACTCTTGAAGACAACAAATTATATGGTTGCTTCTCTATTTAAGTTAAACTGTTAACACAATAAGCTCTACTAATGGATCAATTGAGGAAATTTAGAATTGAACCTTATGCAAAATGTGAGTAAGGGAATTGGACTTATGTTGTATTGGAGGAGACCTGTGTCTCTTAACCTATCTCACACTTTTGTGGGTATTTTTTATTATCCTATAGCAGTATTCTTGTATCCTATAGCAATGCCTAAAATATCCTGTAGAAGTTCCTATAGTAGACATTTTATAAGCCCAATAGTTTTGTCTTACTCCTATAGTGGTGGCATCATGCAAAACATGAAGTGGCAAGTCTTGGAGTACTCCCAAGTTAAGTTGAGTTGTTGTCGAAGGTTGATGAGAAAAGGCTCAATGTGAAATGGTTCAGTTGAACCCCACCCACTTCTTGTCATCCTTCGTACTCCACATATTTTTCCATTTGTAAGTGATGATGGATTACTTTTAAAATGACCCTTATTTTTTGTCTTATTCTCTTTCACATATGTGGGTGACTTGGAGAAAAAGTGAAGTTTCCTATCATATTTGGCCAAGACCCATGCTAGAATAATTTGGCTATAAATTCCTCTATTTTTTTCACTTTGAACATTTTCTAATTCTTGGGATAAGTTCAAAGGGTGGTATTAGAAGATTCATACCCGGTGCCTTTCCTTTTGGTGTGTCTAGAGGTGGTTTTGATGCTTATTTAGGTGATATGATGTTGTTGTTGTTGAACATGTGATCTTGTAGCAGTATACAAGAGATATTGTAGTACTCAAGGTGTTTTTTTGAGATGATAACTACTCTAGAGATGTAAAAATTTGTGGCATGCAATGATCTCTTTCAAGAGTAATGGAAACTTGGGCTTGTAGGGTTTTTGAAGGCTACTACAAGACTATCATTAGTCTCTTGTAGTAGTCACATAAACTCTTCATTCTCATCATTTTATTCTTTTGACGCATCAAGGAGCTTTGATAATTTAAAGAGGAGCCAGTGATGGTGATGGAACATTTTTTATGGTGTCGGTGATGGAAAGACAAGGAATTTTGAGTTGTTATTTAAATAAAATGATGAAAAATGGAGGAAAAAATCAGTGGTGAGGCATGTTGATGAAATAGTTGTTTCACGATGCCTTTGATGCTCTTCCTCATCCTATATACATTCTGTGACTTTTTAGAAAATTTGGGATATCTTGTAGCATTGCAAGAGTTTGCTATAGAAGCTCAAGGAAGTGGAAATAAATGCATTAAAAGGACTTGGAAATTCTGAGATGAAGTTGTGGATGATGGGTAATGAAGGAAAATAGTGTAGGGTTGCTTTCTAAGCCCTATGAGAGCACATGGCATAATATTTTGGGCTATATGTGCAGGATGGCTTCTTTAATCTACCTTGTTGATTTTCCTTTGTGATACTTGCACACAAATCAAGGTAAGATAAAACATTTTTTATCATTTTTGTTTTAGGCTTACTAGTTGCCTCGTGGATGTTTTCAGCTAGTATGTCTACCATAGGTTCCTTAGAGGAGGTTTTCACTTGGGGATCTTCATTGTCATTTTTTTTATTTTTCTCAGACTGATAGGCTACTTCATAGAGGTTTTCAGCTAATGAGCTTGCCTGATGTGCCTCAAAGGAGGTTTTCAATTGAGTGTTTTTTATCTTTTTTTTATTTTATTCTTTTTTATCTTTTTTCTTTTCTTGCTAGTGAGAGGTTGAATAGATTGGGATCTTTGAGGCTCTCAATAAATTTCATCTCCTTATTGAATTAGTAAGTTCATCCCTGGAGAGGGGATTCTTGTATGATTTCAATTGATAACCATTTACCAAAAGTGAAATCTACTCTTAATATGTTGTTCTAATTTGGGCTGAACCATTATCATAGCAATTTTCAACCAAATAAGATCCTAGTCATCTAGGAATGAGCTTCCCTTTAATATCCTTAAACATAGAGTCATACAAGAGGGCCTAATCAACCTTTGGAAGGATCTAGTCTTGATATGCTTGTCATACCAAATTTTTCTTTGCAGTTGTTCCAATTCAATATGAAATTGGGTCTACAACTTGTATTCATCAAGTGCATTTAATTGCTACAACCTTTCTTCCAATTCTTTGGTGAGATCCAAGTCAAGCTAGGATGCCATCCTTAGTGCATTGTACTTCAACTCAATATATAACAAGGCTTTCTTAACATATGCTAACTTGTAGGGGGTGAACCTAGCAGTGGTCTTGTAGGCCTAGGTGGCCTCAAAATGTCTCTCTTCCTAATCCTTTTTTTCTGCTATTGATCACCTTGGTCAAAGTTATCTCCAATTCTTTGTTAGTCACCTCTAATTTTCCATTTCCTTGAGGGTGATATGTATTAGATTTCCAATGTTAGATGTGATGTTGCTTCATGATTCCCTCAATAATATTAGAGGTGAATTAGGAGCCTTGTTCATCACTAATTATATTAGGAAACCAAACTTATAGAAGACGTTTTCCCTTAAGAAAGCATCCACATTTTGCTCTATTTTTTCTTTCACCTCAGCCCACTTGGTTAGGTAGTCAGTTCACACAATAATGTACCTCTTTTGTCTAGATGGAGGATCAATATGACCAATGAAGTCCATGCCCCACTTCTCAAATGGATTAAAAGTAACTTGAGTTTGTAAAAGCAATTCATCCCTCTGATTAGGTTTCCCCATCCTCTGGCATTCATTACACTATGTTGTGTATCTCTAGGAATGTTTGTGGAGGGTTAGCCAATAGTATCCTGCTGGCAAGATCTTGTAGTATATCCTCTTGGTATAAAAATCCCCCCCATAGGTTCCATCATGGTAGGCTAAGAGGATTTCAGAAACTTCATCCCCCTCACACATGTTCTTAGGATATTATCAAGCCCCAACTTGAAGAAGTGACCCTTAATCCAAGTGTAAGAGGCACTATTTCTAACAATATTTATTTTCTCCTTTGAAGATAAGTTAGGAGGGAAATGGCATACAACTATGAAGTTGGCTATCCAACAAATGATGGAGATAAGAGTGAGATGGAAAAACTATGGTCATCAAGTTGCTGGTCATCCACCATTTCTTCATCATCTACACACAAGCTTGGTCTTGAAAGAAGTCTGCAACAACATTATTTTTTCTAGTTTTGGCAACAATAGTCAAATCAAATTGTTGTAGCATGATCAATACGTACAAAGATATAATAACTAATAACGTAATGCCTAATCTTTTTCAAATAATGTACAACAACTAAGAGTTTTTTCTCATTATCTCTATAGTTAAGTTTAACTTTGGAAATATTCTTGCTTATAATTAAATGGCATAGTTAATTTTACCTTTGAGATATCCCAATGTTGCCCCAACTACTTTTTCTGATGCGTCTATATACATGTGGAAGGGAAAAATCCAATTTGGACCTCTAAGGACAGATGCAATCATTAGTTTTTCCTTGATTTCCTCAAATTCCTTTTGACATAAATATGTCCAACATAACTATGCATCTTTTGTTAGTAATGAAAACAAAGGAGAAGCAATTGCGCTAAAATATTTGATGAATCTTTGATAATAGCCATCAAGGCCTAGAAATCGTCTAACATCTTTCTATTTTTGAGGAACAAGAACCTTTTTGATGATGCATATTTTGTAGGATCTACTTGGATTCCTTTTTCAGAGAGAAAGTTCCTTAAAACAATTTCCTCATTCATCATAAATAGGTATTTCGTATGGCTTAGGGAGAGATTCATCTCTTTGTACCTCTGTAAAACTTTGCATTGGTTGGATAGAGAATCATGGAAATCATCCCCATAGGGTGTAAAATCATCCATGTAGATTTCTACTAAATAATCTACAAGGTCGAAGAAAATACTCAACGCGGCCCTCTCTAAGGTGGCAGGGGAATTGCACAAGAAAAATGGAAGAACTCCCTAAGAAATGAATCCCGTGGGAATGTGAAAGTGGTTTTATCCTAATATTTAGGGCTGATTTGAACTTTATTACACCCATTGAAGCGATCAAAAAATGAGAAGAACTTTTTCCTTGCAAGGATATCCAAAACTTATTCCATAAAGGGGAAGATAAAATGGTCATTTTTGGTGGCTTTGTTGAGTTCTATGTTTTCAACAAATATTCTCCATTTTCAATTATTTTTAGGGACATTAACTAGGGGAGATACCCACTCATTATCAATCATTGGATAGATGAATCTTATGTCCACCAATTTATGCAATTCGTCCTTAACAGTGTCTTTTAATGTAGGGTTCATTCACCTTTGTTACTAGTGAACATGTTTATGACCTTCCTTAATGTATATACGATGAATTCATATAGAAGGATGGAATCCTTTTATTTATTTATAGTCCCATGCAAATGCATCAACATGCTGGTTCAAAACAGTGAGCGAGTTGTCCTCTTGTTCAACTAAAAGAAAGGGGTTGATTTTCAATGTTTTGGAAGGGTTGATTTCTATGGTTTTCACATTATTTTGTTTAGAACTAGTAGTTATCAGATCTTCCCATGAACTGCCTTGAGAATAGATAGGTTTTCCTATAGATTCATATTTCAAGCCATTAACAATCATGGCAATAGGGTACTTATTTTGTAGAAAATTTTCAAGTTGATTACCTTGATCCATTTGTGTGTAGCCAATGGTGGTTTCAAATGTACATATAGGTAAAGGTCTTATTCTTCTTCTTATGCTTATAGGTGAAGGTTTTATTATTCTTCTTATTCTTCTACAAAACTAAGAAAATCATGCTCAATGAGTGGTTGAGAAGGTGGACATGATGAGAAGCTGTTTTTTAGATTTCCCATTAGTGATAGTCATATTTCCATCGCTACAGTTGAAGTAGGGATCAATAGTGGACAACAAAGGTCTTCCTAAGATAATAGGGTATCCATTAAATTTGGTCTTGAGCTAAAGGATAGGAAATCTATAGGATACTCCCAAGAATAATTGGAGATAATAACATCTTTAATAACACCTTTATGTGCAACTATGCATCTATCAACAAGTTGTAGCACTATCATGTTCTTCCTAAGGGATTCTTTGAGATCGAGTTTAAGCATAGTATCCCTATTCATGAAATTTATTGTAGAGCCCAAGTCAATTAGAGTGTTAGAAACTAAAATACCATTGATTTGGACATCTACTACCAAGATCTCAGGATAAAACTACTTTAGGGTGATGACCTTCCCAAGCATAACATGAGCTAATTGTCCCATGACATTCATTGATCTAGGGGATTAGTAAAGTGATAAAAGTTAAAAGTGCTCAAAAGTGATACAAAACTATACCAGAGAGCATATATCGATGACTTGAATCCAACACAACTTTAATCGCTCAAAACTGATATCGTATGCTCCTAATATCACGTTCTGATCATTTTCCCAAACAAGCAAAATATTTGCAGGTTGGATGTAGGACTATTGAATGGGTAGTTCGTACACTGACTAGGAAGGTTGATCGAACATGTTGACTGGGTTTCTCAAGCCAATGGCAGGCTGCCGCTTGGCCTCACTGCATTGGTTAAATATGTTGTGATTTGATTGGTTTAATGTGTATTTACATGGTCTAGTGAATGGAGGCCACATGGACCAATGGAGGGCTGCCACATGGCCTCCCAACGGTGCATTAAAATTTGTTATTGGCCAAATTTCCTCTATAATTTTTGAACACATGACCTCCAGTTTACACGCACAACTCCTTACCACTAGGGCCCAGGTGGGACTTAAGCATATTAGTCCCCAATTTCTATTTAAAGTTTATTCAAATTGCATTTGGGGGATGGGCTGGGGCTAAGCCCTGGCTCTCGGCCACCCCATGTCCATGAAACCATAGGTGGAGGACTACAGGCTTGGCCTTAGCCCCGACATCAAGTCATGAAACAAGCATATAACAAGATGCAACGTTGGGTCAAGCCCTTTGCGGAAGGCGCTAAGGGTTAGCTCGGCCCTAGGTCTCGTGCACACCACATACGACCGGCGCAAAGAGCTGACAGGTGGGCACAGAGTTTGGGACCAATGTATGGTCGCGATACCCACATGGAACCACAATGAGAGCTCAGAGGTGTTAACAGCTCAAGCACAGAGTTTGGGGACCAGCCTCAGTCACATGCCGTCATAAAACCACATGCCACCATCACAGAGTGCTTAGCGCGAATTTTGCAATGGGCACGTAAATTTTGGGATAAGCCCCAGTTTCATGGGCATGATAAATCATAAGACCAACCACCAAGGATCCAAGGGCTATGCTGATGGGCGCAAGCAGTTAGCCACAATTCCTAGGCGCATGGCCCCATGTGGACTTGATTTTCTGCCCAAGACCTTACTGGAAAATTTAACTAAGTGATATTTTGCACCAATTTTGGCACAAATCATCCAGCGCTGGGTGAATTTTTTGCTCAGCGCACCTGGTAAAGGCAGATTCATAGGATGAATAACAACCCAGTCTAGTTTGTAGAGCAGTTAGGAGAAGAAACTTTGGGAGAGCATAACTTCTCCAGTTTTTGGCCAAATTGAGCCCAACAAGAGCCCAACTAGGGGTTTTTGACTGTTATGAAGCCATTGGAGACATAATATTTACATTCTAAGCACTTTAAATCTAAATTTGAGCACTTAATGAAAGAGGCCCATCATTGGAAGCTGGACCAGGAGATGTAGCCTAGGAGAGGGGTGAACTCCTTTATCATTTTTGTTGTTATGTGTTTCTGATATGGTATTTTATCTTTGTTTATGTTGTCAAATAAGTTTTAAATTCCATTATTTTATGTGTTTTGCAAAGTGATCCATTGCCTACAACAAATAAGTATTTTACTTGCAAATTTTTACATCACCTTCAAGTTTACAATTATAGATCAGTTTGGTATCAGAGCCTAAGGTTATTGTGAAGGTTTGATTTTGTTTGCAAGTGTTTTCTAATGCTTACAAGGTTGAAGCTTAAAAGAGGAGAAGGAGAAATTGTGGAGCCAAGATCTCAAATTGTTTCAAGGAGAACACTCACACCTCAAGCTTCACTAGTCATGGCACATGAAGAAGGTCTTGAAGGGATGTCTGATGATGAAATAACTTTCAGAAAAGATTTCTTTGAAATGCCTGAAATGGTAAAGGTTCTTTATGAAGAGAGGAATTCAAGGTTGCAAGGAGAAAGCTCAAAACCTCCAAAGGGAGATGGAGGAAAAGGAGGCAAACCTCCAAAATGGAATGGAGGGAATAGTGACAAGCCACCACCTTCACCTCCATCCTCATCCTCATATTCATCCTCATATTCTTCCACTTCTTCTACCCTTTCACAAACACCTCCAAATTCTCCAAAGGGACATGGTAAAACTCCTTTGTTAAAGCTTCACATTAAGTTTGAATTGCCTATGTATTATGGAGAGGTAGATGTTGAGAAATTAAATAATTGGATTCCTCAAATTGAAGTGTATTGCAGGATACAAAGAATCAAGGATGATGAGACCAAAATTCAGCTTACTTATCTTAGGTTGGAAAGTGCAACACTTATTTGGTGGGAGGCAAAAAATCAAGAGAAATTGAAGAAACATGGTAAGGTTTTATCCTCTTGGAATGATTTTGTTGTTGCAATAAGAAGACAATTTTATCCATTAACATACATGCAAAAAGATATAATGGATTGGAAAAACTTTAGGCAAGCTAAGGGTCAAAATGTGCAAAGCTATACTCAAGAATTTAGGAAAAGAGCTTTAATTTTGGGTATAGATTTGTCCTCCCAAGATACTCTACTGAAATACACTACAGGATTGCATAATTACTTGAGACACACAATTCTCATGTTTAACCCTACAAAACTAGATGAAGTTTGTGTACAGGCAACTCATTTAGAGGCAAGAGGGAAGAATGTTTATGAAGAAACTAGTCAGAAGTCATTTAATTCTGGAGACAAAGGAAAAGGGAAGTTCAAAGGTAAGGATTATAAGAATGCTTCAGTCAAGAAAGAGGGAGGAAAACTCACATGTAAGCATTTTTCTAAAGAAGGCCATGATGAAGACCACTGTTGGAAACTTCATCTTGAGATGAGACCCAAAAATTTTAACAAGGAGAAAGAAAATATTGGTGCAACTACACAACAAGATCTAGGATATGATTCTGGAGATGAAAAAAAAGTCATAGCCATGGGATTGAAAGGTAAGGATTCTATTGCAAGTACTAACTCTTCTAGAAAACCCATTGAAACTCAAAATGAAAGAGAAAGAATAGAGATTTTCCATATTAAAGTCATCACAAAACATAAAAAAGTAGATACTTTGTTCAATAGTGGTTCACAAGCAAACCTCATTTCAGAAGATGTTGCCAGTAAACTAAATTTGGAAACTATTCCTCATCCTAAACCTTATCCTTTAGGTTGGGTATGTGAAAATCCCAAATTGCAAGTGACAAGAAAATGCATACTTAGATTTTCCATCTCTGCAAATTTTATTGATGAGGTAGAACTTGATGTCGTACCACTTGACATTAATGGGATTGTTTAGGGAAGCCCATACTTATATGACATGAAAACCATATTTCATCTCCATGAGAAAAAGTATCATTTGTTTAAAGATGGGATTGAGTATATTGTTAGATAAGATAGCAAGAAGTTAAATTTATCTCTTGTGAATGTTGGATAAATGAAGAGGTTTGTTAATGCTAGTTAGAATTTTACATTGTTAATGATTAAACATAAAGATGTTGATGAATTTGAAGCCTTCCAAAGATGTGATGCAACATTAAAATCTTATTTAGTTGAAGTTGTTAACATATGTGATAAGATGTTTCAGGAATCTAATATGTTTCTTCTCAAAAGAGGAAAACAACATGAAGTTCATTTTCAACAAGATGCATCACTTTTGAACATTGGTTTGAACAAGATGCCAGTGTTAGAGAACGTTGGAATCAAGAAGATGCAAGAGCTACTTGACAAAGGGAACATTAGTTATAATACATCTTCTTGTGGGTATCCTATTGTTTTGCCTTTGAATAAGGATGGTGTATGGAGATGGTGATCACATTTGGTAAAGAGTCGAGCTAAATACAAGGCTAGACATGTTAAGCATCATGTTGACCACAATTTTCAGGTTGGAGATGAAGTAAGGCTTTGCATCAGCAAAGAAAAACTTCGAAGTGAAAACAACTTGAAATTGGGTAAGCCTCATTTGATTGAAGACGTAGGAGAGAATGTTCAGACTTTTTTAACATAAGTTTTCTCTTCTAAATATCTTGAATAATTGCAGCAAGATCTTATCCTTGACAGAGAAACAAGAACTTCAAGAAGAAGGAACGAGAAGCACCTTCATATGGGGTTCAAAGGTACAAAACCAGGAAAAGCCAAATGGATTGAAAATGGAAAGGTGAGGGAACTGTACCCTCATTTGTTTGTTGACTGAAAATAGTCTTTTGGAGGTCCAAAAGCTTCTAGTTGGGAGGAGTGATCTAGGGGATTAATAAAGTGCTCAAAATTCAAAGTGTTCAAAAGTTCACTAAACCTATACCAAAGCATAGATCTCGACGACTTGAATCCAACACAACTTGAATTGCTCAAAACCTATATCGTATGCTCCCGATATCGTGTTATGACCATTTTCCCAAACAGGCAAAACATTTGCAGGTTGGATGCAGGAATGCTGACTGGGCAATCTGTACACTAACTGCGCAGGGTGACTGGACATGTTGACTGGGTTTCTCAGGCCAATGGAAGGCTGCCACTTGGCCTCACCACATTGGTTGAAATCTGTTGTGATTTTATTGGTTGAATGTGTGCTTACGTGGTCCAATGAATGGAGGTCACGTGGGCCAATGGAGGACTACCACGTGGTCTCCCAACGGTGCATTAAAATCTGTTGTTGGTCAAACTTCCTCCATAGGTTTCAAACACATGACCTCTAGTTTACCAGCGCAGTGCCTTACCACGAGGGCGCATGCGGGACTTAACCATATTAGTCCCTAATTTCTATTTAAAGTTTATGTGAATTGTGTTTGGGGGATAGGGTCGGGGCTAAGCCATGGACCCTGGTCACCCTACACCCATGAAACCACAGGTGGAGGAATGGGGGTGCAGACTTAGCCCCAGTCTGAGGTCAAGAAACAAGCATATAACCAGAGGCAACGTTGGGTGAAGTGATGAGGCTCATCATTGGGTAAATATATGGACCTTAAACCACCTCCAAGCTTACTAAAATCAACTCTTCTCATAATTCCTTACATGTTTTAATTATATTTTGCTTAATGAGAAGAGTAAAAGTAAGATGTTATGTCTAGTGGTCTAATGTGCATTGATTATAGGTTTTTGGGAGAAAATCATGGCAATTTTGGCTAATTAAGGTGCAGAAACTCGAATGAGACAAGAAGGAGAGATTATAGGAGATTGATCTCCCTCATTAAATCCTCACTCATTCAAATATCCCTCAATCAAATCACACTAGCTAGGAGTTGCAGGCAGCCGAGTCATGAAGATCATTGGCAACCGAGCCAATGATAGTTAAGAACCAATTCATCTTGAGATTGGGAGTGAAGCCTCCCTAGATTTAAGGAATTTTTTGGAAACTTCAGTTGTATAAAAAAGGAGGCCTAGAGCCTCATTAGGATTCGGATTTTTTTATGCAAGATAACTAAGCACTTTCGAGTTGAAGGATTGTGGAAAAACACTGTTATGTATTTTTTTGATATGTTAATGAAAATGAGCATTTCCTTGATCCAACACTGAGTTGACTCAGAGGGCTGAAGCTCTTGGGTTAGGGCCCAACCCTAGTAGCAAAGGTTCCTCTTATTGTACTTGTATGCTTAGGTTATTTCATAGATTACTTGTTGAGTTGATTTTGGCACTGTTTCATTGCAAGTATTGGTGAATTTGATTAGTTTGCTTCCATTTGTGCATAGCTTTAGTAGTAGCTTTAGAAAGATAAAGGAATATTAAAAAAAGCTGATAAAAGGTGGATCTTTCCTCACTCCTCCCTTCAGGGACCATGGTTTGAGGAAAAACTCCCATTCAGCCCCAAAAAGACAAAATTCTGATTTCTTATGAAATTTAGGGTTTTCTGCTAATTAGGCGAGCATCTTTCAGTTTTCAAGGATATATTTCAGTTGTTATTTCTAATATCTCCAGCTTTGTATTATATTTCATGGTGTTCACAATACACTGCAAGTATTTCCATGCATGAACTAGGCAAATGAATGATGAAATTTTGTTTTCTTATGTTGTTGGAAATCTTTCTTGTTTTGACATGATTATGGGTAAATGACAATGATGTGTATTGTAGGAGTTTCAATAGTGCAGGAAGACCTCATGTCAGTAGCCCCAACCTAACCTCTTCCATCCATGATCGCCAAAAGACACTAAGTCCATAAACCGAGTTATCATTTCATAAGAACAACTTGCCATGCTTGTTGAGTGAATCCAACCATCCTACAAACTCGGGTTTGAGTTCTGATGAAGTCCTAACCACTCTCCTACCTTATTCCTTCCATCGCTCACCTTCCCTAAGCCCCATACCACTGTCGAAATCACTCCTTATGCTTTCAGCTTGATCCTATAGGAATACAGCGGATCCTGTAGGTGCATTAGGACATCCTGTAGACATCATGTAGGACAACCTGTAGTGGCCTGTTTTGAGGCCGATTTGTGAAAAATGCATCACGAAAGATAGGAGAAGACCCCTGCTTTCCTCTCAAGCCATCTAACCCTTAACAACCATCTCTCTCCACACCTAACCCACCTTCCATACAATAAATAAGAATTAGCATTCATGTTTTCACAAAAAGGACAAAAAGTAAAAGGTTGTTGTGTTCATTCATATGCACAACAGTAAAGTGTTTGATTAGATCAGATTGCATGCTTAGGATAGTTAGGGTTCCACATGTGTTAGATTAGAATTCTTCTGAAGCAAGGTATCTTAACAGATAGCTAGATGAGTGGTGTTCTTTAAAGAATTTATTTCATTCCTTCATTACTACAGTAGATAATATTTGAATTCTCTCAAATAGGGTAAAATTCCCCTTTCACCATTGGTAATCAAACTTCTTCTAATCAATAGAAGGTTGGTTTGAGAAACCCTAGTGGTCTATCGCCAACTCAGCAGTGACAAAGAGTGGATCCGTTACATCTATTTATGTATACAAGACTGTCACCTCTAGTTTGTACGAACCCCGGGTTGATAAAGTAAAGTTGTTAGCCCTAGGAGTTGCATCATTCTTAGTGCAATACTGGCCCTCATCATGAAGCACTTTGTGGAAGGTGCTAAGAGTTAGCTTGGCCCCAGGTCTCGTGAACACACCATACAACCAGTGCATAGAGATGACATGTGAGTGTGGAGTTTTGGACCAGCCCATGGTCACAATACCCACATGGGATGATAGCAAGAGCTCGAAGGTGTTAACAGTTCAGGCATGGAGTTTGCGGACCAACCCCAGTCACATGCCGCCATAAAACCACATGCCACCATCACAGAGTGCTTAGCTTGGATTTTTCAATGAGCGCATAAATTTTGGGATAAGCACTGGTTTCATGGGCACAATAAGACCAACCACCAAGGAGCCAAGGGCTATGTCGACGAGGGCGTGCGGTTAGCCCCAGCCCCCGGGCGCATGGCCCCATGTGGTCCTGATTTTTCTCCCAAGACCTTACTAGGAAATTTAATTAAGTGACATTTCACACCAATTTCGGCGTGAATCTCACTAGTGCCGAGTGAAATTATCGCTTGGTGTGCCCGGAAAAAGCAAATTCGTAGGATGGATAGCAGTCCAATCCATTTTGTAGAGTAGTTAGCAAAAGAAACTTTGGGAGAGCATATCTTCTTCAGTTTTTGGCCAAATTGAGCCCAACAAGAGCCCAACCAGGAGTTTTCGACTGTTCTAAAGTGATTGGAGACATAATATTTACATTATGAGCACTATAAATCCATGTAAACACAAATTTGAGAACTTAATAAAAGAATCCCATCATTGGACCAGGAGATGTAGCCCAGTAGAGGGGTGAACTCCTTTATCACTTTTGTTGTTATGTGTTTCTGATATGGTATTTTGTCTATGTTTATGTTGTTAAATAAGTTTTGAATTCCATTATTTTATGTGTTCTTCAAAGTGATCCATTGCCTACAAGACATAATAATTTTACTTGCAAATTTTTACATCACCTTCAAGTTTACAATTACATATCATTGATAGTAGTGGCATCTCTTTCTCTCCCCCATGGCCTTCTAAGACATTCCTCCTTGATGAAATCATTGTATATAGGAACATCCTTGATGGATTGAAGGAGAGGAATATTGATAGACATATTTTTCAATTCTCCCAGGAGTTCAACTTATTTTGGGGTGTGTGCCTTGTGAGTGGTCAACCTTTCAGGATAGGGAGGCTTAGTGACTTGAGGTGCATGATCTTCCTTCTATTCTTCTTTATTTTTCTATTGTAGAAGGCAAGTGAGAATCCAAAAGGACATTCCCAAACCTAAGGTTGATCTCTTTAATTTCTATAGCATAAGTTGGATAAATGGTTTCTCCAATGTAGACTGGTTATGCCTACTTGTTTTTAGGATTTTGATTCTGTTGGGCAGGCATATGAGGTTGTTTTGGAGGATTATTTTGGGGTACTTTTGGTTGAGGAGGAGGCATTAAGGTAGGTGGTTATGGCTTCTTGAGGCATCCATCTAGAAGATGGATTACTCCATTGAGGAGGTTGGTGTGGAGATGGATGAAAAGGAGGAATGACATTTTGGGGAGGATAAGGCCATGGAGTGGGCGTAGACTAGGATGACGTGTTAGAAGGACACTAATGTTGAAAATGTGCATTATATTTTCTATTGAAGAGGGGTAAATAATACCTTATTAACACTACCTGTGGGCTTGTGGCCTCTTTTAATTGACAAAGCGGAGCTGCTCCATGCTCCCTTCTACTCCTTGGTATACAACTTTCAAACCTAACAAAGATGAACATTTTCTAGTGGAGTGATTTTATTCACATATAGAACATGCCTCTATGACATGTAAATGACACTCATTCCTAGGATGTCTTTTAGTGCATCTAGGGAAAAATATAGCTAATGCCATTCTTGCTTCTTCTTGTTTTCTATTCATATATAGTGTATCCATTTGCATATCAAAAGACTCTGAGGATGAGTCTGTTTGAGGCACTGTATGGGCGAAGTTGTAATACTCCCATTAGTTGGAGTGATCCAGTGAACATGGTGTTGATAGGACCATACATGTTGGCAAAGATGGAGCAAGAAATGTAGGTAAGCAAGAAGAATTTGAAGGTAGCACAGGACATACGTAAAACTTATGCAGATTAGAACAAGCTATTTAAGGGGTTTCATGTTGGGGAATAGGTGTACTTGCACATCAAGCCTAAGAAGAGCTCATTGAGGGTTGGATCATGTGCCAAGTTGACACCTCATTTTTGTGGAGCATTCAAGTTTCTTGAAAGGATTGGACCAGTAGCCTATCAACTTGCACTACCTCTGACAATGAAAGTCCATGATATTTTCCATGTGTCCTTGCTTAAGAAGTATGTTAAATACGTTGATCATATGATTGACTGGTATGTATTGCAGGTGGAGCTAGATGGAGAATTCCAACTGAAACCTCAGTGTATTTTATGGAGAAATATGATCACGCTCCAGAATCAAGCAATCAAGCAGGTTAAAGTGCAGTGGAATCACTTTGGGCCCGATGAAACTACATGGGAGATGGTGGATTAGATGCGGGCTATGTATGCTTCTCTATTCACTAGTTGAGCGAATGTTTTTGGCATATGTTTTGGTGTGATGTTTTGGTGTATGTATATATGTATATGGATGTAAATACCACCATGATTTGTGTTATAAAGCTCCAATAAGCGGTATGGATTTCATGTCATTATGGTTATCGTGTTGTTATGTTTTCATGTTGGTTTGGTTCTCAACAGGTTGTTCATTATAAATATTGCCTCAAGCTTAGTTATAAATCTCCATGGGCAGTATGATTTGCTTACAGTAGTCTTGTTGGTTGTAGGTGTCATTGAACACCAAGGATGGTGTTCCTCCAAGGGGGAGGGTTCTATAATAGCCCTAGTCAAAAATCCATGTAATAAATTTAATAAAGAAAAAATAATAACCAAGGTCATGGGACACGTATTCCAACCTAAATGTTGGGAAAAACATCTTAGTGTGGGTGTTCATTTGGTTTATTGTGGCTAAGGAAATTGGAAAAGGCAATGACAAAGGATTTGGAAAGGCAAAGTGGCATTAATTGGCATTTTGTTTATGAAAATAATGGAAATTAGGAGAAAATGAAGGTGAAAGGTTACATGTTGTATGTGAGGAGGAAAATGAAGGAAAATAGAGGCCTCATTAATAAAAAGGCTTATGAGGATCAGTTCACAACCTTTTGTTAGTTCAATTTTGGATCTCTCTCTCTATTCTCTCTACTCTCTCATACTCTTGGAAACTTAAAGTATTCTTGGAGCACTCTAGCATTGGATGAAAGTAGGCAAAGGAAGGACAAGAAAGCAAGAGAAAGTAAGGATAAAGCAAGGAAGAGCGAGATTGAAGCGACTACAATGGAATTACTTGTAGGTATCGAGTTGCATGTATGATTTCCTTGCTAGTTTTGGCATGCATGATACATGCATGTGTATTTTTGGTTCTCTTGTTGTCATTGGCACGTGTCTTGTGAGGTGTGACAGTGGTTTTCAGCCTTGCCTTGACACTTTCAGATAGCCATGGTGTGATGGGGTTTTGTTGTTTTGGTTGAGCTGGATTTCCAGATGGTTTACAAAACGAAGTGGGGTGGTCCCAAGGGAGAAACACAAGGCCCAGGAATCCCTGGACCGACGAAGGTGGGATTGTGGTAAAGCTTGATTGTGTATGCCCTCATTAGTCCTAGGAATCTGTTGGGACAGGGTCCCCTAGGGTCAATTTTTTAATAAATTTTGTTATTTATGTAAAGTCTCTGCATTTTGAGGAAGCGGAGCATGAAGGTCATAGAAGTCAAAGGGGCTTTAGGAAGGTCAAAGCCCCTTAGTTTGTTAGAAGTTAAGATGTTTTGTGACCTGCCCATGGTTCATAAACCATGGTATTGTAATGAAAGAAGCTATATAAAGAAGCCATATCAAGTCATAGGAGGTCAATTAGTAATTGAAGATCTATGCATGGGAAAGTTATCTAAGTTAGAAGAGTCTATTTTCTGTACTTAGGCGAAGGGGAAGGCTCCTACAGCTGTGTGCGCGGAGACCTTGGTAAGTCCACAACTGAGTGTGTGGGCCCCTGCGGCTATGTGCACAGGGAAGAAAGAGTCTGTAACAGAAGGATTGATCATAATAAAGACTATTTTGGAACCATATCTGTGTATCTATGCTTTTATGTGTACTTATGCATTTTTTGTGTATTCGCTCTATTTTCTATAATTATCTTAAGAAACACTTAATTAATGTGCAAAAGTTGTAGATATGTTAGTTTACTTGATGATATGGATGTTTAAATAAATTCGCGTAGAGTTAGAAGTCGTTATCTGTAAGTTATCTTAATTTCTGCAATTCAAGGGTTAGGGTTCGCAAAGGTTGGAATAAGATGCTATAAGTAATAGAAACCCATCACACAGATCTCTGGATTTAGAAACCTGGTTCTGTCATCCCCCAATACTGCTTCGGGTGAGACTGCAACCTACGCTACGCGGGTTGTTGCTAAAAGGGCCAGCAGTGAAGGGTTTTTTTGGTTGTCGCAGCTAACTCTGAACCTTGGTCCAGACCCCCGCAAGCCAACAAATGGTTCCGTTGTTGGGATCGGGATCTGTCTGAGGAATGTGTGATGTCGAATAAATGGTTCCCAACTAAGAGAGAAATCTAGAAGTGGATAGATCGGAAGCTGCACGAATTTGTAGCCCAGGAAAAGAGGAATCCATGTTTGTTAAAGGAAGAGTGGTTGAATAGATATCTATATACAGACGAACATGACATTTTCTTCTCCTCCTGTCCATGTGAATTACACCAGTGGTTATCTAAATTGGCAAACAGTCAAGGTACATGGAAGTTGGACAACCTTATTGTGTGGACTCCAGAATTGGTTAGGCACTTGGAAGCTTAAGAAAAAAAGATCGCGAGGGTTGTTGATTACTGGATCGATAGCATTTTGGGCGGATTCATCACTGAGTTCGTGATCGATACATCTGTCAATTATAGCGAAGCTAAACGATGGTTTTTCAAAGGACCAAGAGGTAAGTATCTGAAGTCCCTGAAAACTTGGATTAAAATGCTATTGTGTGAGAAAATGGTTATGCCATTAAATTAATGTTTAGAAGAGATTTGATGGGAGCTACATGAAGTGGAAAAATGTTCAGAAGAGATCTAGATTTAGGTGCTGAGTACAATCCTTTGTTGGGAGCATCTGATAGTGATGAAGAAAGTAGTGTTCTAAAGACACATCTAGGTGTGCTGCAGAAAGTAAAGAAGGGCATCATGGGGATACCACATCCATCCAATCCATCTCCACCATCACCTCTGCCTCACACACCTACACCTACACCTCTGCCTCCAACTCCACCTCCACTATTCAACATGGCAAACGCTATGAAGATGCTCATATTCAAGGGTCTAGGGATAGAAGACCCTGAACAGTTTTGGTTTGTAAAAGATGTTGTGTGGAAGCCACAACAAACTACAGATGATGACTTGAAGAAAGTGCATTTGGTTACAACACTGCAAGATAGATCACTAAGTTGGTATATTAAGTATTGTTTGTCTCATCCAAATGCAAGAAATGAAGAAAGCGCTCAATAATGAATTCAAGAAGCCTAAGTCACAACCCCAGTCAGTGACAGAGGTCAAATATATCCAACAGAAGGTGAATGAGTCTACATGGTACTTTGATTAGAGGCTGAATGTTTGTTGCAACAGGCTAATATGCAGATCATAGATGACCAACACAAGGACTGGTACATTGCTTCACTATTGCCCCATTTGAGATTGCCATTGTCTCAGAAAAAGATCAAGACACAGGCAGAGGCATTAGATATTTCTATGAAATTAGAAGCCTCACCCATTCATGATACGAATCTGGGAGTGCAACAGGTTCAATCACAATAGGCTAGGCTGAATATGGAGTTACAGAGCCTCAGGAAGGGTAAAGAAGCCTAGAATGAGGTTTGCACGAAAGTATGGTGTTTGAAATGTAAGGATGAGGGTCATGATAAGGATCATTGCCCGGTGTACCAAAATTATATTGTTGGGCCAGAAAACACTGCTTGGCCAAGTACAGGAGTGGTACCATGGTGTGATATTTGTCAGATTACAGAAAAACATACAACAGACAATTGTCAATTGTTGCAGAAATTTGTGCAGACTCCACAGTAGCTGTTATGTGATTTTTGTAAGTCTGTGGGTCATGATGAGCGTAATTACTGAAGTTACGAATTAATGATGGATAGAACACCAACATATAGAGTACAGATGGAGTCTCATCCTCAAGATCAAGGCGCAACTACAATGCACGGAGGATTTTAGGGTCGAGGAAGAGGACAAAGTGGAGGGGCTGGAAGAGGTCGTGGCCAGATCATCTGTTACAATTGTGGAGAACTAGGTCACTTTGCATGAGATGGTCAAAATCCAACAAACCCCTCATGTCAATATTGTTGCCAGTTTGATCATTTCATAGAAGATTGCCTTGTGCTCATCACAAAGATTGAAGAAAGGGAGACTCAGACTCAATAGACTACCCAGAACATCCAGACGATGAGATATTAACCACGCGAAGAGGGACCTAGTGTTAATATTTTCGCGCAAAGTGGTAGAGCTACCAATGAGGATAAAGGGAAGCAACTAGAGGAAAATGTATGGGTTCACAAGGCTGTTGACAAGGAGAATGGATACGATGTAAATAAAGTAAAGGAAACATTTATGGAAGCGAAAAGGAGCTTCGCGGATGTAGGAGCTTCTACATCAAGGACTCTAAGTACAGGGAATCCTGAAGACACTAGTTCTATGCAGGGGGAAGACCCGTCATTATTAGCATCATTTTTAAAAACCTACATGAAGCTCCTAAGGGACAACAAGGTAGTAGAATGATTGCAAGAATTAACAGATAATTTCACTAGTAAGAATAAGACACTGCCATAATAGCGCATGGTACATAAGGTGGAAAAAAGTAAGAAAAGGATTGGTCCCGAAATGAGGTTGACTGGCTAGATTAGAGAATACGAGATGGACTAGGTAATTCTTGATTTGGGGTCTGATGCAAATGTTTTGCCAAAGAAAACTTGGGAAAGAATGGGAAGACCAGTGCTATAGTGGTCCCCGATTCAACTCAGAATGGTGAATCAGTAGAATATTATTCCTATGGGGTGCCTACATGGAGTGACTGTGGATATTGAAGGGGTGCACACCACAGCTAATGTTGAAGTGATAAAAATAGTAGATGACAATAACCCATATCTAGCACTACTTGGAATTGATTGGGCATTTGATATGAACGCAGTCATCAACATGAAGAAGCACAGTATGACATTTGAAAATAATAACTAAGGGTTATTGTGCCATTGGATCTAGCTGAGGGTGCGTGATATACTAAACCAGACCATGATTATGAGGAGGATGACGATATTGAACAGATCTAGAAGCTGACCACGTGAGATGAAGATTGGATCAACCCTGCGGTGGATGGGAAGATTACATTAGAGAAGGACAACTCCTGCAATTTAGATTCAGATGAGGAACTCAAACACTGGAAAAACAGGTTGCACGAGGTATCATCACTGCGATGCAACACGATTATAAAGTCACTCTGATGTATATCCACTGAGGTACGTAACTTACCACATTATGATGGTTTAGAAGATGTCAATTTATTTCTAGATAAATTTGAAAGAGATGTACCGAAGGAACATCGGTTCCAAGTGTTAGACATTGCCCTGAGAGCTACACCTACCAGATGGTGGGGTACGCATAAGAACAAATTTGCAAACTGGAAGGAATACCGATGGATGATGAAGCTACAATTTGGGTATGCCAATACCCGCATTACGGAGAAATACATAGGGAAGGATGATCTGCATGAGCATCCGGCTGAATGGATGAAAGCATGGGGAGAAGAACCACAGGAAGAATGGCTCCACATATTTTTCCACACTTTGGATATGATTCCGATGAACTAGTATTTGGAAATGGAGCCACGAAACAAAACCATAGAATGGGATGTTCTGAAAGCAAGTTTTTTGTTGACTTTTAGCTTTGAATATGGATTTGAATGCATTGATGAGGCATTACAGGAGATCAAAGCTGAAATATTCACAATTCCTGAAGAACCTGTTGCATGGGTACAACCAAATTAGAGCACGCAGTTGCGCCATGCGCTCGAATGTTGCAATGTGATCATTGAGGAAGGCAAAGAAGATCTTAGGAACATCAATATTCCTGAGTTGGAAGGATAGCGCGAAGTCATCGAGCCTCAGGTAGAAGTCCCTGATATCACACAACCTTTGAATACCAAGAAGGTGAATATTGGATCAAAATCACAGCCGAAGTTTGCAAATATAGGCAACTAATGGGATGAAGATATAATGGACAAAGTTGCGGAGCTACTACGAAAGTATCAAGACTTGTCTCCCACTAAGTTCTCTGATTTGAATGGGATAAGAGGCGATTTGGGTGTCATGAAGATCACTCTAAAGCTAGATGTGAAGCTAGTGAAGCAACACCCATATCGATTGAATCCTAAGTACAAGGAAAAAGTGCACGCTAAATTGGATAAGATGCTTGCAGCTGGGATTATTGAGCCCATCGAAGAATCAAACTGGGTTAGTCCTATGGTGGTTAAAGAAAAGAAAACACAGGGAAAAATTCAGATATGTGTAGATTTGAGGAAGTTGAATGATGCTTGTGTCCATGATCCATTTCCTACGACATTCACAGACAAAGTACTAGAAAATGTTGGAGGTTAGGAGGCTTACTCATTTACTGATGGATTCTCAGGGTACCATCAGATCAAGATCGCGCCAAAGGATAGAAGTAAGACTACCTTTGCTACTGAATGGGGTTGTTTCTAGTATACAGTTATGCCTTTTGGACTTAAGAACACCCTTGCAATATTCTCTACGGTGGTAGTCACAACCTTCAAGGAGTTTATTCACAAGTTTTTGGAGGTTTACTTTAATGATTGGATGGTGTTTGGATTAGTAAAAAGACATGTTTCCAATCTTCGCCTTATGTTGGATACATGTCGAAGGTATCAGATTTCTCTTAATTTGAAGAAATGTATATTTTGCTTACCCTATGGGATTATGTTGGGTCATGTTGTTTGTAAGTAGGGGTTGATGGTAGACCCTGCCAAAATTGTAGTAATTATTAATCTGGAACCTTCGAAGAATGTCAAACAACTACATGCGATGTTGGGCCACACAAGGTACTATAGGAAATTTGTCAAGGTGTATGTGCAAATCACTGCGCCCATGGAAAGACTACTAAAAAAGGATGTGACATTTTGCTGCGACGATGACTGCCAGAAGGGTTTGGATGTTTTGAAGGAGAAAATGGTGACCACACCCATTTTAGTGTTCCTCGACCTGAAGAAGGAGTTCCATGTACATGTATATGCATCCTGCATAGCACTAAGAGCTATGTTGACCCAACTAGGAGAAGGTGATATCAATCATCCTATAGCGTTTACAAGAAGAAAGTTGTCAAAAGTGGAAAAGAATTATTCTACCACACAGTGAAGGACTAGCGATGGTGTATGCGTTGTAGAAATTCAGGCACTACTTGTTGGGTGTGCACTTCAAGATGTACATAGACCATTCTGCTTTGAAGTACCTGGTCAACAAGCCTATATTTGGGGGGGGGGGGGAATCCCTTGATGGTTGCTTCTCTTTTAGGAATATGACTTTGAGGTAATTGTGAAGCCAGGGCACTTGAATGCTGGACCAGTTCACCTTTGACAGATTAAGAATGGTGACGAACGTACAAATCTGGTGGAGGGATTTCCTGATGCACAACTCTTTATTATGTGCAGGGGTGGGATCACCCGTATATAGCTTCAATCGACTTCCACTAACTTTTCCTAAAAATAATTCTCGATTCAGCTTCGTGAGCTGAATTGCGCCTCCATCTATGATTTCGTTTACAACATATGGTCCCAACCAATGCATCTAAAATTTTCCTAGGAACTTTATGAACTTACTGTCATATCACAACACTAAATACTTTGAAGGTGAATTGTTTGATATGGCGATCATGCCATGCCTTTTCATAGTCCTTCTGCACCTTTTGATGAAATCCAGTCAAGAAGCGATCCTCCTCCAATTCAATGACTTGCGTGAGCCGTTCTTCCATGGTATCGTGATCAACGATGTCTGTAATTGTTGTAATCTGTAAGCTTGGCACTATGTACTCCATGGGCATTACAACCTCTTTCCCATATACTAGTCGGAATGACGTTTGTTGTTGGGTCCCTATACTACTAGTGTAACCCATTATTGTTATTAATGCAACCCCCTTACTGTATTATTGTGCCCATATAGTCCCCATGTTGTTATTATTATGCCCCACAGAAGCCCGCTATTTTTATTGTTGTGCCCCTAAAATATTATTGTTATGTAGGCTCTGATTGTATTAAGACCCCTTAGACTCCTATATATAGAAAGGAGGTCTTTTCATTTGTATCATCCAAGAATTGTTCATTTGTGTAATGTAAAGGAGGTGTCCCCCTCGAAGAGGCTGAATTTTAAGTCATTGATCTATCTTTTCTAACTTTTTGTGAGGTGGTTTCTTAACATTTGGCATCAGAGCTTTGGATTCTAGGGTTTCGCTGCTCCAAACAGGTCATCGTGGAATTTTCACTATAATTGCTTTTTTGTGACATTTCAAAAGATAAAAGAAACCCATTTGATCTGAAATATTGATGAAGCTTGGGTCCGAATTTCAGATATTGTCTCACTATATTTTTGGAGATAAGATCTGAGGAAGTTAGGGTTTTTAAAGACTCCCGAATTACACTCCAAATAGGTGACCTTGGGAACATTGTCATAAATTTCTCTCTGAGCATCAGATTGAAATTTCATAAGTTATAGAAAGAGGAAGAACTTTAGTTTTATGTGTATATTGTTCACATCCTAAGGTACAAACAATGACACATGGTAGGTCATACAAGTTAGATATATTAAAACAGTCTATAATCAAGTCACCATAGGAGATTTGGCATAATTATTTCTTGAAGAATCAAATATTGGTCATACTGGTGGGGTTAGAAAGAGGAATTATAGGGCTCCCACAGATTTAACTTCTAGACCTTGGAGATCCGAACTTTTAGAGATACAACATATTCAAGATCGAGATGCTAAAAGCAAGAAAAAGAATGACTTGAATCAAGAAAATAGAAACACTTAGTAATCAAAATTGGATGGATGATTTGAAGAATGCGATCGAAGCTAAGATAAATTGTTTTATCTATGCCATGGAAGCCGATATCGATGGTATGAAATCATATTGGAAGAAAGGCACGGAAGATTTGAAGAAAGACATGGAAGGTTTGAAGGAAGGTGGGACAAAGCTGCAACAAGAAAGGCCTCCTAATGGTGAAAAGGTAGTAGAGGAAACTCATGATGAGAAAAAAAGTAATGTTAATCATGATTTCATAGAATCTAACATTGGATTGAAGACCCAACATATTCCAAAGATAGATATGAGGAAGTTTGATGGCAAGGATCCATTAACATGGATACTATAGATGGAGAAATATTTTGATCTACATAATGTGAAAAACACACAAAAGGTGTGTATTGCATATTTATATTAAGAACCGAATCAGTTTGTATGGTATAGAGGGATTTGTTCTCATAAACAACTTCTCATCTAGTCAATTTTCACGAAGGAGATGATAACACATTATGAGGATACAAAGAGAAACACCTTTTTTAGCCAATTGATAAATCTCAAACAAAAGGGTTCAATGATGGAGCACATTGAGGACTTCCAAAAATTTAATATAACGGTAAAATATATTCCAGAGGAGAATAGGATTGATGTGTTCGTAGGGAATTTAAAGGATAACATCCAACATGAGGTTCGCCTTTGGAAACCTAATTCATTGGAGAAGGCATTCAGGTAGGAAAGAAAAATGGAAAGCAAAATTATGGCAACAAGGAAGCCTACCACTCACAACTATAAAGATGGAAGTATTGTTTCTCCTAGCCTTTCACCACCTACAAGGTTGACACCACAACAATTGGAAGAAAAAAGAGAAAAATGGCTTTGTTACAATTGTGATAGAAAATACACTAAAGGTCATAAGTGTGCTGAGAAGAAATTAATTTACATGGAGGGGGAAGAGGAGCAAGAAAAGGAACAAGAAATGTCAAAAGAAGAATATATACACCAAGAACCAATCCCAGAGAAACAAGAAATGAATTTGACCATATCTTGTAATGCATTGACAAGAATTACCACTCCTCAAACTCTCAAGATAGAAGGGCATATCAAGAAGAAAAAGGTAATAGTGTTGATTGATTTAGGTAGTACCCATAATTTTATTCATTATAAGATAGCCAAGGAATTGAATTGCTTCCTATATCTAGCACTAGAGTGTCAAGTAATTGTTGCAAATGGAGGAACCATAAATTTCTTTGGAAAGTTTCATAATATCAAGCTATCCATGGGAGAATATGTCTTGAATAGTCCAACATTTTCCATTCTAATGGGTGGTGCAAATGTTGTACTAGGAGTTCAATGGCTACAATCTTTGGGTATGATAGCTTTTAATTTTCAAGAAAATCTCTTGAAATGTTTTTGGGAAGGAAAGGAAGCTGAATTACGAGGCAACCAAGGGAAATAAAGAAAGATAATCAGCTCTAACGGCATGACAAAGCTTCTAAATAAAGAACAATGGGGCATAATTGCACAATTATGTTCACTAGAGGTTCCCAAATCAAAATCATCTATTTCTCTAGATCTCCAAAACGTTTTGGACAATCACTCCAAGCTATTTGAGAATCACAAAGGCCTCCCACCTATTCATGATCATGATCATGCTATTCATTTGATTCCAAGAATTCCCCCCCAAACATCACACCTTATAGATATCCATATGCCCAAAAGAGTGAAATTGAACGTATGGTTGTTGAAATGCTAGAGGTTGGTATAATTCAACCTAGTCAAAGTTCTTTCTATGCTCCAGTGGTAATGGTACACAAGAAGGATGGATCTTGGCACATGTGTCCGGACTATAGGGAGCTCAACAAGCTTACTATTAAAGATAAATTTCTCATTCATATCGTTGATGAATCATTGGATGAATTACATGGAGCAATTTACTTCACCAAGTTGGATCTTCATTCAGGATATCATCAAATCAGAATGAAGATTGAAGACATTCCAAAAACAACATTTAGAATTCATGAGGGTCATTATGAATTTTTGGTCTTGCCTTTTGGCCTTACCAATGCACCTTCTACATTTCAAGGTCTGATGAATTCCATTTTCAAACAAAAGATTGGTACTATAGCATACAAATTGGAGCTTCCTGCATCTTCCTGAGTGCACCTAGTTTTCCATGTTTCATGCTTAAAGAAGGTTATAGGTGAGAAGATCCTAGTTCAAACAATATTGCCAAAACTTAACAACGAAGGAAAAGTCATATTGGAACTCGAAGCAGTCACAAAAACAAGAAAATGACTCTTACAGAATCGATCAATTTTAGAGTATCTCATCAAGTGCAAGAACTTACCCACTTAAGATTCCACATGGGAGGATGAAAATTTTATACAGAAGCATACAAAACTACTCAAGCATTTAGGGCAACACTTTTTGAAGGAGAGGGGCATGTTAGGTCCCTATACTACTAGCATAACCCCTTATTGTTATTAGTGCAACCCTGTTATTGTATTATTGTGCCCATATAGTCCCCATGTTGTTATTATTATGCCCCATAGAAGCCCAATATTGTTATTGTTGTGCTCCTATAATATTATTTTTATGTAGGCTTTGATTTTATTGGGACCCCTTAGACTCCTATAAATCGAAAGGAGGTCTTGTCATTTGTATCATCCAAGAATTGTTCATTTGTGTAATGTAAAGGAGGTTACCCCCTCGAAGAAGTTGAATTTGAAGTTGTTGATCTATCTTTTCTATCTTTTTGTGAGCTGGTTTCATAACATTTGTCTTGTCATATTCTTGCAGGTAGTCTTGTATGCCCAAAGAATCGTTGGTATGTGTACATCCCAGTCATTTCACTTTGCGTTGCAAATCTTTGTCAAAGAACTTTCTAGAATTTTGTTGAAGGCTTCTACTGTGTCATTCGCTTGAGGGTGATAAGGCGTACTCTTCTGATGATATACCTAGAATTCCTCAAGAAATGCAACAATTATTACATTCAAAAGGTGTATACCCCTATCGCTCATCAAAATCTTAGGGCAGCCGAGCCGAGACAAGATATACTAAAAAATAAACTTCGTGGCAGTAGCAGCACTAGAATCTTTCACAAGCTGTGCCTCCACCCATCTGGTTAAGTATTCAGTCGTGGTAATGATATATCTGGCCCCTGTTGTCTTCCCCAATGGCTGTATTGGTCCCACAAAATCTATTTCCCACTTATCAAACACCTGCAATGTCACCTGTGGATTTAGTGGCAATTCATCTTGTTGCGACAGTCTCCCCATCCTTTGATAGACATCGCACACCTTGCAATATATTTTGGAGTCATTATGAATAGTCGACCACCAAAATCCTATGCGTAGGATATTCTGCGCAGTTTCTCTTCCTGAATAATGTCCTCCTACTACTCCTCCATGCGATTCTGCAAGGATACTTTGCCTCTCATACTCCAAAAGATGCCTACGCAGTATTTCATCATATCCCATTTTATATAAGCATCCGACGATCACAGAGAAATCTGCAGCCCGAACCACCAGTTATTTCTTTTGTTGCATCGAATACCCTTTAGGAGCATTGCATGTAGAAAAAAATTGAATTATGTCTACGAAGTGATCATCTGTAATGCTACCTATTATGCTCTTAACCTGCAAGATGATACCAGAATATAGGATATGCGAAGGAATATACCCAGAACATAGAATAGTGGAAACAACAACAAGTATTTTATTATTCAGAAAGCAATGTTCACTTGCCTCTTCTAGGGGGCAACCTCCAATAGAGTAGAGCTCGATTACAAAATAAGACATGATGCTCCTCGTAGGGGGTCTCTATCCTTTATATATGACTCATACATGCAATACCATGGTTCTTATTAATACCATCTATCTAATACCATGGCCCATTTGCAACTAACTATGGTCCCGTCATTAAATGTGGGTTAACCACTTACAATTATTAATATGGGCTTTATTGACTCTTTACTTAACTATAACTATGACTCAATCCTACTACATAAATAAGGGGGTTAGGGTGGGACCCTAACATGCCCTCCCCCTTAAGAATAGCCTTGTCCTCAAGGCTGAAGCTACAGAAACTGCTGAAGAATAGTGGTTGGTTCCCAGGTTGCATCTTCTGGAGAGGTGTCTTTCCACTTGACAAGGACTTCCTTGATCATGCGGCCACGCAGGTGCCATTCTCGTGTGTCTAGGACCTGCTCAGGTTGGAACCAGATTGATCCTTCTTCACCCAATTCAAGTAGACTGGTTTGAATTCTGCAATTGTTCCCAATCACTTTCTTGAGGCATGAGACATGGAAAGTTGGATGGATTTTTGCATTGGGTGGCAAAGCTAGCTTGTAGGCCACTTCTCCAATGCGCTGAAGTACTTGATACGGTCCGTAGAATTTTGGAGATAGTTTCTGACAACCCTTGTCTTTGATTGATGTTTGCTTATATGGTTGCAGCCTCAAAAATGCTTGATCCCCTTCTTAAAATTTGCACTCTGAGCGATGCTGATCTACCTTTTCCTTCATGCGGTTTTGAGCTTGATGAAGATTTTCTCTAAGATGGGCGAGCATGGTTATGCGGCTTTGTAGGAGTTGATCCACTGCTTGTACCTTTGAGCACCCATTGATATAAGAAGTAGGGGAAGGAGGGTGTTGACCATAAACTACTTCATAGTGAGTCACTTTGGTGGTGGCATGATAGTTGGTGTTATACCACCATTCAGCTAGAGGTAACCACTGTACCCAAAGTTGTTGCTTTTCTGAAGTGAAACACCTAAGTTAGGTTTCTAGACATTTGTTGACTACTTCAATTTGACCATCCATTTGTGGATGATAGGAAGTACTGAGTTTTAGTTGGGTACCGTGTAGCCTGAAGAGTTCCTGCCAAAAATTACTGGTGAAGATCGGGTCATGATCAGACACAATAGAAGTGGGCATGCCATGCAATTTGAAGATATAATCCATGAAAGATTGAGCGACCAAAGTCGGTGTAAAAGGGTGGGGTAGGGCGCAAAAATGAGCATACTTAGAAAGTCGGTCCACAACCACCATGATGACTGACTTGTTTCCTAACTTTGGAAGACCTGTAATGAAATCCATAGAAACCTCCGTCCATATTGATGCTGGGATGGGCAATGGTTGTAATGTGCCTGGTGCTTTGACTGTCTCCCCTTTGTGGTGTTGATAGACATCGCATTCCGCTACAAAAGTAAGGATGTCCTTTTTCATGCCTGTGCAAAAAAATGATCTTCTAGTGCGAGTGTACGTCTTCTGAAAGCCTGAATGTCCTGCAGTGGGGGATGAGTGCAACTCCTCCAAAATGCAGCTTTTGAGGGTGGATGTTGGTGATATTACGACTCTGTCCTTGTAGCGAAGAATCTCATCCTGCCACGAGTAGCCCTTGGTGGAATTTGGATCTGCCTGCAATTGAGTAATGAGTTGGGAGAGCCAGGGATGTGAAAACCATTCCCTGCGAGCCTCTTCAATCCATTCTGGAATGGGAAGGGAAATTGCAAGCAGGGTACTTTCCTCCTCAAATTGGCGAGATAATGCATCTGCTACAATATTTCACGCCCTTTCTTGTAAATGATCTCATAATCATATCCCAGCATTTTGGCAAGCCATTTATTTTGTTGTGGGGAGGATAGGCGTTGCTCCAAAAAATATTTAAGACTATGATGGTCTGTGCGGATTTGGAAACATCGCCCCAATAAGTAAGGTCGCCAGGTATCTACTGCATGTAAGATGCCCATCATTTACTTTTGATAGGTAGATTGTCCCAGATTCTTCCCACTTAGTTGTTGGCTTGTGAATGCCAAGGGTTGTCCTTCCTGCATTAAGATCGCACCAATACCCATACCCGAAGCATCACATTCAATGACAAAAGATTTGGTGAAGTCGGGTAGTGCTAAGACTGGAGTGGAACACATGGCATTTTTGAGAGCTGTAAATGCCTATTGCGCTTCATCATTCCAGAAGAATGAATTTTTCTTGAGGAGTTGAGTGAGGGGCTTCACAATGCGACCATAATTGCGGACAAATTTGCGATAGTAGCCTGTGAGACCCAAAAATCCTCTCAGGCTCTTCAAGTTCTTAGGTTGAGGCCAATCCTGCATTGCCTGGATCGTTTTAGGGTCCACCTTGACACCTTCATGCCCCACAATGTGGCCCAAATTCTCAACTTCTTCCATGCCAAAAAAACACTTAGACATCTTAACAAATAATTTATGCTTGCGAAGCAGTTGCAAGAGCAGATCTACATGCTGAAGATGTGTAGTCCAAGTGCAACTGTAGATGAGGATGTCATTGAAGAAAAAAAAGGAAAAATTTCCTGAGATATGGTTTGAGAAGGTGGTTCATAAGGCTCTGAAAAGTAGATGGGGCATTACAAAGACCGAATGGCATGACCAGGAACTCATAATGGCCTTCATGAGTTCTAAAAGCAGTCTTTGGAATGTCAACTTCCTTCATGCGAATTTAGTGGTAGCCTGAGCGAAGATCCAGCTTAGTGAAGAATTGAGCCCCATTGAGTTAATCTAGCAAATCATCAACAACCGGGATGGGAAATTTATCTTTGACTGTCAAATTATTGAGGGCCCTGAAGTCTAGACACATACACTATTCCCCATCTTTCTTGAGCACCATGACCACCGGTGATGAATAAGGACTAATGTTGGGACGAATGACACATGCTTCCAAAAGTTCCTTGATTATTTTTTCTATTTCATTATTTTGGGCGAACGGATATCTGTATGGGCACACATTTGGTGGTTGGGCCCCTGGGACCAAGGTGATGCTATGATCATGTTCCCCTCTCGAGGGTGGAAGCTCATGAGGCTTGTCAAAGACTGGCAGATGGTTATTTAAAATCTGTTGCATCTCAGGATGAATCGGAAGAGAGTTGGGTTCGATGGCCTCGATGGCATTAAATTGAGCTATAACTCCATGATGGCCCTTTTTTAACAATTTTTCCATCCTATGTGAGCTGATGATAGAGGGAGCTCCCGTCTGGAGTCCGCGGAGGGTATGTGTGGAGTTGTTCTACTTAAATCTCATATATAACTCCTGGAAATCCATTGTGATTGGCCCAAGTGTGCGAAGCCATTCAGCACCGAGGACAATGTCGCACCCTCCCATGTGTATGGCAAACATGTGGGTCTTCAATTGATAATCCCCCATTTGAAGTTTGACATTTTCACAACGGCCTTCACATTTCATTGTTCCCCCATCTGCAATTTGGACTTGGAAGTTAGAAACTGCTCGTACAAAACAATGCACTGCTTCTGCGACTCTTTGATGGATAAAATTATGTGTACTTCCACTATCAATCAAGACTACTACTAGGCAATGCTTAATAAAACCTCTGATCTTGAGAGTTTGAGGTGAAGAAATCCCTGCCAAAACATGCAGCGAAATAACTGGTTCGTCAGGGACATTGTCCTTCTGGTTGTCCTCTTCTTCCTCCTCAAGTTCCTCAAGTGGTGGGGCTTCCTCCGATGAGCTGTGATCAGTGGCATCAATTTGAAAGAATTTGGGCTCCTTGCATTTATGACCTGGGGAGTATTTTTCATCACAGTAGTAACATAATCCCTGCTTTCTTCTTTCTGCCATTTCTGCAGGTGACACCTTTTGAACCTTAAGTGTTTGAGTCGTGCTGTGAGTCTGTGGGGGGCAACCCTTGGCGGTGAAATTTGGGTGAGTGGACTGGGCCACTAACACACATTCCACGTTACGAGCTACCTTGCAAGCCTCCAACCATGTGGGAGGGTGGTGCAGTCGGACGTGGGCTTGTATGGCCTCTTTAAGACTGCTGATAAAACATTCCGTGTAGAACGCATCTTGGAGACCCCTAGTGTGGAAAGCTAAGGCTTCAAAGGCTGTAATATATTCATCCACTGTGCCAGTCTATCGGATCTTAGTGAGACAACCCAAAAAAGCAGAGTCATGGTCAAAGCACTCTATAAGAGCTTTTTTGAAGGTGTCCCAAGTCAAAAAACTTCCTTTGCAACGTTTATGCCATTGCCACCATTGCCATCTTTCATTGTCCAAGTACATGCTCCCGACCATAAGCTGAGTCTCATTATCTAAGATGTAATTCAGATTGAAATACTGCTCCATTTATGCTACCCATGCTGTTGGGTGAGAACCATCAAATTTATGCATATCTAGCTTGGGAGGTCGCGGACAAGATTGTTGGTGGGTGCCCCAGAGGTGAAGAGAGTGGCTAGACTCACCGTCACTATGTTCATGGCCAATATACTCCTCCTCGCGGGCTTCCGCCTTGCCCTTAGAGAGTACGTTAGTTAGTGTCGTCAGCTGCACTTGGAGTTCTTTCAAGGATTGTTCAAGTTTTTCGATCTTCTCATTGGCCATAGCTTGAGCTCTAGTTTCTACCATGCACTGATCCGATGTACTTGAAATTTGGGACTGGCTGAATTTTTTTGGCACTGACACTTGAATGGTACCATCTTGCTCAGCTTGTCGTCCTGATTCTTATGGGCTAGATCACCAATAAGCACCCCGGGGGGACTTTTTTTTTTTTCCGAAAACTCCTAACGGAGTTTTACTCCTTGCTTAGGAATACTGCAGTAGCCGAATCCCCAAAATGTCAATGCTGCCAAAAGTCCTGCAAAAATCACGCCCCGGTATAGGAACCTGTTGAAGCCCCGAAAATCGGGTCGACAACAAGGGGGATACCCACCCGGTCCGAACCTTGGTTGGCAGCTCCTTATCCGTTTAGTGTAGCGGGTCCGACTGGGGATAATGGGACCAGTTTCCCAATCTAAGGGTGTGTGTGTGTGCAGAGTTGGATGATGCTGATCTAAGAGTTCTAATCTAAGCTACTTTAATCTAATTCTATGCTATTGTAATATAATGAAAACAGCACATCTAATCTATGCTAACCCGGGATGTATTTCTTCTATTATGCAATCTAAAGAGATTTCAAATAATAACTGGTAATAAAGATCATTCAGCTATCATAAGAATGGAAATCAATTAAGATGAACTACTTTGCATAAAAAGTTAGGCAAAACAGTTGTGAACAACATATCGCATAATAAGTTATTCATATCTCAAACATAAATAAATGGCTCCACCGTACAAAAGTGCCAAATGGTAACTCAAACATTCATGCAATAACATATAAACAACTAAAAACTGTATATCACTTTAAGAATATAAGTAGAAATGGCCAAGAGATAAAAGTACCATTTATGACTGGTCTTACTCATAAGCTTCAAGCAACAATGATTTATCTCTACTTGTTCTAATATCTACCAAGAGTACAGAAGTGCAACATCAGTAGCAGATATCAAATGCAAACATTAATAAACCTTGATCCATTCATTCATCAAAACCTCCTCTGAGGGTGCAGAAGTGCATGTTCTGAGGACAAGTTTTTGACAAATTTCTGGACCCTTCTCTAAATGCATGAGAAGGGTTTAAATACTACTTCCTAATTCTAATAATAGTTTATTTACAAAATTTAGGATGCGGTTTTCAAATGACCGTCCTTTTTCTAATCTAATTTTTAAGTAAAAACAACATTCTAAATTAAGCTACTTCTGAATCTGATCTTTAAAGCTGCATGCATTCATCATTGGTTTAAGGAGAGTCGGCTGGCTAACTTCTGCTTTGAGCTGGGCTGAGAAAACGGAATCTATGAGAGCTGGCACCACTTTTTCAGCCGCATTTATGATACATTTCACAGTCATCCACTGACTATGCGGCTTCACCAAGTATGCCCAGTAACACTCCCAATTTAACCTGTTTAGTGCTTGGACCGCTTTTCCCTTTTCTTGCGCCTTCTGCTTCCATTCTGCTTCTAGTCGTAGTTTATTTGGTAAATACCCCGGGGTGGTCTCTGCGATTAAATTTTCTCTGTGCAAATTTTCATTTACACAGTCGATAAGAATGCTCGCTGTCGTGGCCGCTGTTTCCGCTGCTTGTTCCGCCTCCCTGATTTGATCGTCCCACTCGTTGAAGAGCAACGCTGAGCCCACTTGCTTTTGGGGTTTTTCCTTCAAGATTGATCAGTTCATTGAAGGTTTCCCATTCCTTATCTAATTCTGTTGTGACGGGTGGTGCTTCAATGACGAGAGGGGGAACATCTCTTGGCGGGGAGGCGATAACCTTCTATCATGTAAATTCCATTGATTGAGCGGTGTCTTTAGCTAACTCTTCGCTCCTATCTTGGTTGTTTTTGGATCTTTTAGAATGCTCAGGCATTTCTTGTCTAGTCTTAGATTTAGATCCGGAAGTGCTTGAATTCCCACTGAGGCTAACGCTTGTAGTAGGTTCTCTGGCAGGTAGTTGCAGCTTTTCTAGAGAAACACTGGCTAGTCTTCTTTCCCTGTATACCATGAATCTTTGGAGGTCATCTGGAGACAATCACGATTGAGCTTCCCGCAAAATTTCCTGAAGTGAGCTTTTACTCTGAAATATATCATCAAATAAATCCTTTTTTCCAACGAACACTTTTATCTTGACTGTCGTTGTGAAATCCTGGGCAACCTCATTTGGGTCAAATGGCCTTGCCGGGAATTTAAATAATTGTAGACACATCATATTCTCTACTTCGGTGAACGCGTGACCTACATCAAACAATGAAAAGGCCCCACAAGCTAAAGGAAACTGTGGCCATATGGCCTTCTTTTTGTCTTTTATGTCTTTAGTTAGGCCGCCTTCTAAACAGGTTTGATATGCAATTTCTCGAGCTAGAAGTTTGTCAGGAATATACAAAGGTAGGACATGAGGGGGGACGGTGCTTCCAAATACTCTAATATAGGTGAACCATTCTTCTCCGAACCATCTTGCGATGGGGATGATATCTATCTGTGCCTCAGGTGAGAACCTCGGGGGGTCTTTATTATACATCATTCTATACATGGGTAAGATAAGCCCGTGACAAATCTGGTAGAAATGTGGAACGAACTGAGAATCCCATAATATCTTATGATAAACATGGATGGGTAATGGGTCCTGAGTTGTCCATTTCCAACCCATAGCGGGAAATTTAGACACATAATAAATAGAATCCATAACATATGCGGATAGGTAAAAAGGAGGATAGATCCTTTGAGACATGGATCTTTTAGACCGGTAATTGATAATAGCCGTGAATAGATTATCAGAAAAGATCTTGGCCCAATCTATAATAACGGCATTTGTGGAAGCATCGATCAATGGTAACCATTCAGACGAAAACTTATTGATATCTGGCATCCCAAATAATCTACAAAGCATGGCCGCAGCAAAACAATACGGAGAGGTGAGGGAACCAGTGCTGTACATACCGTTTTTATCTTTCTTGAGCGGTTCATCTTTTCTGGACCAATCTTTGGTGGTCTCTGATAGGTTTGGGTTCTCCGCCACAAATTTTTTAATGAATTGTGCATTGTAAGTCGCCTGCGGTTCGGGAAGATGATACATGAGCTTTAAGTCTTGTGCAACGAATGACCCGATGAGCCCATGTCCTTGAATCTTGAACTGTCTATCGTTCATTTCTGCATTGTCAAGTATCCACTTGATCATATCCGTATATGGGAGAATTTTGGGCCTTGCTGCTATCCGATGAAGGAATGAGCACGCTAGTTCTTCTAATGATGCTTCGGAAGAGCCCTGTGAGTCTGCGACAACGGTAACCTTCATTATTCTGGGGTTTTCTTCTTCAAGCAGTCTGTACATGCTTTCCCACGTCGGTATCCCTGCGTCTCTGCTACAAGCTGTGTCTATATATAAAGGTGCCATTTCCTTCACCTCAGAGCCCTGAGCCTTATTTTTCTTTCCCATTTCTTCCTACGTATGGCTTGGTATCGTCCTTCGTTCTTCGTTCTTGCAGTTCACAAGCGAAATGGAAATGACTGATCAAGAAAGGTGAAGGGAGAGTCTTAAATGCAGCAGATATATCAAATATGCCACCTTACGTGAAGTAATTCTTTGCAAAAGCACGCGTCTACATTTAATAGATGACAACTAATTCCTTTATTATCATTAAAAGCGCATGATCTTGAGTCAGATTATGGTAAGTGGCTTTTCTTGAATAGCGTGCCCGAAAGATTCGTGATGGAGTGATTTTGCGATTTGGTTCACAATCGTCGCAGATCACGACATCGCATTATTACACTATCGCGCTCTCGCACCGACTCACAAATATAACATCACAGAGTTGATTTGGCTTAATATCGCAACCATCGCTTTATCGCGATATCGCAACATCGCAGATCGCAGAAGTTTTATGCTTGCCATATTTTGTTAGCCCATTCCCTGCGATATGCGATCTTGCGATCGGGGTTATCGCAAATCGGAAAATCTTGAAGTCTTTCTCATTAGCATTACCTTATTGCGATGCGATATATTGCTTAGTACGAGAATCTTGCACATACCAGGATTATACCCAAATGGAGGTGCTTATCTATTATTTTATGATACAGCTTTTTAAAGAATTTTTTCTCATCATAAACTTAGGTTTTAAAGTATTCAAAAGATCTTCCTAAGCTTACGATGGTACCCTTATTTGGAAAAAAGGAAACTCTTGCTTTTCCTAAATTTTAACTAAGGGTCCCCATTCATTTAGTATTTTGGACAACACTTAAATGAAAAAGGGGGGGGTTGTTGCTAGTCACAACAATTGGCGATTCACTTGGGAGAACCAGTTATCTCTGATTTTCTATTGAACTTTTCAAATTTCCAAAACAATTTTTTTTTAGAAAATTAAACTTTATTATAAAAAGATAAAGCGCATTATACTCCAAACTGTCAATGACATTTTGTTCCAACCTCTTTCTATTTTAATTATTTGCTTCCTCAGCTTGTCCTTGCATTTACATCAGCCATTACTTGGTCTTGTAAAGATAAAATAAGGTCTTCCCTATGTACCAGTTTTTTAAATATGCTCATTTGTCATAGGTAGAGCCTCTGCTGCCAGCAGGCGTTCATAGCCTCGACAGGGTTACCTATTACCCAGTAATGATCCTTTATCCTGCTTAAGGTGATCTACAACTTTCAAAGAAAAACCCATATTGACACTTTTTCCTTTTTTATTCTTAAAGAACAATGTCTTGGTTTGGTAGCCAAATTATGACACAGTCATTCACTTGATTTACACTTTTGCTGAACAAGTTGGCTCGTGATGAGACCCCTTGTCTTTTGATCTCAACAATCTTAAGTCATTGCCCTGTTTTGGTGGACAGTAATGGCAAAGGCAGCAAGTTATAATATCTGTGATTATGATAAGCTGGCTCGTGATGAGACCTCTTATTCTTCAAGATATAGTGTATCCTTGGGTCATTTCTCTAAATGCTGCGATTTTCTTTAGCAGGGAGGAAGTCAATTTTTTTTTCCTTAAGAAATCTCTGGACGACAATAATAGAGTTTTTGGAAATGGTTGTTCTACAGGGAATCCTCATTTTATTATTGATACCTTTCATTGTACTGATATAAAACAATTTCTTCACTAAGATTGCTTTCATCAAATTTCTTGAAGTTGAAACTAATATCATATCTGGGTTAAAGTTTTTTAACTGTATCTATTAATAATAAAGATCAAGTTTCCAAAAGATTTACTATTTATACAAGCAGGAGTTCAAAATCTGATAGAGAAATGGTGTCTTTAGTAAATTTCAAATGTTGTTAACCATAGCAAATTTTATTAGGGAGGAAAATATTTAAAGAAATGAGAGGTAACTATTCCCTTGGATTATGTACATGATAGGGGTAATTTCTTCTCTTATTTTGCCTACCAACATTTAAAAATTAAATTATCCACCTAATAACCTAGCTAAACTACCCCTACTTCTATTCTAACTATACACAGACAAATTGACTAGGTAAAATGATATTTCCAGTGAAACCATCTTTTCATTTTTATTCCTACACATATGTACCTTTTAAACATCAGTGTTAAGAATAAAACTTTTCTTCGACTCTGAACATTGAATGTAGGATTAGAAAGTGTAACTTCAGGCGGAGTTCCGCCTGAAATTTCTTTCTTATGAAATCTTCTTTCCAATTGGATACCTATTGGATCATAAAAATTAGGATTAATGTCTGTTATGGATTGGTGATCATGTAATAGGAAAGATGACAAGTCAGGTTGCGAATATGATTTTTTAGTTTTAATGGCCTGTAATCTACTATGCGTTAAAGTCAAGCTTTTAGAAATTTCTCGTAAAAGGAAAGTTTCCACATATAAATCACTAAATAAATCAATGAAGAATAGATGGAAATTTTTGGAAAGAGATTTATCAATTAACGCGAATTGCTGGCAAGTTTCCAAAAATACTTTCTTTCGTTGATGATGTTTTGGATGACATAGAAGTTTCTTCTAAAAGGCTGATATTGATTGATCGTGGAATTGAAAAAGTTCTGTATTTCCTTGACACAATTTAGTTTTCAAAAATGGTAATACATATTTTGAATGTTCTTTGATAAGGTGCTCAATATACCATAGTAATCTATCAAAAGTCTGAAAATTTAAAATACAATCCGATTTTATACAAAATGAGTGCAAGTGAAAAAGAATGCAATGATTATCTGTACAACTAATGTTATAGCACAACTGGGATTGACTTGAAATATCTTCTTTTTCACAAGAACTGGCCAGAATTATGGGATCCGAGTAATTTCGAATTACGTCTTGTGAATCAGAAAACAAGTTATGATTGGGAACAGGCATGGGGGTTTGCTCATGATACGAATCATAGATCGGGATATTGTTTTGGATAGTAAAATCATGCAAATGATCCGTCACTCTGGAATGAGAATCGACTGATATGATTCTTGAATTAGAATATCTCTCATTATCTGAGCTCTGTTGAGTTACTTGAGATAAATCAACATCATCATCATCAAAGTAGCTATCATAAATGATTTTACAGGTTTCTCTAGATTTTTCTTTTTCATCCAATATTTTCAGAAAAGGAAGGTCAAGTCGTTCTTGTTTGTAAATGACCAAAGGATGTTCTATAGCTGCCTCTTTATCTTGAAAACCTAACGGTGATTCATTTGAATAATCCTCTGTACTTTTTGAGATATCATTAATACTGAGGGGGAAAAAATTATCATCACTAAATACATCAGGATAAAGAGAAAAATGTGATTCCGAAACAATGCATTTGAAAATATCATCGTGAAAAAATTCTTGTTCATCACATTCATTGTAGACATCGGGCTTTAGATCATACCTTTGCGTGTTTGTATTTTCCGAAAGAGAATTAATTTGCTGTTCTAACCTTGGCGTCTGCATTTGTTGACTTGCGATGATATTATCTAACCTTGTCTCCAAGTTGCTTTCTGGTTCCAAGGCAGGCTTTCTTTCAACGTTCTCGCTTTTGTCTTCTTGCATTAGAGCAGGCATGTTTCCTAAGCTTTGGGAAGTTTCTTCATCATGAGTGATTGGCACATTTGAATTGGAATTTTCATTCCTATTAGAAGAAAATAAAACAAGACTTGGACTAATTTCTGATGGATCGGACATAGGAGGTAGGGAATGCTCAGCATAATCTGAAGATTCTTCATTCATGAGTTCATTTTCAAGATCATATTTTAGACAATCAAGATGAAATCGCATATTAAAATCCCTAACAGATTTATCTTCTTTTCGTAGATACTCAATTTCATCATATACCTGATCATAATCATAGCAATCAAATTTACAAATGAAAGCCTTGACAAATTGGTCCTAGCTGTGAATTGAGGCAACTGGGAGGTTTCTACACCATTTTCTAGCTTCCGCCGTGAATGTGAGAGTAAAAATTCTGCATAAAATGCCTTCATCAATTCTTTGAACGTTCGAACTTGAAACACTTTGAATAAATTGAAGGGCATGATTAAATGTAGAAGAATTATTCTTACCATTGAATTTTACTAGAGACAAGAGTCTTACCACTTCAGGTGGAGTGTTGGAAGAGGCACGAACATGGATGCAACTCCAAATGGGAAGTTTGTGAGCAGCCATCCTAATTCAAATGTTTACGATTTCAAACCATTCCAACAGACACTATGCTCAGGCCCTCCTTATAGCGCCAAATATGTTGAAGCCCGAAAATCGGGTCGACAACAAGGGGGATACCCACCCGGTCCGGACCTTGGTTGGCAGCTCCTTATCTGTTTGGTGTAGCGGGTCCGACTGGGGATAATGGGACCAGTTTCCCAATCTAAGGGTGTGTGTGTGTGCAGAGTTGGATGATGCTGATCTAAGAGTTCTAATCTAAGCTACTTTAATCTAATTCTATGCTATTGTAATCTAATGAAAACAGCACATCTAATCTATGCTAACCCGGGATGTATTTCTTCTATTATGCGATCTAAAGAAATTTCAAATAATAACTGGTAATAAAGATCATTCAGCTATCATAAGAATGGAAATCAATTAAGATGAACTACTTTGCATAAAAAGTTAGGCAAAACAGTTGTGAACAGCATATCGCATAATAAGTTATTCATATATCAAACATAAATAAATGGCTCCACCGTACAAAAGTGCCAAATGGTAACTCAAACATTCATGCAATAACATATAAACAACTAAAAATTGTATATCACTTTAAGAATATAAGCAGAAATGGCCAAGAGATAAAAGTACCATTTATGACTGGTCCTACTCATAAGCTTCAAGCAACAATGATTTATCTCTACTTGTTCTAATATCTACCAAGAGTACAGAAGTGCAACATCAGTAGCAGATATCAAATGCAAACATTAATAAACCTTGATCCATTCATTCATCAAAACCTCCTCTGAGGGTGCAGAAGTGCATGTTCTGAGGACAAGTTTTTGACAAATTTCTGGACCCTTCTCTAAATGCATGAGAAGGGTTTAAATACTACTTCCTAATTCTAATAATAGTTTATTTACAAAATTTAGGATGCGGTTTTCAAATGACCGTCCTTTTTCTAATCTAATTTTTAAGTAAAAATAACATTCTAAATTAAGCTACTTCTGAATCTGATCTTTAAAGCTGCATGCATTCATCATTGGTTTAAGGAGAGCGGTTGGCTGACTTCTGCTTTGAGCTGGGCTGAGAAAACGGAATCTATGAGAGCTGGCAGCACTTTTTCGGTCGCATTGATGATACATTTCACAATCATCCATTGACTATGCGGCTTCACCAAGTATGCCCAGTAACACTCCCAATTTAACATGTTTAGTGCTTGGACCGCTTTTCCCTTTTCTTGCACCTTCTGCTTCCATTCTACTTATAGTCGTAGTTTATTTGGTAAATACCCTGGGGTGGTCTCTGCGATTAAATTTGCTCTGTGCAAATTTTCATTTACACAGTCGATAAGAATGCTCGTTGTCATGGCCGCTGTTTTTGCTGCTTGTTCCGCCTCCCTGATTTGATCGTCCCACTCGTTGAAGAGCAACGCTGAGCCCACTTCTTGTGCTACCTGTGTATTTCTCATAGGTGTTTTTGGGGCTTGTCCTTCAAGATTTATCAGTTCGTTGAAGGTTTCCCATTCCTTATCTAATTCTGTTGTGATGGGTGGTGCTTCAATGACGAGAGGGGGAACATCTCTTGGCGGGGAGGCGATAACTTGCTGTCGTGTAAATTCCATTGACTGAGTGGTGTCTTTAGCTGTCTCTTCACTCCTATCTTGGTTGTTTTCGGATCTTTTAGAATGCTTAGGCATTTCCTGTCTAGCCTTAGATTTAGATCCAGAAGTGCTTGAATTCCCACTGAGGCTAATGCTTGGAGTAGGTTCTCTGGCAGGTAGTTGCAGCTTTTCTAGAGGAACACTGGCTAGTCTTCTTTCCCTGTATACCATGAATCTTGGGAGGTCATCTGGAGACAATCGCGATTGAGCTTCCTGCAAAATTTCCTAAAGTGAGCTTTTACTCTGAAATATATCATCAAATAAATCCTTTTTTCCAACGAACACTTTTATCTTGACTGTCGTTGTGAAATCCTGGGCAACATCATTTGGGTCAAATGGCCTTGCCGGGAATTTATATAATTGTAGACACGTCATATTCTATACTTCGGTGAACGCATGACCTACATCGAACAATGAAAAGGCCCCACAAGCTAAAGGAAACTATGGCCATATGGCCTTCTTTTTGTCTTGTATGTCTTTAGTTAGGCCGCCTTCTGAACAAGTTTGATATGCAATTTCTCAAGCCAGAAGTTTGTCAGGAATATACAAAGGCAGGACATGAGGGGGGACGGTACTTCCAAATACTGTAATATAGGTGAACCATTCTTCTCCGAACCATCTTGCGATGGGGATGATATCTATCTGTGCCTTAGGTGAGAACCTCGGGGGGTCTTTATCATACATCATTCTATACATGGGTAAGATAAGCCCGTGACAAATCTGGTAGAAATGTGGAATGAACTGAGAATTTTATAATATCTTATGATAAACATGGATGGGTAATGGGTCCTGAGTTGTCCATTTCCAACCCATAGCGGGAAATTTAGACACGTAACAAACAGAATCCATAACATATGCAGATAGGTAAAAAGAAGGATAGATCCTTTGAGACATGGATCTTTTAGACCGGTAATTGATAATAGCCGTGAATAGGTTATCAGAAAAGATCTTGGCCCAATCTATAATAACGGCATTTGTGGCAGCATCGATCAATGGTAACCATTCAGAAGAAAACTTATTGATATCTGGCATCCCAAATAATCTACAAAGCATGGCCACAGCAAAACAATACGGAGAGGTGAGGGAACCAGTGCTGTACATACCGTTTTTATCTTTCTTGAGCGGTTCATCTTTTCTGGACCAATCTTTGGTGGTCTCTGATAGGTTTGGGTTCTCCGCCACAAATTTTTTAATGAATTGTGCATTGTAAGTCGCCTACGGTTCAGGAAGATGATACATGAGCTTTAAGTCTTGTGCAGCGAATGACCCGATGAGCCCATGTCCTTGAATCTTGAAATATCTGTCGTTCATTTCTGCATTGTCAAGTATCCACTTGATCATATCCGTATATGGGAGAATTTTGGGCCTTGCTGCTATCCGATGAAGGAATGAGCACGCTAGTTCTTCTAAGGATGCTTTGGAAGAGCCCTGTGAGTCTGCGACAGCGGTAACCTTCATTATTCTGGGGTTTTCTTCTTCAAGCAGTCTGTACATGCTTTCCCACGTCGATATCCCTGGGTCTCTGCTACAAGCTGTGTCTGTATATAAAGGTGCCCATTCCTTCACCTCAGAGCCCTGAGCCTTATTTTTCTTTCCCATTTCTTCCTGCGTATGGCTTGGTATCGTCCTTCGTTCTTCGTTCCTGCAGTTCACAAGCGAAATGGAAATGACTGATCAAGAAAGGTGAAGGGAGAGTCTTAAATGCAGCAGATATATCAAATATGCCACCTTACGTGAAGTAATTCTTTGCAAAAGCACGCGTCTACATTTAATAGATGACAACTAATTCCTTTATTATCATTAAAAGCGCATGATCTTGAGTCAGATTATGGTAAGTGGCTTTTCTTGAATAGCATGCTCGAAAGGTTCGTGATAGAGTGATTTTGCGATTTGGTTCGCAATCGTCGCAGATTGCGACATCGCATTATTGCACTATCGCGCTCTCGCACCGACTCACAAATATAACATCGCAGAGTTGATTTGGCTTAATATCGCAACCATTGCTTTATCGCGATATCGCAACATCGCAGATCGCAGAAGTTTTATGCTTGCCATATTTTGTTAGCCCATTCCCTGCGATATGCGATCTTGCGATCGGGGTTATCGCAAATCGGAAAATCTTGAAGTCTTTCTCATTAGCATTACCTTATTGCGATGCGATATATTGCTTAGTACGAGAATCTTGCACATACCGGTATTATACCCAAATGGAGGTGCTTATCTATTATTTTATGATGTAGCTTTTTAAAGAATTTTTTCTCATCATAAACTTAGGTTTTAAAGTATTCAAAAGATCTTCCTAAGCTTACGATGGTAACCTTATTTTGAAGAAAGGAAACTCTTTCTTTTCCTAAATTTTAACTAAGGGCCCCCATTCATTTAGTATTTTGGACAACACTTAAATGAAAAGGGGGGGGGGGGGGGGGGGGTTGTTGCTGGTCACAACAGAACCCCACACCACTACTCAGATCTGGTGGATCTGAGAGATCTGAATGGCTGATCGGATAGCTCTGAGCGGCAGAACAGATTGCTACTACGGATCTGATGGATCTAATAGATCTGAATGGTTGTTCTGTTAACTCGAAACTGCGGGACTGATGTCTGCTGTTGCTGCAAACCCCACTTGCGCTATATGATCTGGCAAAGATTATGCGTTATCCAGAGATAGAAAAGGGAACTATGGTCTCGAGGAGTGTCAGGTGCTACAGATCACAATATACATAAGGGTCTGACAACAGTACTTGGCCCAATGTTTCAGGGCTCTAACTAAGGAGGATCAACTGTACCCTTAGCCGTACAACCCGACTACCCTATCGTACGGGCGAGTAATCTCTCCAAGTGCTGTTCTCGGTGTACTGTAGCAGCAAGACGGCCGACGGTTTATCTATGGCAAGGTTTCAAAGGAGCTAGGGGGCTTCCGATATACCCAGAGGGTACTTGGAAGACAGTCCGTGCGCGGTTCTGTCTAATGCGCTACTACTCGAAGGGGTACCCACAAGGGTTACAAGGGAGTCCAACAAGCGTGACCACCTCTTGTATTTCTTGCATGCATGCCTCCCCAAATCCGCAGGTTTATGCGCTCAACGACAGATCCCATGGTTTAAAGACGTCGGAACACGTCTCTAGCCAAAAAAAAAAAAAAAATTTACTAAGAAATGGAGATCCCACCGGCCCTAGAAAGTGCTCTGATACCACTTGTTATGCTCTTAACCTGCAAGACAATACCAGAATACAGGATATGTGAAGAAATATACCCAGAGCATAGAATAGTGGAAACAACAGCAAGTATTTTATTATCCAGAAAGCAATGTTCACTTGCCTCTTCGAGGGGGCAACCTCCAATAGAGCAAAGCTCGATTACAAAATAAGACACGATGCTCCTCGCAGGAAGTCTCTATCCTTTATATATGACTCATACATGCAATACCATGGAGCAATACCATGGTTCTTATTAATACCATCTATCTAATACCATGGCCCATTTGCAACTAACTATGGTCCCATAATTAAATGCGAGTTAAACACTTGCAATTATTAATATGGGCTTTATTGACTCTTTACTTAACTATAACTATGACTCGATCCTACTACATAAATAAGGGGATTAGGGTGGGACCCTAACATAACCGCGAAGAGCTACATATCAGGCAACCCTTTCTCTAGACTTGTAGGCTCGTCCACATTATCAATGCGTGATAGGTGATCTTGACCAACATTCAAGTGCCCTGGCTTCACAATTACTTCGAAATCATATTCCTGGAACAACAACAAACATCTGCAAATCTTGCCCCCCAACACAGGCTTGTTGACCAAGTATTTCTGAGTAGAATGATCGATATACATCTTGAAGTGCCCACCCAACAGATATTTCCTGAATTTCTGTAGTGCGTACACCATTGCCAAACCTTCATGCTCTGTGGTTGAATAGTTCCTTTTTGCCTTTGACAACTTTCAACTTGCAAATGCTATTGGATGGTCAATATCTCCTTCACCTTGTTGGGTCAGCACAACTCCTAGCATGATACAAGAAGGATCTACGTGAACATGGAACTCCTTCTTCCAATCGAGGAACACTAAAATGGGTGCGGTGACCATTTTCTCCTTCAAAATGTCCAAACTTTTCTGACAATCCTCATCCCAACAAAATCTCACATCCTTTTTCAGCGATTTCTCCATGGGCACAATGATTTGCGCATACACTTTGATGAACTTCCTATAATATCCCATATAGCCCAACGTTGCGTGCAGTTGTTTCACGTTATTTGGGGCTTCCAAATTGATGATTACTACAATTTTGGCAAGGTCTACCATCAATCCCTGCTTGCAAATAAAATGGCCCACGAGTATCTCGTAGGGTACATAGAATATGCATTTCTTTAAATTAAGGGCTATTTGATGCTTCTGACAAGTATCCAACATGAGGCGTAGACTAGAAACATGTCGCTTTACTAACCCGAAAACTGTCCATTCATCGAAGTATACCTCCAAAAATTTATGGATAAATTCTTTGAAAGCCACAATTATCACCCCAGAGAAAATTGTAGGGGCATTCAAAAGCCCGAAAGGCATCACTATATACAGAAAAAACCCCATATAGTTGCGAAAGTGGTTTTATGCCAATCCTCCGCTATGATCTTGATATGATGGTACCCCGAGAATCCATCTGTGAATGAATAGGCTTCCTATCCTCCAACATTCTCCAGGACCTCATCCATGAATGGCGTAGGGAATAGATCATGGACACATGCATCATTCAACTTCCTTAAGTCTACGCATATCTCATTTTCACCCTCTGTCTTCTTTTCTTGAACCACCATGGGACTAACCCAGTGCAATTCTTCTAGAGGTTCAATGATCCCGACTTCGAGCATTTTATCGAACTCCTTTCCCACTTTGTCATTATACTTGGGATTTAATTGGTAGGGGTGTTGTTTCACTGGCTTTGCATTTGGCTTCAATGTGATCTTCATGACTCTGATATCCCTTACTATCCCTTTTAGGTCAAAGAACTTTGTCGGAAACAAGTCTTGATACTCTCGCAATAGCTCCGCAACTTTATCTACTGTATCTTCGTACCAATAGTCTCCTATGTTCACAAACTTCGGTTGCGCTTCCGATCCAATATTAACCAACTTGGTCTTTAAGGGCTCTGATATATCATGGATTTCTGCCTTAGGTCCCTCGACTTTGCACTGTCCTTCAGACTCAAGAATAAGGATGTTCCTAGGATCTTCCTCGCCATCTTTCCTGGTCACATTGTAGCATTCGAGCACATGGTGTAGCTGCGTACCCCAATTTGGTTGTACCCATTCAACTGGTTCTTTAGGCATTATGAATATAGAAGCCTTAATTTCTGCAATGCTTCATCTATACATTCAAACCCATATTCAAAGCTAAAAGTTAGCAAAAAACATTCTTTCAAAACATCCCATTTTGTGGTTCCATGTCGCAACTTAGTTTTCAGATACCAGTTCATAGGGATTGTATCTAAAGTATGGTAGAAGATATGAACCCACTCTAGCTACGGTTCTTCTCCCCATGCCCTTATCCAACAAGCTAAGTGTTTAGCAGATCCTCCTTCCCAATGTATTTCTCTGTAATGTGGGTATTAGCATACCCAAACCTCAACTTCATCATTCTTCTATATTACTTCCAATTGACGCAACCATTCTTATGCATGCCCCACCAACGGAGAGGTGTAGCTCACAATGCAATGTCCATCCCTTAGAACTGATGTTCCTTCGGTACATCTCTTTCAAATTTATCCAAAAATAAATTAACATCCTCTAAACCATCATAATACGACAGATTGCGTACCTCGATGGATATACATCATAACGATTTGGTAAGCCTATTGCAACACAGCAAGGATACTTCATGTAATAGGTCCTGCCAGTGCTCGAGCTCTTCATCTGAATCTGAATTATAGGAGTTGTCCTTCTCCCATGTAATTTTCCCATCCACCATAGGGTTGATCCAATCTTCATCTCGTGCAGTCAGTGTCTAGATATGCTCAATGTCATCATCCTCCTCATAATTGCAGACTGGTTCAGTATATCGTGCACCTTCAGTTGGATCCAATGGAACAATCACTCTTAGTTCTTTCTTCTCAAAGGTCATAATGCGCTTCTTCAGATTTATGACTATGTTCATATCAAATGCCCAATCAATTCCGAGAAGTACTAGATAAGGGTTATTATCATCCATGATTTCGATCACTTCAAAGTCGGGTATAATGCGCGCCCCTTCAATATCCACAGTCACTCCATGTAGGCACCCCATAGGAATAATCTTCTACTGATTGGCCATCCTCAACTGAATCAAGGACCACTGTAGCGCTAGTCTTCGCATTCCTTCCCAGGTCTTCTTCGGTAAAACATTTGCATCAGACCCTAAATCGAGAATCACCTCATCCATTTCGTATTCTCCAATCTACGCAATCAACCTCATTTCACGACCAGTTCTCTTCTTGCTTTTTCCCACCTTATGTACTGCACATTGTTCTGGTAGAGGCTTATTCTTACTAGTGCAATTATCAATCAATTCTTGCAATCCTTCTACTGCCTTCTTATCCCTTAGAAGTTTCATGCATGTTTTCAAAAATGATGCTAATAATGATGGGTCTATCTCTTCTGCAGTACTGGTCTCTTCATACTTTCCCATATTTTGAGTCCTTGATGTAGAAACTCCTTCACCCATGAAGCTTCTCTTTGCTTCCATAAACATTTCCTTTACCTTGTTTACATCAAATCCTAGTTCCTTATCAACATCTTTGCGAACCCACACATCGGCTTCTGGTTGTTTCCCCTTATCTTCTCCAGTAGCTACACCACTCAGTGTAACAATAATGACACTAGGCCCATCTTCGCGCGGCTACGACCTCATCATCTGGATGTTCTGCGTAGGCTTCTAGGTTTGAGTCTTCTTTTCTTGCATCTTCGCGATAAGAACTGGGAAATCTTCTATAACATGGTCAAACTGTCAACAATATTGACAGGAAGGGTGTGTAGGATTCTGACAATCTCGTGCAAAATGGCCTGCTTCCCCACAATTATAACAGATGATCTGAACACGACCCCTTCAGCTCCTCCTCCTCACTCTCTTCTGTGGCCTTGGAATCCTTTGTGCACTGCAGTTGCGCCCTAATATTGAGGATGAGTCTCTGCCTGCATTCTATACGTAGGAGTTATATCCATCATTAATTCATAACTTCAACAATGGTGCTTATTATGGCCTACAGATTTGCAGAAATTGCAAAACCACTATTGAGGGGTCTGTACAAACTTCTATAGTAAATGGAAATTATTTGTTGCAAGTTGTCCGATAACCTAACAAATAGCACACCATGGTGCTACTCCCATGCTCGACCCAGCTGTATTTTCCAGCTTCAGGGGGACAGGGCCTCCCCCAATAAGATAATTTTGATAAACCAGGGAATGGTCCTTATCATGACCATGGCCTTTGCACTTCAAGCACCAAACTTCTGCGCGAACCTTAGTTTGGGCTTCCTTTCCCTTCTTTAGGCTATGCAAATCCATATGCAAGTTAGGCAGTTGTGACTGAATCTACTGCACTCCCAGATTCATATCCTGAATGGGCGAAGTTTCCAATCTTATAGCAATCTCTAATGCTTTAGGTTGCATGCCAATTTTCTATTGTGATAGCGTCAATCTCAAATGGGGTAACAACAAAGCAATGTGCCAATACCTATGTTGATCATCCATGATCTGCATATTAGCCTGTTGCAGCAAACATTTCAACCTCTGATCAAAGTCCCACGCAGACTCATTCACCTTTTGTTGGATCTTTTTGACCTCTATCACTAACTAAACCCGTGACTTAGGCTTCTTGAACTCATTATTGAGTGCTTTATTTGTCTCGTCTAGTGTTAAATTTGGATGAACCAAACAATACTTAATATACCAAATTAGTGCTTTATCCTGTACTACTGTAACCAACTGCTCTTTCTTCAAATCATCATTTGTAACCTTATGTCACTTCCACACATCATCTGCTACAAACAAAAACTATTCAGGGTCTTTTGTGCCCAGACCTCTGAATATGGTCATCTTCATTGTGTTGGTCATATTGAATAGTGGAGGTGGAAGTATAGTTGTAGGTGTGTGAGGCGGAGGTGGTGGTGGAGGTGGATGGATTTGGTATCCCCGTGATACCCTGTCTTACTTCCTGTAGCGCACCTAGAGGCATCCTCAGAACACTACTTTCTTCATCACTATCAGACACTCCCAATAGAGGACTGTACTCAGCACTTGAATCTAGATTTCTTCTAAATGTTTTTCCACTTCGCGTAGCTCCCATCAGATCTCTTCTAAACATTAATTTAATGGCATAACCCTTTTCTCACACAATAGCATTTTAATCCAAGTCTTTTGGGATTTCATATACTTACCTCTAGGTCCCTTAAAGAATCATCTCTCAGCTTCGCTATAGCTTACATATGTATCAATCGCGATTTCAGTAATGAAAACCACCCAAAATTCTATCAATCCAGTAATCGACAACCCTCACGATCTTATTGTCTGAAGCTTCCAAATGCCTTACCAATTCTGGAGTCCACACAATAGGGTTGTCCAACTTCCATGTGCCTTGGCTATCTACCAATTTTGACAACCACTGGTGTAATTCACATGGAAAAGAACAAAAGAAAATTTCGTGCTCATCTGTATACATATATCTATTCAACCAATCTTCCTTCGACAGACGTGGATTCCTTTTCTTGAGCTACAAATTCGTGAAACTTCTAATCTATCCACTTCTCGATTTATTTCTTAGTTGGGAACCATTTATTCAACATCACACATTCCTCAGATAGATCCCAGTCCCGACAATGGAACCATTTGTTATCTTGATGGGTCATGGACCAGGTTCAGAGTTAGTTGCACCAACCAAAAAAACCCTAAACTATTGGCCCTTTTAGCAACAACCTGTGTAACGCAGGCTACAGTCTCACCTGAAGAAGTATTGGGGGATGACAGAACCAGATTTCTTCATCTAGAGGTGTGTGTGATGGGTTTCTATCACTTCTAGGGATTTATCCTGACCTCCGTGAACCCTAATCCTTAAAATACAAAAATCACAGTAACTTACAGAAAAATTGCATAATCCTTCGTGGAACATTTAAAACATTCATAAAATCATGTAACTTATCTGATCTACTAATTTCACGCACCAATTAAGTGTTTCTTTAGATAATTGCAGAAAAATAGAGTAGATACACATAAATTGCATAAGTAAAGATAACGATAAAGATACACAATTATAGCTTCAAAAATAGTCTTTATTGATATAATCTTTCTATTACAGACTCTTCTTTCCTGTGCACATAGCTGCATGGGCCCATGCACTTAGCTTGCAAACTTACCACAGTCTCCGCACACCTAGCTACAGGAGCCTTCCCCTTCGCCTAAGTACATGAAACATACTTTCCTACCTTAGACTACTTTCCCCTACAATGATCTTCAATTCTTTTCATCTCCTCCTATGACTCACTAAAACTTATTTATATAGCTCTTTCCATTACAATACCATGGTTCGCAAACCATGGGTGGGACCCAAAACATCCTATCTTCTAACAAACTAAGTGAATAAAGTCCCTTTTGACTCCTATGACTTTCGCGCTCCATTCCTTAAAATGCAAAGAATTTACATAATTAATAAAATTGATTACACAATTTACCCCAGGGGACCCTGTCCTAGCAAAGAGAGAGAGAGAGAGGTCAAAGAGAAAGGGAGAGAGATGACGTGAGAGTGTGGAGCGAGGGAGGGAAAGAGAAATGGAGTTGACGGGTGAGAGAGAGGGAGGTAAGAAGACAGAAATAGAGAGAGAAAGGTGGATAGAGAGATATGGAGTGATAAGGAATATGGAGAGAGAGGACAACAGGAGGGAAGAGAGATAGAAGCGAGGGAGAGGGAGATAAGGGGAAGAGAGAGAGAGAGAGAGATTGAAGAAAGAGTGTATGTTTTGGGGGTGGTAGAGAGACAAAGGGAGATAGCAATATAAATGGAAAGTGAAGAGAGGGAATAAGAGAGATATGGAGAGAGGGAGGGAGGGACAAAGATATAGATAGATATGGAGTGAGAGAGCGTGTGTGTTTGGGGGGTTGAGATAGAGAGACAAAGAAGGAGAGATGGAGGGAGATATTGATCCGAGTTGACTCAACTCCCGGAATTAACCAAGATCTTTTACTTCCGTGATGTTGTGAGAATTTCATTTAAAATAGCATAAAGGAACATATGTGAATGCTGTAAAGAAGAAGGAACATGACAATTATCAACAACATAAAACACAAGACATTGATAACAGAGTTCGTCCGGGAGGGACTACGTCTCAGGGCCCCATTTTCAAGATCGTGTAGGCTGCTGCATTAAGTGTTCAACTCCCACCGGTCTCTTCCTTGGTCATAACATATATTGTATTTGTTTGGTGGGAGTGTGCACTGGGCCCACCAGAGGTGGCCCACCCACCCCAATGCAATATTTTGTTATTTAATGTTACGTGGTGGTTGGGGGAGGAGGGGGGGCGGGGGTCATGGCCTGTCAGCCTATTTTTAATTTAAAAATTGTTGTCATATATGCAATCAAAAGGGAAGGTAGGGGTGGCAAGGGTGGCGGCCCCCCACCCTTATTCATATACTTTTTTTGTTTTTTTACCACAATATTAGTTGTTTTCAAATTCTTCAAAATTAAGGGATATTGGGAAATTTAAAGAGGCCACAATTTCGCCCATTTTTGGGAGCTAGATTTCATGTCGGTTGACGGTGAATTTGTAGGACACTTAAACCTGACCCACTGCCCAACTTTGACTAAAGCTTTGACTGGCTTGTTCTCCCTCATACGAGCTTGGATTTGATTGTGGTTCGCACTGTTGGAATCAAGACGACAAGCACTTCGATCTGGTGCTGGTTTGGGAGCGATCTGACCACTTTAAATTTTGACCATTTATGAGTCCTCTTGGACTTCTTCTTGTGCCTACATCCACCAGGATCAATCCTCCCCACTAAGGAGCTTTTGGTCCTCCAAAAGCATGAAAAGTAATCTACAACTTCTTTGTACCTTGTCTACACTTACAAGTATTTGATATGTCAACATTCCTTCTCCTTCACCTTTGTCCTTCAGAGCCATAAGCGATGAGACGACACCTGCGACCTCTATAAACCTGTAGTACATTGTTTTGAAAATTTCATGCTTGACTTACATGACCAATTAATGACCCAAGCATCCCATACTTGCCACGAGTTTATAACACATACTCGGTGGTCAAGTTTACATCAAAATGGAAAAAATACCCCAACTACAGAAACAAGGCCAACATATCATTGTTGCTTCAACAAGTGATGGAAAACACATCATCTCTGCAACACATGATTTACAAAAATAAGGCCAAACACTCTTTTTGTTTTGAAAAGTGATGGAAACACAACATCACTTTCAGAGCATAAAATGAAACACAAAAGAAGACCAGACATCATTGTTTTTTAACAAGTGAAGGAAAACACATCATCACTTTTAAATTTTAAAATGCAACACATGATTGGAAAAAAATAAGACCATGACATTTTGTCATGCCTAGAAGAACCATTTCTCACTTATCAAGGTGAATGGGCCACCTCCTTGTGGCGCATTTTTTGGTCAAACAACTGTTTCATCTAGTTCATGCATCGACACTTTGTCTTTAAGGTGCTGCTCTGGATGGAGCCTCCAACAAGTGGCTCTTTGATGGCCACTTCTGTTGCAATGACTACAACACGTCTTCTTCATCCAGATATACTTAACAAGTTTCTCTACCTGCTGTTGAGAGGGTCTTTCATGTCTCCTCCTTTTGTGTGCTGCTATTCTTTTCCAGCACTCAACAAATGTATTGTTATGTAATCCACAAAACGTACATGTTTTTCGATGCCTTGATTTATGTACATCATTAACAACATGATTATAATTGAAATGAACATTCAAATATCAAGACTAGTTATACCTTTCCTTGCTGCATTTGGTGTCTTTATGGCAATGATAACTTGCCTCAACTCTTTCTCTGCAATGGGAATTGCCATGGGATGATGGTGATGTGTTCCTATCATTGTCTTTCCTCGACAATTTCAACGATGTCTCAGAAGAATCTGACACCTTCGAGCATTCTCCTTCGATGTATCCCAAGCAAGCAAATTAAGGTCTCTACACAACCTCCAATGGTTGAGTTATGCCTTGGTTATTAACATCAAGTTCTTTTTGCTCCTTGTACCTCATCCTAGTAAGGAGCCTCATGTTTGTCCCTGTAATTGGGATCTTCAAATCTCCAACATAAATCATACTATGTGAAGATGAAATTGAAGGGAAATCAACATCTTTTACCTTCACGGTCTAGTTCGAAAGAACTGATGAGGGCTTCCCATCATCTGTTGTTGGTGGTTCGCTATCTATCTTGGTGCATTTCCAAACTTCCTTCCTAACATACACAAGTCCTGCCTGATGGGGTAAGTCCTCTACTTTGATGGGATTGACAATGCCTTGGCCATTAATTCCCAAGCCTTTTCCTTCATACCCCATTCTCTTCAGTATTTTGGAGCCAATTCCTGTGGTATGGTATTCAAAAATAGTGAAATCATTATCAGGAAACATACATGAATTTGGAGAATTACTTTTTACCTCACATGGGTCACGCTGCAACTTTTCCAAGGCCTTGTCCTTAGCTTGCAGTTTTCGTAGAAAACTTTGTTTCTCCTCTTTCTCTTCTTGTAGAAGCATCTTCAATTCAACGTTATCTGCTTGAAGACTCTGGTTGTTGTGCTTTAGTTTTTCTAGGGCCTCTTCCGTGGCTCACAACTGAAGTTGCACTCATTGCTTTTCCTTTGTCTCTTTTTGTAGAGCTTCATACATTATTTCCACCTTTTGCGAAATTCTGAGCATGGTCTCATACATTGCTTTGTCATCCTCCATTGTTGCACGTTCCATTGTTCATGCTCGCAATTCACATCCACGCAAAGACTGCTCTGATACCAAACTTGATCTGAGTTGACTCAACTCCCAGATTTAACCAAGATCTTTTGCTTCCGTGATGTTGTGAGAATTGCATTTAAAATAGCATAAAGGAACATATGTGCATGTTGTAAAGAAGAAGTAACAAGACAAGAATCAAGAACATAAAACACAAGATGTTGATAACAGAGTTGGTCTAGGAGGGACTACGTCTCCAGGCCCCAGTGTCAAGATGGTGTAGGCCACTGCATTAAGTGCTAGAAAGAGTGATGATGTAGATGCATATGTTTTCTCTATCATACAAGGGATATGACCTCACGCAAGAGTGGCTCCAAGAGATGTTCCACTGCAGGAACTTTCATTCAAAAAGGAACTCCTATCAGCATGACATGATTTCACATATATTAATAATGAGCATCCCGCCAACATGGCATCAAAGGGATCTTAATTAAAACATACATGGCGACACATGAGTATCCTGTTGACATGATGACAAAGGGATCTCAATCAAAACATGACAATAAGTACATCTCACATCAGAACAAAACAAGATCCCACATCAAACATTAAACAGGGATCTATACAGCACAATGCATCTCAAGAAAAGAGACAAAGAAGTACACAATCACACTGCTTGTACCTCTCCTCAAGGAGTTATCTGAAGAAGAGGATGATAAACTGCTGGATCTGGTTGTACCATAAATCTCATGGCATCGAATATCATGGAAATGTCTGCTCGCACATTGAATGCTGACACCTGCACTCCAATTTGAAAAGTGGCTGAAAAATGGAATGATCAAATGGAAAATCTAATTACACCATCAAAGTCAGGGCACTGAATAGTGTAAAATCCACTGTCAAATTTCTGAATTCTGACAAAGTGAAAATCTGGGGCTACAAAAATCTTTTAGATTCCCCCTAAATTCCTCAAAGATTCCCTCCTCCGGTCATCTGAAGATCTGATGCTCAGATCAAAATTCTGTCTGTGCCATTAGGTTCCTTACAAAATTTTGAGAAGAATGAGTATGAAGTTGGCTGCATTCTGACTCTGGTGAATTTCAGCCTCCAAGGAATCTGGAGATTCCCTCAAGATTCTTGAAGATTCTCCTCTGCTGGGAATCTACAAACCTACTACTCAAAAGGCGAATCCAACCTCGCCATAGCGTTCCCTGCGAGAATCTGAGAAAAATGACTATAAACTTGGTTACATTCTGATAAAATGAATTTTTACCTCCTCATGGAATCTTTAAGATTCTTAGCAAAAACTTTGTCTCGAAAAAAATGCCATCATTTTTCCTCCTGGAACTGCGTCATGGTTCTGTATCTAGCCTGGCTCGCAGTTCCACCATTCTTTTTGACATCCGTTCCATTTTGTGTGTTCTCTCCCTCTCCGTTCCGTTCAAATCTACTCGTCCTCCCTTGTGCAAATGAAAAAGAAGGTTTATATGGTGGTGGGGTTGTAGACTTTACAAAGTCGCCACCCATGGCATGGTGGTTAGAGGGGGAAATGGAGGCAGAGAGGTCGAGGGATCAAACCTTGCCCCTCCCAAACTCGACGCATGGTTTGTTTCTTGGTGCGTTATTTTAAACAACGGTTTTGTTTGTTGGCGTGGTTTTGTGATACATATGTGGTGCGACCATTTGAGTGTGGAGTTTTTTGTGTTGGGTGGCATTGATTGTGGGGCTACTGCGTGAGCAGGGCCAGCGGACCCGCCAGCCATGGGTTCAACTCCCACCAATGTCTTCATTGGTCATAATGTATATTGTATTTGTTTGGTGAGGGTGTGGGTCAAGTCCAACGAAGGTGGCTCGCCCACCCTAATGCAATATTTTGTTATTTAATAGTACGTGGTGGTTGGGGCGGAGGGTCGGTGGGGGTCATGGCCTGTCAGCCCATTTTTAATTTAAAAAATGTTGTTATATATCCAACCAATAGGGAAGGCAGTGGTGGCAACGGTGGTGGCCCACCACCCCTATTCATATATTTTTTTATGTTTTTTTACGACAATATTAGTTGTTTTCAAATTCTTTGAAATTAAGGGATATTGGGCAATTGAAAGAGGCCACAATTTCATCCATTTTTGGGAGCTAGGTTTCATGCCGGTTCACAGTGAATTTGTAGGATACTTAAACCTGGCCCGCTGCCCAACTTTGACCAAAATTTTTACTGGCTTGTTCTCCATCATACAAGCTCGGATTTGAGTGTCATTTGCATTGTTGGAATCAGGACGACGAGCACTTCGATCTAGTGTTGGTTTGGGAGTGATTTGACCACTTTTAATTTTAACCATTTCTAAGTCTTCTTGGACTTCTGCCTGTGTTTGGAGCCACTTGGATCAGATATAAATATAGATGGAGGGGGGAGAGCAAGGAGAATATTCCTTTCACTAGATGCATTGATTTCAATGTAGATTGTGATTTCTAATCCTATTTGATTTCTTGCACTAGAGTCATTAATTTTAGTGTAGATGTTTAGTTGTAATGATATTTGATTACTTGCACTAGATGCATTGATTTCAATGTAGATGATTTCTAATCCTATTTGATTGCTTGCACTAAATGCAATGATTTCACTATAGATGGGGATTCTAATCCTTTTTTATTACTTGCACTAGATGCATTGATTTCAATGTAGATGTTGATTTCTAATAATATTTGATTGCTTGCACTAGAGGCATTGATTTCAATTTAGATGATTTCTAATCCTATTTGATTTCTTGCACTAAAGGCATTGATTTCAGTGTAGATGGTGATTTCTAATCCTATTTGATTGCTTCCACTAGATGTATTGATTTCAATGTAGATGTTGCTTTCTAATCATATTTGATTGCTTTCAGTGTAGATGTTGATTTATAATCCTATTTGATTGCTTGCACAAGATGCATTGATTTTAGTGTAGATGTTGGTTTGTAATCCTATTTTCTTACTTGCACTAGATGCATTGACTTCAATATAGATGTTGGTTTATAATCCTATTTGCTTACATGCAGTAGATGCATGGATTTGAGTTTAAATGTTGTTTTCTAATCTTATTTGATTGCTTGCATTAGATACATTGATGTCAGTGTAGATGTTGATTTATGTTTTGATGTAATTGGATGTATGATGGTACATTAACTTTAAAGTGATTGGATTACCATTGTGCATTGATTTCAGTGTAAACACAAAATACTATTAACAATGTGTATTGATTTTTTTGTTATAGTAATTCAACCTATTAATATTGGAGAGAAAGAGAGACAAGGTATGGTGTTTACCATAATAGCTTGAGCTAAAGATGTAAATGATTTATGCTTTAACATGTCATTTTCATAAAATTGATATGAAAAGATGACAATCGATATGAAAAGATGGCAAAAGTAACAAGGGTGACAATAAGAATAGTAGAAGAAAATAGTTTGAGATTAATCACAATGAAGGCTATTTGTAATTGACTATATTCTTATTATTCACATTTTCTATCATTCAACACTACTATATTGTCACTTTACATTCAAAATTTTTATTTCATCAGTTTTCATCATTAAAATTATTAACAATATTTGTCATCTCAACAAACTAAGGTAACTAAGAAAATTTAAAATTAAAATGACCAAATTAATTTGAGACACATTTAGCATATTTAAAATGATTATATTAATATTAGATGAATTTACATATTATTGATAAAATTCATCATATGTTCATTAGATTTTCTTTGGCCACACATGACTGAAACTAACCTAGATCCATCTTGACTCTGGACCTATCAAGTACAAAGAAGGATCAAATCTCTCAAGATACAAACCTTTCCTCAAGTTCTGCACTCAAAAAAGAGGTTTTCACCTCGAGAGATTTGATCCCTCTCGGTGCTTGATAAATCTAGAGTTAAGATGGATCTAGATTGGTGTGATAAGAAAGATGTGTTTAAAAGGCATTTGAAGATCACTTCATGTTGTTTTACGATTGTCTAGTAGTTACTTGTGATGCAATCTTGTCTTTGGATCTTGTCTTTGGATTTGATACTGAGTAATTTATGCTAAACGTTTTCTTAAAGGAAACATTTCATACTTTGATGGTGGTTTAATCATTTATGTGATCATGTAGAATATTTTTCTTAGTTTTGTGATATTTATGATCAATGCTCATGACATTTTAATATTGAATTGTCATTAGGACATTCTACTCTGCATTTAAGCTATAGGGTTGTTCACCATGATCCCACATGTGTTTGATTTTTTTTGGTAGTGTTTGTAGTAGACATCTGAATGCATGCTTACTTGTAGTTGGCTTTGAGTTTTATTACTATTAATCAACATAGCTACATGCATATCTATTTTTCCCATTGGATGGTCCGTTCAGTTTGTAAGGCTAGCTTGTTTGTCTGGTTGACATATAATGAAAGCTTTCAGTTTGTAAGGCTAACTTGTTTGTCTCGTTGATATATAATGAAAGGAAAACCATACGATCATGCCAAATATGAAGACAAAAACAAAGTATATATGGTTTTTGTGTGTATGTATGGTTTCTGGTTTCTATTGTGATATACAGTGGATATATAATGCTCGTTCTCTAGTTGTCTAAGCACTGTATATGTTTCTTCTTTTCTGGACAACACTAACTGCTATTGACATGATCATTAATTGAGTGTTGTGTATAAGTGTATCTCATATAAATTAATACATATTGTTTCATCATTTTTGTTTTACGACACACGTTTAGTACGAGTGATATATAATGTTTGTGATCTTGAAATGATCGTATACAAAATAGATAAGACGTTGTTATAAAATCAATTTAGTGTTGTGTACCGTTTATCTCTTAGAACGTGGGTTAATGGTTTTCTCGTTTCCTTTTTTATTCCTTTCAAGGATTTAATCCATTCATGATAGTATATATTAATTACTGCGTCATTGGTGGTTTTGGAAATGCCCCATTTCCTAAGAACCTATTTTTGCAGAGGCCAATATTTTTAGTCACTATAAGCTTTTTTAAATGTGTTTTCATAAGAAAACAACGTATGTATGTATGTTTGGTCGTTATTATGGATCTTAAATATTTCCCACACTTTGCACAGTAATTTTTTTTTCAAATTAATGTTTATATGACATTATTTAGAGCTGTTTGTGATAAATTTAGGACATTTATAGTCTCTTGTAATAAATTCAAGATACTATATATTAACTATTGTGTGTATTGGTGGTTTTGGAAATGACCCATTTTGTAAAAAAATTCTTTGCAAAGGAAAATATTTTAGCTAGTATATGGTTTTTTTGATGTGTTTGAAGAGGCCAATATTATTGGCTTACAACATCTAGATTAGGTTATGTCGGTGCTCAACCTTCTTTAACTTCTTACAATGCAAGTGTTTTAGGTGTGTAGGGACTTGGAGCCTCACAATCTCCTGGCGTAGATAAGCAAAGGGGGTTGTAAAAATAGCAGATCTTGGTCTAAGAATGGCATTTACATATTCCATTTCTAGAAGTTTCCCTATAGGCTCTAGATTCTGTTTCCATGCAACATAATGCAGAGCTTTGAATTTCTCACCTTTTAATCCATATGCTAGGGTGGAATCCAACATAACTCTCTAAAAAATCTTCTTTTTCCATTGGCTTGAGCTAAACGAACTGTTGTTTCCCCCTTATTTTTTTTCCTGTGAGATGGTCACTCAAAGAATTTAGTTTGTGCTACTTTTATTGGGGAAATTAGCTCCAACATCTACCCATCAAAAATGTTTCTCAAACCATACAAAAAGTGCAAGTGCATAGGATCCAGGTCCTACACCAATCTTGATCTACTTGCCCCTAATCTAGACAATTTTTTTTAAGGTCTGTAGTGTTCATTTCAGAACTCGAACAACTTTCTTCTGTATAACTTGAGAAAGGGATTTGTTTTGTGAAATCCTTTCCTTATAGTAAAAAGTGATATTATCCCATTAAGACTTTGATCTAATATTAAAGTAAGGGTGTTTCATATGTCTTTCGAGGTACAAATCCCCAAAAACATGTTTTTCAAAGCAAGCTTATGTTTTTGAACTAATACTCAAGAACAAAGCCATTATCTCGATACCAATGATTAAAATTTATACATCACTAAAATGTATCATGCTTGTACAAACACAAAAACATATTAGCTATACAATAATATTAGTTATTGTATTGTTGTATATTTTAAATAAGTATACTTATGCAATGATCAATAGTGTATCACTATCATCATCACGTGGGGTTTTGGCATTACCTAAATCTCGAGAGTCACTTAGATGGGTTTTCATTTGCAAGATTTTTGCGTTTAGGTTTACTATTTTTATTCATTATGCTGATTGGAAATTATTTCTCTAAAATATATGTGAATTTCAAATCATCATTTTTATCCACAGAGTTGAGAGAGACATTGGAGAAGTTTTGTATAATAATTATTAGCTTAAACTACTAAACCATTGTGTAAATCTTCATATGTTACGTATTTACTCAATTTCCTATTTAATGAGTTTCCTTTGCAACATGTAAGGCAAATACTGTTAAATTTATTTGAAATTTGAAAAAAATTGCTTCAAATTTCAAATAGAATTGTTGCAACTTAATTGTTTTATATTTTAAAAATACTTTTTATTATATTTTTTAATTTAATTGAAATTTTTAAAAATAGTTGAAATCACAAATTTTCGATAATCAAAATATATGAAGTTTAAAAATACTAAATTTTCTTATACATTCAAAAAAATTATTCGGTAAAAATACACAATCAAATTAATGCGACCATGACTCACCCAATTCCATTTTAAAAAACTCCAAAAATCAACTCCGAAATATAGAAGACTTAGAAAACTGCGACTTCTTGGTTACATCAACGCTGAGAAAAATCTGAATTTCATGCTAACATTAGAAATACGATCTCAGCCATCATGTCATTGTTACATCATCTCATGGCTACTGTTAATTCCCCACAAGTCTTCTCGTCCATTTTCGAGAATTCTATGTATACCTGTGAGACTTCTCCAGCTGCAATTTCTGATCCCCCGGCCTTCCGGCTCTGAAGAAAAGAGAAACCTGAATATCCTACGACACTTATTTTTATTCGCATGAAAACACTTGTACAAATGCAACGGATGGTATGGCGCATCACAGGAGCTCGGATGGTGATTAGTGATAATTGACAAGTGATCTGTAAGTAGCTCCGGGTTGCCAATTCTGAGGAATAACATTGTTTGCAGTGAGTGTTCTTCCAGTTGAAAGAGACTGCAAGCGAATAGAGAATGGAGCTTGTAAAGGGCCGCTATTCAAACACCAATTTGCACCCCAAGTCTCTTCCATTCCTTGCCATGTATTAGAGTTTGCCTGCATACATGAAAATGTAAACACGAATCTTCTTCTTGTAATCATGAATTGATATAGAGATTTACATGAATTGGGTATTTTTACGTTTATTTCGGATTCTGGGAATATATTAGAATTTTTTTTATCTCTGTGTCAATCCCAAATTCTGAGAATATATAGAAATCTCATAATCAGGAGAAAAGTCAAACAATCAATATAAATTCAACCACATATTCTCCATATCCAAAATTTAACTCGTTATCTGTATAATAACACACCTGCTTTAGATACACTGCTCGAAGATCGCCATCTCCGTCTTCGTATTCGATAAGGATAGCAAACCAGTAGTCACTGGCACCTCCGTTAACGTTGAATGCAATATTCTTGCCCGGATATTGGCATGGCACGCTATAATATAACATCAAATAAGAAGACACGTTCAATAAAATGAGAAAAAAAGCACATCATAAAGGCGCCAACTCTGCAAAAATCCTCTGATTTACTTGATTGAGGTGCAGGAATAGATAACTACCGACGAAACAAAACAGAGACAACTCCAGTGTTAAGCAGATTCGACGATGCACCAGGAGAAGCCATGTCAGTGAAGGCAGTACCGCTGAGATCGAAATGCTTTTTGCCAGAACCTGAGCAGATTCCACCAGGACATTCGTCCGTAATTACCAGAGTCACCGCGTTTTGGGAACACAGGCCATTCTCAGTGCACTTCACCTATTTAAACATAACATATGATCAGTTAGGTTAACAATCTGTTAATTTATTTTGATCGAGGATTTTGAGAATATTTTAAAATCTGTGAATTTAAGTAAATTACTGATTCTAAAAATATTTAATAACTTGGAATAATTAGTTAAAATAAATCTCTTATTTGTGTGATTTCAGTGTAACTCTTATTTGTGTGATTTTACTATTTCTTAAATCCGCAAACTCAATAAGAATGTTCTTCCACAACATGTCATTATGATTTCAAAATATTGTTAAAATTCACCATAAACGGCATTCTTATGTGATTACATATTATAGATTTGTTAGAATAAATCTACCATCTAAATGATATCTTTATATAGATTTATATAGATTGTAGATTGTAAGAAGAACTTCTGGTAAATTATATGAGGAAAGACCTTTGTCGACCTGTTTCGAACAACTATTATAGATTACAAAAGCTTTAATTTAATAATAAATTACAGATTTTTGAAAATATCTTTGAAAATATCTCAAAATATAATGAGAAAGAAAATCACCTTTAAATTCTGAAATATTCATAAAATCTACCATCCTACAATCCAAATAAAAATAGTGATGATTTCAAAATATTCCTAACATCTCCAATTCTAAACAAGAATACCCTTCCGCAACAAGAAGGCACCAAATTACTTAATCACATAATGAAATCAAGATGTAACTAGACCTGATAGCATGCGCCACATCCTGTCCCTCCTTTGAATAGGGCTGGACTTCCTGCAGCTATTTTCGATTCGAAAGGTAGCTGTTTCACTAGGCTGCCATATCCGCATGCACCACCTGTTACAAAGCAATTGTAGAACTGTAATTTTTTGACCATCATGTTCATATTTTTATAACTATTCCCCAGAATAAACGACATAATATTTCCCTTACCGTCGCTTCCATCTCCATCTGGACTGCCATACCATGTAGCAGTGGCTGGCTGCCAGTCATTCCCTTGTGTTGCTAACTCATGTTTTTCAAAATGGACACCGTAAGCGATTGCAGAGCATAGAAGCATTATACTGCAAGCTTCAATTGCAACGGCAGAAGCCATATTAAGTGCCGAGATCCTCATTTTCTAAAGCAAAGCTTAAAGGCACAGAATGGATTATGCTGAGCTCAAAGCGAATACACCTTAGGAATTTGGCCCAATAACACAGTTTTATAATGGCTTTGGAACTGTAACGAATTGTCTGGGTTTGCAATCTGAGTCAATTGTCAACCTTTTTTCCTTTGCTGCGTCTTTAAATTCTTTTACTGAAATCATTTCTGTGTAGAATTCAGAGGGTCCACTTATCTGCTTCTGTGAGATTTCAAAAGTAAACGATGAAGTTAAATTCCAGGCGATAATGCGGAAGGCCATGGTTGAATTCCAGGTCAGGAGAAAGGGATTGAGAAGGAAAACTCAAAAATGTAAGTGGCAGCACACATGGCTATGTTCGTTTTGAGTTGGCCAATTTTTGGAAGTCAAATTATACGCAGAAAAATAATTGAGATTTCAACAATAAGCGAGGAAGTTAAAGCGTGAGACGAGGCGATAATAAAGAAGGTTATCGTTGAATTACAGGCCTGGAGAAAGTGATCGAGAGGGAAAAAACCCATAAATGTAAGTGGCAGAAGATGTGGCTATATATTATTCCACTGTTCAGATTCTAGGGCCGGCGCGTGTATCTTTATCAGCTTAAAAAACTATGGCGGAGCGACTATCTTTATTGGATAAAAACTACGGCAACAAGTTAGTCTCCAATGGAAGGCATAGCAAAGAGGGATTTTCCATATATCACGGGATTTACATTAAAAAAAACGTGACTTTCAGAAGTGTCAAATTTGGAAAACCTACCGCAGAGATTTAATAAGCATTAGGGTCAAATATCGACAACATCACACCCGTGTCAATCGAATCGGTTTAACACGACCGCATATGTTGAGGTTTAGGTTCGAGTACAGGAATCTTTATTAGTTGTAAGTATATTAAATGATTTTTGAAACTTTCTATGTTCGAAATATTAAATGATGTTTGAAACTTTCTATGTTCGAAAAATAGGTAATGTAATCAATCTTAATTATTTAAAATTATGAAAAACTATTTAGTTGTGATTAATATTTATGAATATGGGTTATAAATTAATTATTAGGTTTTGTTTGGATAGGGATAGGGTTTTCACGAGCTCTGGTCAAAGGTTTTATATGTGACATGGGTTTGAGGTAGGGTTTGCTTTCTCTTTTCTCAATCAATTCATGTTACAATTCACAATTGTCGATTTAGCACCTTAGCACTAAGCTATGGGAGATTATTAGGTCGACTATTGTGAGGATTTACTCATAGGTATTCAGAGCCTGATGTCACAAAAGTACAATGTTGACTTGTCACTACTCTTTACACACTGTAGTGAATCAATGGATGAGTAGAGTCTGATAGAGGATCCAAGGATCATATCAGAGAACTTCATCGGAACATAGGGACTATACAATACTTTATAAATGAGGACATATTCATTTCCCCTTTTGGATCTCGTCATGATGGGAACGATCCAGACCAACCTTCCACCATTAAGCCAATTATGTAGGCGAAAGCTTTAACTCCATTCCATGGGAAGCACACTCTTCAACTCCCTTCCTTGGGAATCCCACTCTATTCTCTATAGACTCACTACCTATGTACCCCTCTTCTGACCTACTATTGGAAGGATTCATTAGACATCACCTAACATAAGAAATGACAAGCGACGACAACATAACTTAGACCATCATCTCAATGCCCACACCCATAGAATCAATCCAAAAGTATAAGAAACATGTCAAGTGAAAAGTAGATTAATCAAGTTTAGTTATGGGAGATGATATTAGGCTACATGACATCCACAAGATGGAGGGTGTTGCCATTGTTGGATGTGTTTCCACCAAATGAATGACTATGGATATAATCAAGAAAGGGATGGATAAAAATTTCTCCATTATTTTGGGGTGTTCTCCACACCACATGATTCTTGCTCAAGGTTGGATGTTGTGTATTACAACTTCTAGAAAACACACCCAAAACTACGCTAGACTAATTGTCACCGAACCTTGCAATATCTCTTCCAGAAAAAGTGGAGAGTGTGTTTTGATGATAGGCCAGATAAACTAGACATCATGTCATTCTTGGTTCAATTACAAGGTCTGCCACTTATTTTCTAGTTTGATAATGTGTTTAAAAATTGGAAACCTATTAGGATTCATTTATGGGGCTGGCACTTCCTACAAGTGGTCAAGATTTATGGGAATGGCATAGGGAATGGATCATGGACACATGCATCATTCAACTTCCTTAAGTCTACACATATCCAAATTTCACCCTCTGTCTTCTTTTCTTGAACAACCATGGGACTAACCCAGTCTAATTCTTCTACAGGTTCACTTGGGATTTAATCGGTAGGGGCGTTGTTTCACTGGCTTTGCATCTGGCTTCAATGTGATCTTCATGAGTCTAAGATCCTGTACTATCCCTTTTAGGTCAGAGAATTTGGTGGGAAACAAGTCCTAATACTCTCGCAATAGCTCTGCGGCCTTATCTACTGTATCTTCGTCCCAATAGTCTCATATGTTCACAAATTTCGGCTGTGCTTCCGATCCAATATTAATCAACTTGTTCTTTAAGGGCTCTGATATATTAGGGATTTTTTCCTTAGCTCCATCAACTTCGCATTGCACTTCAGACTCAATAATGCAGATGTTCCTAGGATCTTCCTCGCCATCTTCCACGTTCACATTGTAGCATTCGAGCACATGGCACAGATGTGTACCCCAATCTGGATGTACCCATTCAATTGGCTCTTCAGGCATTCTGAATATAGCAGCCTTAATCTCCTGCAGTGCTTCATCTATACAGTCAAACCCATCTTCAAATATAAAAGTTAGCAAAAAACTTTCTTTCAAAACATCCCATTCTGCAGTTCCATGTCGTAACTTTGTTTCTAGATACCAGTTCATAGGGATTGTATCCAAAGTATGGAAGAAGATATGAACCCACTTCAGCTACGGTTCTTCTCCTCATTCCCTTTTCTAACAAGCTAATTTCTCACACGGATCCTCCTTCCTAGTGTATTTATCCCTAATGTGGGTATTAGTGTACCCAAACCTCAGCTTCATCATTCTTATATATTCCTTCCAATCGGCAAAACTATTCTTATGTGTGCCCCATGAACAGGAAGGAATAGCTTGCAGCATGATGTCCATCGCTTAGAACCGATGTTCCTCCTGTACATCTCTTTCAAATTTATCCAAAAATAATTTGACATCCTCTAAACCATCATAATACAACAGATTGTGTACCTCAGTGGATATACATTGTAACAATTTGGTAAGCCTGTTGTAGTGTAGCAAGGATACTTCATGCAATGGGCTCTACTAGTGCTCGAGATCTTCATCCGAATCTGAATTACAAGAGTTGTCCTTCTCCCACGTAATTTGCCCATCTTCCGTAGGGTTGATCCAATCCTCATCTCGCACAGTTAGCGTATAGATCTGCTCAATGTCATCATCCTCCTCATAATCATGGACTGGTTCAATATATCGTGCACCTTCGGCTGGATCCAATGGCACAATCACCCTTAGTTTTTTCTTCTTAAAGGTCATAATGTGATTCTTCAGATTGATGATTGCGTTCATATCAAATGCTCAATCAATTCCGAGCAGTGCTAGATAAGGGTTACTATCTTCCATGATTGCGATCACTTCAAAGTCGTCTATGGCACGCACCCCTTCCATATCCTCGGTCACTCCATGTAGGCGCCCCGTAGGAATAATCTTCTGTTGATTGGCCGTCCTTAGCTGAATCGAGGACCACTGTAGCGTTGGTCTTCCCATTCTTTCCCAAGTCTTCTTCGGCAGAACATTTGCATCAAACCCTAAATCGAGAATCACCTCGTCCATTTCATATTGTCCAATCTGCGCAGTCAACCTCATTTCATGACTAGTTCTCTTCTTTCTTTTTCCCACCTTATGTACTATGCGCTGTTCTGGTAGAGGCTTATTCTTACCAATGCAATTATCAATCAATTCTTGCAGTCCTTCTACTACCTTCTTAACCCTTAGGAGTTTCATGTAGGTTTTCAAAATTGATGCTAATAATGATGGGTATGTCTCCTGTGCAGTACTGGTCTCTTCAGAATTTCCCATATTTTTAGTCCTTGATGTAGAAGCTCCTTCACCTGTGAAGCTCCTCTTTTCTTCCATAAACATTTCCTTTACCTTGTCTACATCAAATCCTAGTTCCTTATCAACATCTTTGCAAACCCACACACTGGCTTCTGTTTGTTTCCTGTTATCTTCTCCAGTATCTACACCGCTCCGTGTAACAATATTGACACTGGGCCCTTCTTTGCGCGGCTCCGAACTCGTCATCTGGATGTTCTGCATAGGCTGCTGGGTCTGACTCTTCTTTTCTTGCAAATTCATGATAAACACTGAACAATCTTCTATAACATGGTCAAACTGTTGACAATATTGATAGGAAGGGTGTGTAGGATTCTGACAATCCCATGCAAAATGGCCTGCTTCCCCACAATTATAATAGATTATCTGACCACAACCCCTTCCATCTCCTCCTCCTCGCCCTCTTTTTTAGGAAACCAGCTCACAAAAAGATAGAAAAGATAGATCAACGCCTTAGAATTCAGCCTCTTCGAGGGGGCAACCTCCTTTACATTACACAAATGAACAATTCTTGGATGATACAAATGACTAAACCTCCCTTCTATATATAGGAGTCTAAGGGGTCACAATATAATCAAGTCGACATAACAGTAATAACATAAGGGCAAAACACTAACAATAGTGGGTTTCTATGGGGCACACTAATAGCAATATGGGGACAATAGGGGCACAATAATCACAATAAGGGATACAATGACAATAGTAATGGGGGAATCACTAGTATTATAGGGACCTAACATGCCCCTCTCCTTCCAAAAAGAGTTGTACTCAATGCTTGAGTAGTTTTGGATGCTTCTGTATAAAATTCTCAGCCTCCCATGTGGAATGTTTAGCGCATAAGTTCTTCCACTTGATGAGATACTCCGAAATTGATCAATTTCGTAGCTATCGAGTTCTTGTTTCTGTGACTGCTTCCGGTTGCAATATGATTTTTCCTTCCCCGTAAAGTTCTAGCAATATTGTTTGAACTGGGAGCTTGTCACCTATAACCTTCTTTAAACATGAAACATGGAAAACTGGGTGCACTAGGGAAGCTGCAAGAAGCTCCAATTTGTATGCCATAGTACTAATCTTTTGCAACGCCTTGTACAAACCATAATACTTTGGTGATAATTTATTGTCCTTCTTAGCTTGCTTGAGGGACATTTGTTTATATGGTTGTAGCCGTAGGAATACCCAGTCACCTACATCAAAACTTCTTTCGTTGCGATGTTGATCTGCTTGTTGTTTCATTATATTATGCACGAACGCGAGGTTATCCTTTAAGAGTTGGAGAACTTGTTGTTGATGCTCGATATGATGTTCCACTACTTGAACCTTAGAGTTTTCTCTTAAATATGATGTGATGGATGGTGGATGATATCCATAAAGTGCCATAAATGGGGTCATTTTTGCTGCAGTATGGAAGGAAGTGTTATATCGCCATTCATCCAGAGGCAACCATTTGACCAATTGTGTCTGTTTATCAGATACAAAGAAACGAAGATATCCTTCCAAACATTTGTTTACTATCTCAGTTTTCCCATCAAATTGAGGATGATAAGATGAGCTATGAGCAACTGAGTACTGAGACAAGAAAATAATTCTGTCCAAAAATTTCCAGTGAAAATGGGATCTCTGTCGCTTACAATAATCTTTGGGTTTCCATGTAGCTTTTGAATTGTTTCCATAAATGCAGTAGAAACTATAATGGCTTTAAATGGATCGATAATGCACAAAAGTGTGCATACTTGGTAAGTCTGCCAACTACCACCATGATGACACTCTTTCCTTTGGACTTGGGTAAACCTATGATAAAATCCATTGGAACCTCCTCCTAACGTTGGCTTGTAATGGATATAGGTTGTAATAGACCTGGGGTCTTAATTGTTTCAACTTTATTTTGTTGGCAAACCAAACATTCCGCCACAAACTTTTGAATATCCGATTTAAGGCCATCCCAAAAAAATTCCTTCTTAACCCTGTGGTAAGTTTTTAAAAATCCCGAGTGCCCTCCTAAGGGAGAAGTGTGCAATTCCATAAGAATATTTTGTTTGAGTTGGGAATTCCTACATAGGTATAAGCGATCTTTGTACCATAATGAATCATTTTTCTAGCTAAATGTATCAGGTGTACTGGGATCTTGTTCTATCTTTTGAATGAGTGCCCTCACCTCTTCGTCATTCTTCCATTCATCCCTTGCTTCGTTTATCCAATCTGGTTGGATAATATAAATGGTACACAACAATGCTTCCTCATCCTCATCCTTTCTTGAGAGTGCATCTGCCACAACATTTTTCTTCCCTTTTTTGTAGATGATTTCAAAGTCATAACCCAACATCTTTGTGACCCATTTTTGTTGCTCTTCAGAGGATAATCTTTCTTCTAAAAGGTATTTAAGAATATCATGATCCGTTTTTACCTTGAAGTGTCTTCCCATTAGGTAGGGTCACCATTTCTTAAGTGCATGTAGTATTGCCAACATTTCCTTCTCATAAATATCTTTGTGTAAATACTTTCTTTTGATTGGATGACTTTCGAAAGCAATGGGTCTTTCATCTTGCATTAAAATAACACCAATTCCATTTCCTGAAGCATCACATTCTACAATAAAGGTTTTTGTGAAGTCCAGCGTAGCTAAGATTGATGCTTGGCACATTGCCTCTTTAAGATGTTCCAAGGCCTTTGTTTTCTGGAGTCCATGGAAATGCATCTTCCTTCAATAATGTTGTTAGAGGTGTTGCTATTCTCCCATAATTCTTAACAAACTTGTGATAATACCCTGTCAACCTGAGAAATCCTCGCAAATGCTTTATGGATGTGGGGATTTTCCATTTCTTAATAGATTTAATTTTGCTAGGGTCTACCTTAACACCTTCATGAGATAAAATATGACCCAGATATTCCACCTCTTGTACTCCAAAGAAACATTTGGAGCTTTTTGTATATAATTGTTTCTCCTCCAAGACTTTGAGCACCCTGTCAACATGTTCAACATGATCCTTCCAAGACTTGTTGTAGATTAGTATATCATCAAAAAATACTAACACAAATTTTCTAAGGAAGGGTTTGAAAATGGAATTCATCAAACCTTGAAATGTAGAAGGTGCATGGGTAAGGCCAAAAGGCATGAAAAAAAATTCATAATGACCCTCATGAGTTCTAAATGTTGTTTTCAGAATGTCTTTAGTCTTCATTATGATCTGATGATATCCTGAACGAAGATCCAACTTGGTGAAGTAAATTGATCTATGCAATTCATCCTATAATTCATCAATGACAGGAATGGGAAATTTATCTTTAATAGTGAGCTTGTTGAGCTCCCTATAATCTGGACACATTCACCATGATCCATCCTTCCTGTGCACCAATACTACTAGAGCAGGGAAAGAACTTTGACTAGGTTGAATTATACTAGCCTCTAGCATTTCTGTAACCATACGTTCAATTTCACTCTTTTGAGCATAGGGATATCTATACAACCTGATGTCTGGAGGAACACTTCCTGGAATGAAATGAATAGCATGATCATGATCACGAATAGGTGGGAGGCCTTTGGGAGTCTCAAATACCTTGGAATGATTGTCTAAGACCTTTTGGAGATCTGGAGAAATAGATGATTTCGATGTGGGAACCTCTATAAAACATAATTGTACAATCACGCCTCGTTGTTTCTTCTTTAGAAGCTTTGTCATACTGTTAGAGCTTATTATATTTCCCGGTTTCCTTGCAATACCCCTTAATTCAACTTCCTTTCCTTCCGCACAAAATTTCATGAAAAGTTCTTGAAAATTAAAAGCTATTGTACCCAAGGATTGTAGCCATTGGACTCCTAGTACAACATCAGCACCACCCATTGGAATGGAAAGCATTAGGCTATTCAATACATGTTCTCCCATGGATAGCTTGATATTATGGCACTTTCCAGAGCAATTTATGGTTGCTCCACTTGGAACCATCACTTGACACTCTGGTGCTGGATATAGGAAGCAATTCAACTCCTTGGCTAGCTTACAATGAATAAAATTATGGGTACTTCTGGAATCAATCAACACTATTACCTTTTTCTTCTAGATATGTCCTTCTATCTTGATAGCCTAAGGAGTGGTAATTCCAGCCAATGTATTACAAAATATGGTCGGATTCATTTCTTCTTTATTTAGGGTTTGTTCCTGGAGTATATCCTCTTCTTTTGACATTTCTTGTTCATTTTCTTCCTCCTCTTCACAATCTATGTAGAATAATTTCTTCTCAGGACACTTATGACCTTTAGTGTATTTTCTATCACAACTGTAACAAAACCCTTTTTCTCTTTTTTCTTCCAATTGCTGTGGTGTCAACCTTGTAGTTTGTGGAAGGCTAGGGGTAACAACACTTCCATCTTTATAGTTTTGAGTGGTAGGATTCCTGGTTGCCATAATTTTGTTTTCCATTTTTCTTGCTAACCTGAATGCCTTCTCCAATGAATCAGGTTCCCAAAGGTGAACCTCATTTTGGATATTATCCTTTAAAGTCCCTATGAACACATAAATCGTATGCTCCTCTGGAATATCTTTTACCCTTATGTTCAATTTTTGGAAGTCCTCAATGTGCTCCATCATTGAACCCTTTTGTTTGAGATTCATCAATTGTAAAAAATGGTGTTTCTTTTTGTATCCTCATAATGTGCTATTGTTTCTTCCGTAAAAATTGCCCAAGTGACAATTTTTTTACGAGAGCAAATCCATCGATACCATACAAACTGATTTGGTTCCAAATATAAAGTTGCAATACGTACCTTTTGTGTGTTTGGCACATTATGGAGATCGAAAAATTTCTCCATCTGTAGTATCCATGTTCCGTGATCCTTGCCATCAAACTTCCTCATATCGATTTTTGGAACATGGTGGGTCTTCAATCCAACATTAGAGTCTATGAAATCATGATTAACATTTATTTTATTCTCATCGTGAGTTTCCTTTACTACCTTTTCACCATTAGTAACCATTTCTTGTAGCAACTTATTCAAATTTATCTTCAATTCTTCCATCTTAGTGTCCATGCCATTCATTTTAGCGTCCATGCCATTCATCTTAGCTTCCATGCCATCCATCTTAACTTGCATGCCATTCATATTAGCTTTCATGCCATCCATCTTAGCTTCCATGCCATCCATCTTAACTTGCATGCCATTCATATTAGCTTCCATGCCATTAATCTTGGCTTCAGTTACCTTTTGTGAGTGAAATTTGTTGTACTTGGTCTTGTTAGCTCTACTACAGGTTGCCTATGTTCAAGGAGCAAAATGTAAGCTCAATCCCTGGTTCTACTCAAAGGAGGCCTACACCAGATATCCTCGCCCTTCTCCATTCCTCGCCCATTCCCCTTTGTTTCTTCTTTGCTTCTGTTTAAAATCACATAAATTCATTTTCTTAAGCCTCTGGGCATTGAAACCCTTAGACCCACATAACCGCGCGCCTTCACAAAAAATCGCTATAAGCCATTTTCCCTTAATCGCTATCGCAAATCGCCCATTTCTCCTTCCTTCATTCTCCCTTCATCAGTCATTCTCTTAAAAACAATTAATTCCTTTATCGGGTCCACGGGTTTAATCGCAATCGACAGAACACATGTGTATAAGGCCCAAATAATTATCAAAGTAAATTGTCGAGCCAATGACTCCGGCCCACGCCCCGCAAACCAATCTTTGTCGTCCGATCATCCTCCAAGCAATCTGACGGCATCTTCTTCCCCCGCTGGTATAACTTAACCGCACGTTAACTCGCGATAAAGCGGTTTCTCCCCTGTCCCATCTGCCACGCATCACGCGATAAATGGGATCGCGCCCCACTGTACGATTACCACCCGTCTGTCAATGGCGGTGCGAGCAATACTGCTCACCGCCAAAACCGTCCTCCCCGCTCGTTAACCCCCGCGTGCTTTCGACTCCAGATAATCGTTGGATCGGCTTGCATGAGATCCTATGGCCTGCATCTATCCCGATCCCACATCTCCCGATCCCTCTTGCAAAACGATCCCCGCTGTCGATCCACCCAATCTAACGGTCGAGCTTCCTCCTCATTCCATCCGCCATGCAGTCTTCGCGTCCTCAACCATTCCGTACCCCCGAAAGGACGTAGGTGTCAGTATTCAGTACTGTGAGTAGTTATTCCTCAACAACTGCATTTATCCGATAGTATGGCTGAGAAGGAAAAGGACCAGCCTCGAGCAGATCAGCACATTTATCAGTTATGGAGTTCCATCCATACATGAATCCACCTGCTCGAGAAGGACTGCAGAACACCAGAGAACGTCAAATTCATTCATGAAAACTAGCAGATTACAGTAGAGACTCCATCAGAGAGTTAAGGTGGTTGGTGGTCAATTATGACCCCTCCACGCATAGCACAACAACATATTTTTGTAATGAAACTCTATATATACCCAGAAAACAGATGTAATCATGGTTGTTGTTTTGATGTGAGGTTCAACTTCTGGAGACTGTAACTACTTTGATACTTACAGCGTCTGGTCTTCATTTTCAGCTAATACAAGATTCTTTTGCTGTTAATTGCTCACTTTCCATTTCTACTCTGTTCTAGGCTGTGCTTGTTATGCATTTGTTCATGTGCTCTTGATATTTAGCATTAGAGGGGCTGTCATCCCACCTCTGTGTTGAAGTCTAGTATGTATCATTGAAAGTGTTATGCAGGTTTCTGTTTACTTAGTGCCAGAGAACTGTCATCTTGTCTGTGCATTAGGAAATAGATTTACAGACCTCTTTACTGGTTGCAGCCGGCCATCATAGGGCCCTGTGCATCTGCTAGTGTGGTCAGTATTCTCCATGTTCACTTATTCCTTAAACTGTGAGTAATTGGTGGTCTAAAGCCTTGTAGCCTGGGGGTGTTGACCCATGTCTGGAGTTAAGCATAGTAGAAGTGGTTAGGCTTGGAAAAGCATCATTCCTTCCATTCATCCATTTCCAACAGTTTGTTGAGTTTTGTAATGTTCCCGAGCATCTCCTAGATACAACCTAGGAGAGTTTCTTGGGGTGATAACAGGTCTTGTAATTTTGATATATCATGTTGCATTTCTTCCTCTTCTTCACGAGTCATGCTAGAGCTTTCAGGTTGCTTACTAGGTGTTTCCATTTTCTTTCTTCGTGGCATCAATTAATGCTAAGAATTCTTCATTATTCCCTTTGAATTCCTTCAAACTAATTTTTCAAACCAATCTTATGCAAAATTTAAAAAAAAACTACACACCTTTTTTTCACTTCGTAAGAGCTCTATATTGAATCTGTTGTATCTCTGTAACTGCGGATCTTGAATATCTGAAATCGTGTCCTGCAGTAGCCCTTTCAGTCCTCTTTCTAACCCCACAAGTCTGATCAAGATTGGATTCTCCAAGGAAGAGTTATGCCAAATCTCTCACGGTGACCTGATTATAGACTAGTTCAGTAGAGTGAATTTATACGAAGTGCCATGTGTCACTGTTTCAACCTTAGTACCTGTAACTAATATACAGAAAACCACAGGCTGTCCTCTTTCTGAAACTTCTTACGAAATTTCAATTTGATGCTCAGAAGAAAAGTTATGACGATTTTCCCTAGGTCACCTATTTGGAATGTAATTCAGGAGTCTGCAAAAACCCTAACTTCTGCAGATCATATCTCCGAAAATATAGTGATACAAGCTCTGAAATTTGGACCCGAAGTTCAGAACGATTTCATCTCAAATGGGTTTTGTTAGATTTTGAAATGTCGTAGAAAAAAAGTTATAGCGAAAAATGCCATGATGAACTGTTTGGAGTAGCGAAACCCTAGAATCCAAAGCTCTGATACCAAATGTTAGAAAACCAACTCACAAAAAGATAGAAAAGATAGATCAACGCCTTAGAATTCAGCCTCTTCGAGGGGGCAACCTCCTTTACATTACACAAATAAACAATTCTTGGATGATACAAATGACTAAACCTCCCTTCTATATATAGGAGTCTAAGGGGTCATAATATAATCAAGTCGACATAACAGTAATAACATAAGGGCACAACAATAACAATGGTGGGTTTCTATGGGGCACACTAATAACAATATGGTGACAATAGGGGCACAATAATAACAATAAGGGATATAATGACAATAGTAATGGGGGAATCGCTAGTATTATAGGGACCTAACACTCTTCCTCAACCTTGGAATCCTCCACGTGCCGTAGTTGCGCCTTGATCTTGAGGATGAGTCTCTGCCTGCATTCTATACATAGGGGTTATATCCATCATTAATTCATAACTTCGACAATGGCGCTCGTCATGGCCTACAAATTTGCAGAAATTGCAAAACAACTATTGAGGGGTCTGTACAAACTTCTATAGTAAATGGAAATTATTTATCACATGTTGTCTTGTAACTTGACAAATAGCACACCACAGTGCTACTCTCGTGCTCGGCCCATCTCTATTTTCTGGCTTCAAGGGGACAGGGCCTACCCCAATAAGATAATTATGATAAACTAGACAATGGTCCTTATCGTGACCATGGCCTTTGCATTTCAAGCACCAAACTTTTGTGCAGACCTTAGTTCGGGCTTCCTTTCCCTTCTTTAGGCTCTGCAACTCCATATGCAGGTTAGCCAGTTGTGACTAAATCTACTACACTCCCAGATTCATATCGTGAATGGGTGAAATTTCCAATCTCATTACAATCTCTAATGCTTCAGATTGCGTGTCAATTTTCTGTTGTGACAGTGGAGATCTCAAATGGGTAACAACGAAGCAATGTGCCAATCCCTATGTTGATCATCCGTGATCTGAATATTAGCCTGCTGCAGCAAACATTTCAACCTCTGATCAAAGTCCCACGCGGACTCATTCACCTTCTACTGGATCTCTTTGATCTATGTCACTAACTGAGCCTATGACTTAGGCTTCTTGAACTCATTATTGAGTGCTTGCTTTGTCTCATCTAGTGTTACATTTGGATGACCCAAACAATACTTAATATACCAACTTAGCGCTCTATCCTGTAGTGTTGTAACCAATTTCGCTTTCTTCAAATCATCATCTGTAACCTGTTGTGACTTCCACACAGCATCTGCTACAAACCAAAACTGTTCAGGGTCTTCTATCCCCAGACCTTTGAATACGAGCATCTTCATCATGTTGGACATATTGAATAGTGGAGGTGGAGGTGGAGGTGGAGGTGGAGGTGTAGCTGTAGGTGTGTGAGGTGGAGGTGGTGGCAGAGGTGGATGGATTTGGTATCCTTGCGATACCCTATCTTACTGCCTGTAGCGCACCTAGAGGCGTCCTCAAAATAGTACTTTCTTCGTCATTGGAAAACACTCCCAACAGAGGACTGTACTTAGCGCCTTAATCTAGATTTCTTCTGAATGTTTTTCCACATCGCGTAACTCCCATCAGATCTCTTCTAAACATTGTTTTAATGGCACAACCCTTTTCTCGCACAATAGCATTTTAATCCAAGTATTCTGGGATTTCAGATACTTACCTCTAGGTTCCTTGAAGAATCATTGCTTGGCTTCGCTATAGCTTACAGATGTATCGATCGCGAATTTAGTGATGAATCCGGCCAAAATGATATCAATCCAATAATCGATATCCCTTGCGATCTTATTGTCTGAAGCTTCTAGATGCCTTACCAATTCTGGAGTCCACACAATAGGGTTGTCCAACTTCCACGTGCCTTGGCTATCTACCAATTTCGACAACCACTGGTCTAATTTGCACGGAAAAGAACAAAAGAAAATTTTGTGCTCATTTGTATACAGATATCTATTCAACCACTTTTCCTTCAACCAACATGGATTCCTATTTTCCTAGGCTACAAATTCGTGCAGCTTCTGATCTATCCACTTCTCAATTTATTTCTTAGTTGGGAACCACTTATTCGACATCACACATTCCTCATATAGATACCAATCCTGACAACGAAACTATTTGTTGGCTTGATGGGTCATGGCCTAGGTTCAGAGTTAGTTGCGCCAACCAACAAAACCCTAAAATGTTAGCCCTTTCGGTAACAACCCGCGTAGCATAGGCTGTAGCCTCACCCGAAGCAGTATTAGGGGATGACAGAACTATATTTCTATATACAAAGGTCTGTGTAATGGGTTTCTGTCACTTCTAGGGCTTTATCCCAACCTTCACGAACCCTAATCCTTAAAATACAGAAATCACAGTAACTTACAGAAACAATACCTAATGCTTCGCGGAACACTTAAAACATTCATAAAATCATGTAACTTATCTGATCTACTATTTTCACGCACCAATTAAGTGTTTCTTTAGATAATTGTAGAAAAATAGAGAGGATACACATAAATTGCATAAGTAAAGATAACGACAAAGATACATAATTATAGGTTAAAAAATAGTCTTTATTGATATAATCATTCTGTTACAGACTCTTCTTCCCTGCGCACACAGCTGCAGGGGCCCGCACACTCAGCTTGCGGACTTACCAAGGTCTCTACGCACATAGCTACAGGAGCCTTCCTCTTCACCTAAGTACATGAAACAAACTTTCATGCCTCAGACTACTTTCCCCTACATTGATCTCCAATTCTTTTCGTCACCTCCTATGACTCGCTAAAACTTCTTTATATATCTCTTTCCATTACAATACCATGGTTCACGAACCATGGGCAGGTCCCAAAACATCCTATCTTCTAACAAACTATGGGACTAAAGTCCCTTTTGACTCTTATGAACTTCGCGCTTCACTCCTCAAAATGCGAAGACTTTACATAATTAATAAAATTGATTACAAAATTTACCCTAGGGGACCCTATACCAACAAAGAGAGAGAGAGGATGTGAGAGAGTGGAGAGAGGGAGGGAAAGAGAGATGGAGTTGGAGGGTGAGAGAGAAGGAGGTAAGAATAAAGAAATAGAGAGAGAAAGGTGGAGAGCGAGATAGGGAGTGATAAGGAAGATGGAGAGAGAGGACAACAGAGAAGTGGGGGGGAGGGGGGCAGATGGGAGAGAGAGAGAGAGAGAGATTGAAGAAAGAGAGTGTATGTTTTGGGGTGATATAGAGAGACAAAAGGAGATAGTGATATAGATGAAAAGTGAAGAGAGGGAAGAAGAGGGAGATGGATAAAGGGAGGGAGGGATAGAGATATTGATAGATATGGAGTGAGAGAGTGTGTGTGTTTGGGGGGTTGAGATAGAGAGACAAAGAAGGAGAGATGGATGGACATATAGATATAGATGGAGGGAGATATAGATACAGATGGAGGGTGAGAGAGAAGGAGGTAAGAATAAAGAAATAGAGAGAGAAAGGCGGAGAGCGAGATAGGCAATGATAAGGAAGATGGAGAGAGAGGACAACAGAGAAGCGGGGGGGAGGGGGCGGATGGGAGAGAGAGAGAGAGAGAGATTGAAGAAAGAGAGTGTATGTTTTGGGGGTGATATAGAGAGACAAAAGGAGATAGTGATATAGATGAAAAGTGAAGAGAGGGAAGAAGAGAGAGATGGATAAAGGGAGGGAGGGATAGAGATATTGATAGATATGGAGTGAGAGAGTGTGTGTGTTTGGGGAGTTGAGATAGAGAGACAAAGAAGGAGAGATGGAGGGACATATAGATATAGATGGAGGGAGATATAGATACAGATGGAGGTGGGAGAGAGGTAAGAAGATTTCTTTCACTAGATGCATTGATTTCAATGTAGATGGTGATTTCTAACCTTATTTGATTTCTTGCACTAGATTCATGGATTTTAGTGTAGATGTTTATTTGTAATGATATTTGATTGCTTGCACTAGACACATTGATTTCAATGTATATGATTTCTAATCCTATTTTATTGCTTGCACTAAATGCATTGATTTTAGTGTAGATGGTGATTCTAATCCTATTTGATTGCTTGCACTAGATGCATTGATTTCAATGTAGATGTTGATTTCCAATAATATTTGATTTCTTGCACTAGAGGCATTGGTTTCAATTTAGATGATTTCAAATCCAATTTTATTTCTTGCACTAAATGGATTGATTTCAATGTAGATGGTGATTTATGATCCTATTTGATTGCTTGCACTAGATGCATTGATTTCAATGTAGATGTTGATTTCTAATCGTATTTGATTGTTTACACTAGATGCATTTATTTTAGTGTAGATGTTGGTTTGTAATCCTATTTACTTACGTGCACTAGATGCATTGATTTCAATGTAGATGTTGGTGTATAATCCTATTTGTTTACTTTTACTAGATGCATGGATTTCAGCCTAAATGTTGTTTTCCAACCTTATTTGATTGCTTGCATTAGATGCATTGGTTTCAGTGTAGATGTTGATTTCTAATTTGATGTATGATGGTACACTATTTTTTAAGTGATTGGATTAACATTGTGCATTGATTTCAGTGTAAACACAAAAAATTATTAGCAATGTACATTGATTTTTGTGTTATAGTAATTCAACCTATTAACATTGGAGAGAAAGAGAGACAAGGTATGATTTTTACCACAATAGCTCGAGCTAAAGATTTAAATGGTTTACAATTTAACCTATCCTTTTCATAAAATCGATATGAAAAGATGACAAAAGTAACAATAGTACAAGAAAATAGTTTGAAATTAATCACAATGAAGACTATTTGTAATTGATTATATTCTTATTATTCACATTTTCTATCATTCAACACTATTATATTGTCACTTTACATTCAAAATTTTTATTTCATCATTAAAGTTATTAACAATATTTATCATCTCAACAAACTAACATAACTAATAAAATTTAAAATTAAAATGACCAGATTAATTTGAGACACATTTAGCATATTTAAAATGATTATATTAATATTATATGAATTTACATATTATTGATAAAATATTAATATTAGATAAATTTACATATTATTGGTAAAATCAATCATATGTTCGTTAGATTTTCTTTGGCTACACATGACTAAAACTAGCCTAGATCCATCTTAACTCTCGATCTATCAAACATAGAGAGGGATCAAATCTCTCAATATGCAAACTTTCCTCAAGTTTTGCACTCAAAAAAGAGGTTTTCACCTCGAGAGATTTGATCCCTCTTGATATTTGATAAATTTAGATTTAAGATGGATCTAGGTTGGTGTGATAAAAAATATGTATTTAAAGGGCGTTTGAAAATCACTTCATGTTGTTTTATGATTATCTAGTGGTTACTTGTAATGCAATCTTATCTTTGGATTTGATACTGAGTGATTTATGCTAAACTTTTTCTTAAAGAAAACAATCATGATAGTGGTTTAATAATTTATGTGAGCATGTAGAATATTTCTATTAGTTTTGTGATATTGATGATCAACGCTCATGAAATTTTAATATTAAATTGTCATCAGGACATTGTATTGTGCATTTAAGCTATAGGGTTGTTCACCGTGATCCCACATTTTGTTTGATTTCTTTTGGTAACGTTTGTAGTAGACATCTGAATGCATGCTTACTTGTAGTTGGTTTTGAGTTTTATTACTGTTAATCAACATAGCTACATGCATATCTATTTTTCCCATTGGATGGTCCTTTCCGTTTGTAAGGCTAACTTGTTTGTCTCGTTGACATATAATGAAAGGAAAACCATACGATCATGCCAAATATGAAGACAAAACTAACTGCTATTGACATGATCATTAATTGAGTGTTGTGTATAAATGTCTCTCATATAAATTAATACATATTGTTTCATCATGTTTGTTTTACGACATACATTTAGTACTAGTGATATATAATGTTTGTGATTTTGAAATGGTCGTATACAAAATAGATAAGACGTTGTCATAAAATCAATTTAGTGTTGTGTACCGTTTATCTCTTAGAACGCGGGTTAATGGTTTTCTTTTTTCCTTTTTTATTCTTTTTAAGGATTTAATCCATTCATGATAGTATATTAGTGGTTTTGGAAATGCCCTATTTTCTAAGAACTCATTTTTGCAAAGGCAAATACTTTTAGTCACTATAAGCTTTTTGATGTGTTTTTACATGAAAACAACTAATGTTTGGTTGTAATTTTTTTTCAAATTAATGTTTATGTGATATTATTTAGAGTTTTTTTTGTGATAAATTTAGGAAATTTAGAGCCTCTTGTGATAAATTCAAGATACTATATATTAACTATTGTGTGTATTGGTGGTTTTGGAAATGACCTATTTTATAAAAAACATCTTTGCAAAGGCAAATATTTTAGTTAGTATATTCTTTTTTGATGTGTTTGCACATGCCGATATTATTTACTTGTCTTTAAATACAACATCTAGATTAGGTTATGTTGGTGCTCAACCTTCTTTAACTTCTTACAGTGCAAGTGATAGTGATTTGGGTGTGTAGGGACTTGAAGCCTCACAATCTCCTGGGGTACATAAGCAAAGGGGGTTGTAAAAATAGTAGATCTTGGTCTAAGAATAACATTTACATATTCTCTGTCTAGAAGTTTCCATATAAGGGGTTGTAAAAATAGTAGATCTTAGTCTAGGAATAACATTTACATATTCTCTGTCTAGAAGTTTCCATATAAGCTCTAGATTCGATTTCCATGCAACATAATGCAAAACTTTGAATTCATTACTTTTTAAGCCATATTCTAAGGTAGAAACCAACATAACTCTCTAAAATATTCTTCTTTTTCCATGGGCTTGAGCTAAATGCACTGTTGTTTCACTCTTTTGTTTTTGTGTGAGATGGTCACTCGAAGATTTAGTTTGTGCTATTTCTATTGGGAAAATTAGCTCCAACATCCACTCATCAAAAACGTTTAACCCTACAAAATGGGCAAGTGCATAGGATCCACGTCCTACACCAATCTTGATCTACTTGCCCCTAATATAGACAAATTTTTCAAGTCTTGAATGTTCGTTTCAGAATTCGAACAACTTTCTACTCTATAACTTGAGAAGGGGATTTGTTTTGTGAAACCCTTTCCTTATAGTAAAAAGTGATATTATTCCCCATTGGGGCTTTGATTCAATAGTAAAGTAGGAGTGTTTCATATGTCCTTCTAGGTTCAAATCCCCAAAGACATGCTTTTCCAAACAAGCTTATGTTTTTGAACTAATACTTAGAAACCATTATCTCGATACCAATGATTAAATTTTATACATCACTAAAATGTATCATGCTTGTACAAACACAAAAACATATTAGATATACAATAATATTAGTTACTATATTGTTGTATATTTTAAATAAGTATACTTATGCAATAATCAATTGGTATGCCACTATCACCATCACCTGGGGTTTTGGCATTACCTAAATCTCCAGAGTCACTTAGATGGTTTTCCATTGCAAGATTTTTGCTTTTAAGTTTACTATTTTTTATTCATTTTGGTGATGGGCAATTATTTCTCTAAAATATATGTGAATTTCAAATCATCATTATCGTGCACAGAGTTGAGAGAGGCATTAGAGAAGTTTTGTATAATAATTATCAGCTTAAACTACTAAACCATGGTGTAAATCTTCATATGTTATCTATTTACTCACTTTCCTTTGCAACATGTAATGCAAATACTAGTTAACTTTATTTGAAATTTGAAAAAAATTACTTCAAATTGGAATTGTGGTAACTTAATTGTTTTATATTTTAAAAATACTTTCTATTTTTAAAAATAGTTGAAATCACAAAATTTTCGATAATCAAAGTATGTGAAGTTTAAAAATACTAAATTTTCTTATACATTCAAAAACATTATTAGGTAAAAATACACAATCAAATTAATGCGACCATGACTCACCCAATTCCATTTTAAAAACCTCCAAAAACTAACTCCGATGACTCACCCAATTCCATTTTAAAAACCTCCAAAAACTAACTCCGAAATATAGAAGACTTAGAAAACTGCGACTTCTTGGTTACATCCACGCTGAGAAAAATCTGAATTTCATGTTAACATTAGAAATACGATCTCACCCATCATCTCATGGCTACATCATTCCATGGCTAGTGTTAATTCCCCACAAATCTTCTTGTCCATTTTCGAGAATTCTATGTATACCTGTGAGACTTCTCCAGGTACAATTTCTCCCCCGGCCTTCCGGCTCTGAAGAAAAGAGAAACCTGAATATCCTACGACACTTATTTTTATTCGCATGAAAACACTTGTACAAATGCAACGGACGATATGGCGCATCACCGGAGCTCGGATGGTGATTAGTGATAATTGACAAGTGATCTGTAAGTAGCTCCGGGTTGCCAATTCTGAGGAATAACATTGTTTGCAGTGAGTGTTCTTCCAGTTGAAAGAGACTGCAAGCGAATAGAGAATGGAGCTTGTAAAGGGCCGCTATTCGAACACCAATTTGCACCCCAAGTCTCTTCCATTCCTTGCCATGTATTAGAGTTTGCCTGCATACATGAAAATGTAAACACGAATCTTCTTCTTGTAATCATGAATTGATATATAGATTTACATGAATTGGGTATTTTTATGTTTATTTCGGATTCTGGGAATATATTAATTTTTTCTTTTTATCTCTGTGTCAATCCCAAATTCTGAGAATATATAGAAATCTCATAACCAGGAGAAAAGTCAAACAATCAATATAAATTCAACCACATAATCTCCATATCCAAAATTTAACTCGTTATCTGTATAATAACACACCTGCTTTAGATACACTGCTCGAAGATTGCCATCTCCGTCTTCGTATTCGATAAGGATAGCAAACCAGTAGTCACTGGCACCTCCGTTAACGTTGAATGCAATATTCTTGCCCGGATATTGGCATGGCACGCTATAATATAACATCAAAGCACATCATAAAGGCGCCAACTCTGCAAAAATGCTCTGATTTACAATTTTACTTGATTGAGGTGCAGGAATAGATAACTACCGACGAAACAAAACAGAGACAACTCCAGCGTTAAGCAGATTCGAAGATGCACCAGGAGAAGCCATGTCAGTGAAGGCAGTACCGCTAAGATCGAAATGCTTTTTGCCAGAACCTGAGCAGATTCCACCAGGACATTCGTCCGTAATTACCACAGTCACCGCGTTTTGGGAACACAGGCCATTCTCCGTGCACTTCACCTATTTAAATATAACATATGATCAGTTAGGTTAAAAATCTGTTAATTTATTTTGATCGAGGATTTTGAGAATATCTTAGAATTTGTGAATTTAAGTAAATTACTGATTTTAAAAATATTTAATAATTTGGAATAATTAATTAAAATAAATCTCTTATTTGTGTGATTTCACTGTAACTCTTATTTGTGTGATTTTACTATTTCTTAAATCCACACCATGTCGTTATGATTTCAAAATATTCTTAAAATTCACCATCTAAACAGCATTCTTATGTGATTACATATCATAAATATTTTAGAATAAATCTACAATCTAAATGATATCTTTATATAAATTGCAGATTTTGAAAATATCTAAAAATATAAAGAGAAAAAAATCACCCTAAATTCTGAAATATTCCTAAAATCTACAATCCTCCTAAAATCTACAATCCTAATAAAAAATAGTGATGATTTCAAAATATTCCTACATCTCCAAGTCTAAACAAGAATACCCTTCCGCAACAAGAAGGCACCAAATTACTTTATTACATAATGAAATCAAGATGTAACTAGACCTGATAGAAGCGTTATACTGCAAGCTTCAATTGCAACGGCACAAGCCATATTAAGTGCCGAGATCCTCATTTTCTAAAGCAAAGCTTAAAGGCACAGAATTGGATTATGCTGAGCTCAAAGCGAATACACCTTAGGAATTTGGCCCAATAACACAGTTTTATAATGGCTTTGGAACTGTAACGAATTGTCTGGGTTTTCAATCTGAGTCAATTGTCAACCTTTTTCTCTTTGCTGCGTCTTTAAATTCTTTTACTGAAATCATTTCTATGTAGAATTCAGAGGGTCCACTTATCTGCTTCTGTGAGATTTCAAAAGTAAACGATGAAGTTAAAGCGTGAGACGAGGCGATAATGGGGAAGGCTATTGTTGAATTCCAGGTCAGGAGAAAGGGATTGAGAAGGAAAAACCCAAAAAATTAAGTGGCAGCACACATGGCTATGTTCGTTTTGAGTTGCCCAATTTTTGGAAGTCAAATTATACGCAGAAAAATAATGGAGATTTCAAGCATAAGCGAGGAAGTTAAAGCGTGAGACGAGGCGATAATAAAGAAGGTTATCGTTGAAATACAGGCCTGGAGAAAGCGATCGAGAGGGTAAAAACCCATAAATGTAAGTGGCAGAAGATGTGCCTATATATTGTTCCCCTGTTCAGCTGCTAGGGCCGGCGCGTGTATCTTTATCAGATTAAAAAACTACAGCGGAGTGAGTATCTTTATGGGATAAAAACTATGGCAACAAGTTAGTCTCCAATGGAAGGAATAGCAAAGAGGGATTTTCCATGTATCACGGCATTTACATTAAAAAAACGTGACTGTCACATTTAGAAATCCAATCGCAGGGATTTAATAAACATTAGGGTCAAATGTCGACAACATCACACCCGTTTCAATCGAATCGGTTTAAGACGACTCCATATGTTGAGGTGTAGGTTCGAGTACAGGAATCTTTATTAGTTGTAAGTATATTAAATGATGTTTGAAACTTTCTACGTTCGAAAAATAAGTAATGTAATAAATCTTAATTATTTAAAATTATGAAAAACTATTTAGTTGTGATTAATATTTATGAATATGGATTATAAATTAATTATTAGGTTTTGTTTTGAGCACACATGGTTAGGGTTTTCAAAAGCTCGGTGGTTTAAGGTTTTATATCTTAGGTGGATGTGAGGTAGGTTTGTTTTTTTTTTAAACAATCAGTGCCATAATTGTGGATTTAGCACCCTAGCACCAAGCTATGGGAAATTATTAGGTTGATTATTATGAAGACCCACTCATAGGTATTTGGAGCGTGATGCAATAAAAGCCTCAGTAGGGTCTACTCATTGGGATGGAAACATCGTGATTCGGTGGATCATCATCTCTGTGATTGGGATGGGTTCTCCCAGCTAGAGACACCCATCGTGCACTAGTGTCAGCAATTAGTGCACACAAATGGTGTTAATATTGGTGCGACTGAAGAGCGAGTTTAGGAGCCCCGCACCCCCAACTCCATTCGCCCAGTTCATTTGTTCAAGGCGCGTAACACCTGACTCCTCATAATAGACCTTCTTGAGGTACTTACTTGGTGCTAATTGAGGGAATTTTTCATGGTCCCTAAGGTCCCAATCCTCCATTTTTAGATTTGGTATCCAACCCAACAATGAACCCTCAAAAAACACATTCTCTGGTAGTAAAGGCATAGAGACCATGAACTTCGTAGCATCCGGATCTTTTCGCACCTTCGCCGTGGGTTTTCTAGGTGGTATGTACTTCGACAGCTGAGTTATTGGTTCAACCTCTTCTTCATCAAGCTCCTCTATTATGCCGTGTAGTTCTTCCTCATCCAGATCCAATGGCTCCGTCGACTGCTTGGACTTATCCATTTTTCCCTTCTAGCGGATTTCTGTCGGGTTTTTCCTCGATGATTCTCACATCGACACTTGCTAAGGCTTCTTCTACTTCGTAGAAGTAGACGACTTAGGCCTTGGAGACCTAGGCACGGAAGTAGGAAATCCTGTAGATATAGGTTTGGCTGGTGCTGCCTCAGATAGGGTTGGATTTGTGTCTGGGTGAGTTGCAATAATTCTCTCAATGAAGCTCTTACGGAAGTACTAAGGCAATTTTGCTAACTCCAGTCATGAAAGCAGTTCCTCCCAATCTCGCTCAGACATATAACACAGTTCTTGGCGCAAATCAAAGTGAAAAATCTTAAGGCAAACTCTCAGGAAGAAAAGTGTTCGAATGCGGAGCAGTATGTCGTATTTATAAACCAATTTGAATTCAAACCCAACCGTTCCCTCTAATTCCTGGTCATTAATGCACATTTGGCGGAAAAATTCCAAAGATATGCTCCATAAATGCTTCCCCCCTACTCCTTTCAACGGAAAATTATCCATCCAATAAGCTACAATGCTTCCAACAATCACTTTTGGCTAGGCTGCGTGAGGCCCACCCACCTAGCACAACTCCCCTCGACGCAATTCCCCTCGATGCCATCCTTCGATTTGTCGCGAAGTCCCTTTACTTTGCCTTTCTAACTTTCAGGCAGTGTAGTTTAAAGTCCTGTACTTCCTTGCAGTTGTGAGGAGTACTAAAACTATCCCACAATCATATAGTCATTACGTAGGGACGAGATCACCCCTGTACAACTTCAATCGACTTCCATTAACTTTTCCTAAAAATATTTCCCCATTCAGCTCCACGAGCTGAACTACTCCTCCATCTGTAATTTCCTTCACAACATATGGCCCCAATCAATGCATCTGAAATTTTCCCAGGAACTTTGTGAACTTCCTATCATATAGAAACACTAAATAATCTACCTTGAAGGTGTGTTGTTTGATATGTCGATCATGCCATGCCTTTTCATGGTCTTTTTTCACCTACTAATGAAATCCAGTAAAGAAGCGATCCTCCTCCAATTCAACGACTTGCACGAACCGTTCTTCCATGGTATCACGATCAACCATGTCCATAACTACTACAATCCGTAAGCTTGGAACTATGTACTCCATGGGAATTATAGCCTCTTGCCCATATACTAGTTGGAACGATGTTTGTCCTATCACTTTCTTGTAGGTAGTCCTATATGCCCAGAGAATCGTTGGTATGCGTACATCCCAGTCATTTCACTTCGCGTTGCAAATCTTTGTCAAAGCGCTTTCCAAAATTTTGTTGAAGGATTCTACTGTGCCATTTGCTTGAGGGTGATAAGGTGTACTATTCTCATGATATACCTAGAATTCCTCAAAATGCAGCAATTGTTTCATTCAAAAAGTGCATGCCCCTATCACTCATCAAAATCTTAGGGTAGCCAAACCGAGACAAGATATATTAAAAAATAAACTTCGCGGTGGTAGCGGCGCTACAATATTTCACAAGTTGTGCCTCCACCCATTTGGTTAATATTCAGTCATGGTAATGATATATCTGGCCCCTATCTTCTTCCCCAGTGGTTGTATTAGTCCCACGAAATCTATTGCCCACTTATAAAACGCCTGCAATGTCACCTGCAGATTTAGTGGAAATTCATCTCATCGCGATGGTCTCCCCATCCTTTAACAGACATCGCACGCCCTGCAATATATTTTGGAGTCATTATGCACAGTCGACCATCAAAGTCCTATGCGTAGGATCTTCCGCGCAGTTTCTCTTCTTGAATAATGTCCTCTTGGTACTCCTCCATGTGCTTCTGCAAGGATACTTTGTCTCTCATACTCCAGAACATACCTATGCAATATTTCATCAGATCCCATTTTATATAAGTGTCTAACGATCACAGAGAAATCTCCTGCCTGAACCACCAATTCTTTCTTCTGTTGCGTCGAATACCCTTCAGGAGTGGTGCCTGTAGACAAAAATTGAATTATGTCTGTGAAGTGATCATCTGCGATGTGAACCACGAAGAGATGCACATCAGGTAACCCTTCCTCCAGAATTGTAGGCTCATCCCCATTCTCAATGCGCGATAGGTGATCTTGACCAACATTCAAGCGCCCTGGCTTCACAATTACTTCGAAATCATATTCCTGGAACAACAACAAACATCTGCAAATCTCCCCCCCCCCCCAACATAGGCTTGTTGACCAAGTATTTCAGAGAAGAAGGATTGGTATACATCTTGAAGTGCGCACCCAACAAATAGTGCCTGAATTTCCGCAGCGCATACACCATTGCCAAACCTTCGCACTTTTTGGTTAAATAGTTCTTTTCTGCATTTGACAACTTTCTACTTGCAAATTCTATGGGATGGTCAATATCTCCTTCGCCTGGTTGGGTTAGCACAACTCTTAGCGTGATACATGAAGCATCTACATGAACATGGAACTCCTTCTTCCAATCAGGGAACACTAAAATGGGCGCGATGACCATTTTCTCCTTCAAAATGTCCAAACTTTTCTGACAATCCTCGTCCCATCAAAATGTCACATCCTTTTTTAGCAATTTCTCCATGGGGGTAGTGATTTGTGCATACGCTTTGATGAACTTCCTATAATATCTCGTATGGCCCAACATTGTGTGTAGTTGTTTGAGGTTCTTTAGGGCTTCCAAATTGATGATTACTGCAATTTTGGCAGGGTCTACCATCAATCCCTGCTTGCAATAAACATGGCCTAAGAGTATCCCGTAGGGTACGCAGAATATGCATTTATTCAAATTAAGGGATATTTGATGCTTCCGACAAGTATCCAGCATGAGGCGCAGACTAGCAACATGTCGCTTTACTAACCAAACACTGTCTATTAATCAAAGTATACCTCCAAACATTTATGGATAAATTCTTTGAAAGTCACAATTACCACCCTAGAGAAAATTGTAGGGGAATTCTTAAGCCTGAAAGGCATCACTGTATACTGAAAAAAAACCCATTCAGTCGTGAAAGTGGTCTTACTCAGGTCCTCCGACGTGATCTTGATATGATGGTACCCTGAGAATCCATCCATGAATGAATAAGCTTCCTGTCCTCCAACATTCTCCAAGACCTCATCCATGAATGGCATAGGGAATGGATCATGGACACATGCATCATTCAACTTCCTTAAGTCTACACATATCCAAATTTCACCCTCTGTCTTCTTTTCTTGAACAACCATGGGACTAACCTAGTCTGATTCTTCTACAGGTTCAATGATCTTAGCTTCAAGCATTTTATCGAACTCCTTGCGCACTTTTTCTTTATACTTGGGATTTAATCGGTAGGGGTGTTGTTTCACTGGCTTTGCATCTGGCTTCAATGTGATCTTCATGACTCTAAGATCCTGTATTATCCCTTTTAGGTCAGAGAATTTGGTGGGAAACAAGTCCTAATACTCTCGCAATAGCTCTGCGGCCTTATCTACTGTATCTTCATCCCAATAGTCTCTTATGTTCACAAATTTCGGCTGTGCTTCCGATCCAATATTAATCAACTTGTTCTTTAAGGGCTCTGATATATTAGGGATTTTTGCTTTAGCTCCCTCAGCTTCGAATTGCACTTCAGACTCAATAATGCAGATGTTCCTAGGATATTCCTTGCCATCTTCCACGTTCACATTGTAGCATTCGAGCACATGGCATAGATGTGTACCCCAATCTGGATGTACCCATTCAACTGGATCTTCAGGCATTCTGAATATAGCAGCCTTAATCTCCTGCAGTGCTTCATCTATAGAAACAAACCCATCTTCAAATCTAAAAGTTAGCAAAAAACTTTCTTTCAAAACATCCCATTCTGCAGTTCCATGTCGTAACTTTGTTTCTAGATACCAGTTCATATGGATTGTATCCAAAGTATGGAAGAAGATATGAACCCACTTCAACTATGGTTCTTCTCCCCATTCCCTTTTCTAACAAGCTAATTTCTCACGCGGATCCTCCTTCCTAGTGTATTTCTCCCTAATGCGGGTATCAATGTACCCAAACCTCAGCTTCATCATTCTTCTATATTCCTTCCAATCGGCGAAACTATTCTTATGTGTGCCCCACGAACAGGCAGGAATAGCTTGCAGCACGATGTCCATCGCTTAGAACCGATGTTCCTCCCATACATCTCTTTCAAATTTATCCAAAAATAATTTGACATCCTCTAAACCATCATAATACAACAGATTGTGTACCTCAGTGGATATACATTGTAACAATTTGGTAAGCCTGTTGTAGCATAGCAAGGATACTTCATGCAATGGGCTCTACTAGTGCTCGAGATCTTCATCTGAATCTAAATTACAAGAGTTGTCCTTCTCCCACGTAATTCTCCCATCTGTCGTAGGGTTGATCCAATCCTCATCTCGCACAGTTAGTGTATAGATATGCTCAATGTCATGTCATCCTCCTCATAATCATGGACTGGTTCAATATGTCGTGCACCTTCGGCTGGATCCAATGGCACAATCACCCTTAGTTTTTTCTTCTTAAAGGTATAATGTGCTTCTTTAGATTGATGATTGCGTTCATATCAAATGCCCAATCAATTCCGAGTAGTGCTAGATAAGGGTTACTATCTTCCATGATTGCAATCACTTCAAAGTCGTCTATGGCACGCGCCCCTTCAATATCCCCGGTCACTCCATGTAGGCGCCCCGTAGGAATAATCTTCTGTTGATTGGCCATCCTCAGCTGAATCGAGGACCATTGTAGCGTTGGTCTTCCCATTCTTTCCCAGGTCTTCTTCGACAGAACATTTGCATCAAACCCTAAATCGAGAATCACCTCGTCCATTTCATATTGTCCAATCTGTGCAGTCAACCTCATTTCATGACTAGTTCTCTTCTTGCTTTTGCCCACCTTATGTACTATGCGTTGTTCTGGTAGAGGCTTATTCTTACCAATGAAATTATCAATCAATTCTTGCAGTTCTTCTACTACCTTCTTAACCCTTAGGAGTTTCATGCAGGTTTTCAAAATTGATGCTAATAATGATGGGTCTGTCTCCTGTGCAGTACTGGTCTCTTCAGAATTTCCCATATTTTTAGTCCTTGATGTAGAAGCTCCTTCACCTGTGAAGCTCCTCTTTTCTTCCATAAACATTTCCTTTACTGTTTACATCAAATCCTAGTTCCTTATCAACATCTTTGTAAACCCACACACCGGCTTCTGTTTGTTTCCTGTTATCTTCTCCAGTATCTACACCGCTCCGCGTAACAATATTGACATTGGGCCCATCTTTGCGTGGATCCGACCTCATCATCTGGATGTTCTGCGTAGGTTGCTGGGTCTGACTCTTCTTGTCTTGCATCTTCGTGATAAACACCGAGAAATCTTCTATAACATGGTCAAACTGTTGACAATATTGATAGGAAGGGTGTGTAGGATTCTGACAATCCCATGCAAAATGGCCTGCTTCCCACAATTATAATAGATGATCTGACCACAACCCCTTCCATCTCCTCCTCCTCGCCCTCTTTTTTTAGGAAACCAGCTCACAAAAAGATAGAAAAGATAGATCAACGCCTTAGAATTCAGCCTCTTCGAGGGGGCAACCTCCTTTACATTACACAAATGAACAATTCTTGGATAATACAAATGACTAAACCTCCCTTCTATATATAGGAGTCTAAGGGGTCACAATATAATCAAGTCGACATAACAGTAATAACATAAGGGCAAAACAATAACAATAGTGGGTTTCTATGGGGCACACTAATAGCAATATGGGGACAATAGGGGCACAATAATCACAATAAGGGATATAATGAAAATAGTAATGGGGGAATCACTAGTATTATAGGGACCTAACATGCCCCTCTCCTTCCAAAAAGAGTTGTACTCAATGCTTGAGTAGTTCTGGATGCTTCTGTATAAAATTCTTAGCCTCCCATGTGGAACCTTTAGCGCATAAGTTCTTCCACTTGATGAGATACTCCGAAATTGATCGATTTCGTAGCTATCAAGTTCTTGTTTCTGTGATTGCTTCCGGTTGCAATATGATTTTTCCTTCCCCGTCAAGTTCTAGCAATATTGTTTGAACTGGGAGCTTGTCACCTATAACCTTATTTAAACATGAAACATGGAAAACTGGGTGCACTTGGGAAGCTGTAGGAAGCTCCAATTTGTATGCCATAGTACCAATCTTTTGCAACACCTTGTACAAACCATAATACTTTGGTGATAATTTATTGTCCTTCTTAGCTTGCTTGAGAGACATTTGTTTATATGGTTGTAGCCGTAGGAATACCCGGTCACCTACATCAAAACTTCTTTCATTGCTATGTTGATCTGCTTGTTGTTTCATTCTATTATGAACGAACGTGAGGTTATCCTTTAAGAGTTGGAGAACTTGTTGTTGATGCTCGATGTGATGTTCCACTACTTGAACCTTAGAGTTTTCTCTTAAATATGATGTGATGGATGGTGGATGATATCCATAAAGTGCCATAAATGGGGTCATTTTTGCTGCAGTATGGAAGGAAGTGTTATACCGCCATTCATCCAGAGGCAACCATTTGACCAATTGTGTCTATTTATCAGATACAAAGCAACAAATATATCCTTCCAAACATTTGTTTACTATCTCAGTTTGCCTATCAGATTGAGGATGATAAGATGAGCTATGAGCTAACTGAGTACCGAGACAAGAAAATAATTCTGTCCAAAAATTTCCAGTGAAAATGGGATCTCTGTCACTTACAATAATCTTTGGGTTTCTATGTAGCTTTTGAATTGTTTCCATAAATGCAGTAGAAACTATAATGGCTTTAAATGAATCGATAATGCACAAAAGTGTGCATACTTGGTAAGTCTGCCAACTACCACCATGATGTCACTCTTTCCTTTAGACTTGGGTAAACCTGTGATAAAATCCATTGAAACCTCCTCCTAACGTTGGCTTGGAATGGATATAGGTTGTAATATACCTGGGGTCTTAATTGTTTCAACTTTATTTTGTTGGCAAACCAAACATTCCGCCACAAAATTTTGAATATCCAATTTAAGGCCATCCCAAAAAAATTCCTTCTTAACCCTGTGGTAAGTTTTTAAAAATCCTGAGTTCCCTCCTAAGGGAGAAGTGTGCAATTCCATAAGAATATTTTGTTTGAGTTGGGAATTCCTACATAGGTATAAGCGATCTTTGTACCATAATGAATCATTTTTCTAGCTAAATGTATCAGGTGTACTGGGATCTTGTTGTATCTTTTGAATGAGTGCCCTCACCTCTTCGTCATTCTTCCATTCATCCCTTGCTTCTTTTATCCAATCTGGTTGGATAATAGAAATGGTACACAACAATGCTTCCACAACCTCATCCTTTCTTGAGAGTGCATCTGCCACAACATTTTGCTTCCCTTTTTTGTAGATGATTTCAAAGTCATAACCCAACATCTTTGTGACCCATTTTTGTTTCTCTTCAGAAGATAATCTTTCTTCTAAAAAGTATTTAAGACTATCATGATCCGTTTTTACCTTGAAGTGTCTTCCCATTAGGTAGGGTCGCCATTTCTTAAGTGCATGTAGTATTGCCAACATTTCCTTCTCATAAATAGCTTTGTGTAAATACTTTCTTTTGATTGGATGACTTTCGAAAGCAATGGGTCTTTCATCTTGCATTAAAATAACACCAATTCCATTTCCTGAACCATCATATTCTACAATAAAGGTTTTTGTGAAGTCCAGCGTAGCTAAGATTGATGCTTGGCACATTGCCTCTTTAAGATGTTCCAAGGCCTTTGTTTTCTGGAGTCCATGAAAATGCATCTTCCTTCAATAATGTTGTTAGAGGTGTTGCTATTCTCCCATAATTCTTAACAAACTTGTGATAATACCCTGTCAACCTGAAAAATCCTCGCAGATGCTTTATGGATGTGGGGATTTTCCATTTCTTAATGGATTTAATTTTGCTAGGGTCTACCTTAACACCTTCATGAGATAAAATATGACCCAGATATTCCACCTCTTGTACTCCAAAGAAACATTTGGAGCTTTTTGTATATAATTGTTTCTCCTCCAAGACTTTGAGCACCCTGTCAACATGTTCAACATGATCCTTCCAAGACTTGTTGTAGATTAGTATATCATAAAAAAATACTAACACAAATTTTCTAAGGAAGGGTTTGAAAATGGAATTCATCAAACCTTGAAATGTAGAAGGTGCATTGGTAAGGCCAAAAGGCATGAACAAAAATTCATAATGACCGCCATGAGTTCTAAATGTTGTTTTCAGAATGTCTTTAGTCTTCATTATGATTTGATGATATCCTGAACGAAGATCCATCTTGGTGAAGTAAATTGATCTATGCAATTCATCCTATAATTCATCAATGACATGAATGGGAAATTTATCTTTAATAGTGAGTTTGTTGAGCTCCCTATAATCTGGACACATTCACCATGATCCATCCTTCTTGTGCAGCAATACTACTAGAGCAGGGAAAGAACTTTGATTAGGTTGAATTATACCAGCCTCTAGCATTTCTGTAACCATACGTTCAATTTCACTCTTTTGAGCATAGGGATATCTATACAACCTAATGTTTGGAGGAACACTTCCTGGAATCAAATGAATAGCATGATCATGATCACGAATAGGTGGGAGGCCTTTGGGAGTCTCAAATACCTTGGAATGATTGTCCAAGACCTTTTGGAGATCTGGAGAAATAGATGATTTCGATGTGCGAACCTCTATCAAACATAATTGTACAATCATGCCTCGTTGTTTCTTCTTTAGAAGCTTTGTCATACCGTTAGAGCTTATTATATTTCCCGGTTTCCTTGCAATACCCCTTAATTCAACTTCCTTTCCTTCCGCACAAAATTTCATGAAAAGTTCTTGAAAATTAAATGCTATTATACCCAAGGATTGTAGTCATTGGACTCCTAGTACAACATCAGCACCACTCATTGGAATGGAAAGCATTAGGCTATTCAATACATGTTCTCCCATGGATAGCTTGATATTATGGCACTTTCCAGAGAAATTTATGGTTCCTCCACTTGCAACCATCACTTGACACTCTGGTGCTGGATATAGGAAGAAATTCAACTCCTTGGCTAGCTTACAATGAATAAAATTATGGGTACTTCCGGAATCAATCAACACTATTACCTTTTTCTTCTTGATATGTCCTTCTATCTTGATAGCCTAAGGAGTGGTAATTCCAGCCAATGTATTACAAAATACGGTCAGATTCATTTCTTCTTTATTTAGGGTTTGTTCCTGGAGTATATCCTCTTCTTTTGACATTTCTTGTTCCTTTTCTTCCTCCTCTTCACAATCTATGTAGAATAGTTTCTTCTCAGCACACTTATGACCTTTAGTGTATTTTATATCACAACTGTAACAAAACCCTTTTTCTCTTTTTTCTTCCAATTGTTGTGGTGTCAACCTTGTAGTTTGTGGAAGGCTAGGGGTAACAACACTTCCATCTTTATAGTTGTGAGTGGTAGGCTTCCTGGTTGCCATAATATTGTTTTCCATTTTTCTTGCTAACCTGAATGCCTTCTCCAATGAATCAGGTTCCCAAAGGTGAACCTCATTTTGGATATTATCCTTTAAAGTCTCTATGAACACATCAATCTTATGCTCGTCTGGAATATCTTTTACCCTTATGTTCAATTTTTGGAAGTCCTCAATGTGCTCCATCATTGAACCCTTTTGTTTGAGATTTATCAATTGTAAAAAATGGTGTTTCTTGTTGTATCCTCATAATGTGCTATTGTTTCTTCCGTAAAAATTTCCCAAGTGACAATTTGTTTACGAGAGCAAATCCATCGATACCATACAAATTGATTTCGTTCCAAATATAAAGTTGCAATACGTACCTTTTGTGTCTTTTGCACATTATGGAGATCGAAAAATTGCTCCATCTGTAGTATCCATGTTCCAGGATCCTTGCCATCAAACTTCCTCATATCGATTTTTGGAACATGGTGGGTCTTCAATCCAACATTAGAGTCTATGAAATCATGATTAACATTTATTTTATTCTCATCATGACTTTCCTTTACTACCTTTTCACCATTAGTAACCATTTCTTGTAGCAACTTATTCAAATTTATCTTCAATTCTTCCATCTTAGTGTCCATGCCATTCATTTTAGCGTCCATGCCATTCATCTTAGCTTCCACGCCATCCATCTTAACTTGCATGCCATTCATATTAGCTTCCATGCCATCCATCTTAGCTTCCACGCCATCCATCTTAACTTGCATGCCATTCATATTAGCTTCCATGCCATTAATCTTGGCTTCAGTTACCTTTTGTGAGTGAAATTTGTTGTACTTGGTCTTGTTAGCTCTGCTACAGGTTGCCTATGTTCGAGGAGCAAAATGTAAGCTCGGTCCTTGGTTCTACTCAAAGAAGGCCTACACCAGATATCCTCGCCCTTCTCCATTCCTCGCCCATTCCCCTCTGTTTCTCCTTTGCTTCCATTTAAAATCACATAAATTCATTTTCTTAAGCCTCTGGGCATTGAAACCCTCAGACCCACATAACCGCACGCCTTCACAAAAAAGCGCTATAAGCCCTTTTCCCTCAATCGCTATCGCAAATCGCCCATTTCTCCTTCCCTCATTCTCCCTTCATCAGTCATTCTCTTAAAAACAGTTAATTCCTTTATCGGGTCCGCAGGTTTAATCGCAATCGGCAGATCGCATGTGTATAAGGCCCAAAGAATTATCAAAGGAAATTGCCGAGCCAATGACTCCGGCCCACGCCCGCAAACCAATCTTTGTCGTCCGATCATCCTCCAAGCAATCTGACGGCATCCGCTTCCCCCGCTGGTATAACTTAACCGCGCGTTAACTCACGATAAAGCGGTTTCTCCCCTGTCCCATCCGCCACACGTCGTGCGATAAATGGGATCGCGCCCCACTGTACGATTACCACCCATCTGTCAATGGCGGTGCGAGCAATACTGCTGACCGCCAAAACCGTCCTCCCCGCTCATTAACCCCTGCGTGCTTTCAACTCCAGATAATTGTTGGATCGGCTTGCATGAGATCCTATGGCCTGCATCTATCCCGATCCCACATCTCCCAATCCCTCTTGCAAAACGATCCCCGCTGTCGATCCACCCAATCTAACGGCCAAGCTTCCTCCTCATTCCATCCGCCATGCAGTCTTCGCGTCCTCAACCATTCCGTACCCCCGAAAGGACGTAGGTGTCAGTATTCAGTACTGTGAGTAGTTATTCCTCAATGACTGCATTTAACCGACAGTATGGCCAAGAAGGAAAAGGACCAGCCTCGAGCAGATCAGCGCATTTATCAGTTATGGAGTTCCATCCATACATGAATCCACCTACCTGAGAAGAACTGCAGAACACCAGAGAACGTCAAATTCATTCATGAAAACTAGCAGATTACAGCAGAGACTCCATCAGAGAGTTAAGGTGGTTGGTGGTCAATTATGACCCCTCCACGCATAGCACATCAACATATTTTTGTAATGAAACTCTATATATACCCAGAAAATAGATGTAATCAGGGTTGTTGGTTGTTATTTTGATGTGAGGTTCAACTTCTGGAGACTGTAACTACTTTGATACTTATAGCGTCTGGTCTTCATTTTCAGCCAATACAAGCTTCTTTTGCTGTTAATTTCTCACTTTCCATTTCTACTCTGTTCTAAGCTCTGCCTGTTATGCATTTGTTCATGTGCTCTTGATATTTAGCATTAGAGGGGCTGTCATCCCACCTCTGTGTTGAAGTCTAGTATGTATCATTGAAAGTGTTATGCAGGTTTCTGTTTGCTTAGTGCCAGATAGCTGTCATCTTGTCTGTGCATTAGGAAATAGATTTGCAGACCTCTTTATTGGTTGCAGCCGGCCACCGTAGGGCCCTGTGCATCTGTTGGTGTGGTCAGTATTCTCCATGTTCACTTATTCCTTAAACTGTGAGTAATTGGTGGTCTAAAGCCTTGTAGTATGGGGCTGTTCACCCATGTCTGGAGTTAAGCATAGTAGAAGTGGTTATCTGGCTTGGACAAGCATCATTCCTTCCATTCATCCATTTCCAACAGTTTGTTGAGTTTTGTAATGTTCCCGAGCATCTCCGAGATACAACCTAGGAGAGTTTCTTGGGGTGATAACAGGTCTTGTAATTTTGATATATCATGTTGCATTTCTTCCTTTTCTTCACGAGTCATGCTAGAGCTTTCAGGTTTCTTACTAGGTGTTTCCATTTTCTTTCTTCATGGCATCAATTAATGCTATGAATTCTTCATTATTCCCTTTGAATTCCTTCAAACTAGTTTTTCAAACCAATCTTATGCAAAATTTAAAAAAAAACTACACACCTTTTTTTCACTTCGTAAGAGCTCTATATTGAATCTGTTGTATCTCTGTAACTGTGGATCTTGAATATCTGAAATCGTGTCCTGCAGTAGCCCTTTCAGTCCTCCTTCTAATCCCACAAGTCTGATCAAGATTGGATTCTCCAAGGAAGAGTTATGCCAAATCTCTCACGGTGACCTGATTATAGACTAGTTCATTAGAGTGAATTTATACGAAGTGCCATGTGTCACTGTTTCAACCTTAGTACCTGTAACTAATATACAGAAAACCACAGGCTGTCCTCTTTCTGAAACTTCTTACGAAATTTCAATCTGATGCTCAGAAGAAAAGTTATGATGATTTTCCCCAGGTCACCTATTTGGAATGTAATTCGAGAGTCCGCAAAAACCATAACTTCCGCAGATCATATCTCTGAAAATATAGCGATACAAGCTCTGAAATTTGGACCCGAAGTTTATAACGATTTCATCTCAAATGGGTTTTTTTTTAGATTTTGAAACGTCGTAGAAAAAAGCTATAGAGAAAAATGCCATGATGAACTGTTTGGAGTAGCGAAACCCTAGAATCCAAAGCTCTGATACCAAATGTTAGGAAACCAACTCACAAAAATATAGAAAAGATAGATCAACGCCTTAGAATTCAGCCTCTTCGAGGGAGCAACCTCCTTTACATTACACAAATGAACAATTTTTGGATGATACAAATTACTAAACCTCCCTTCTATATATAGGAGTCTAAGGGGTCATAATATAATCAAGTCGACATAACAGTAATAACAGAAGGGGACAACAATAACAATGGTGGGTTTCTATGGGGCACACTAATAACAATATGGGGACAATAGGGGCACAATAATAACAATAAGGGATATAATGACAATAGTAATGGGGGAATCACTAGTATTATAGGGACCTAACACTCTTCCTCAACCTTGGAATCCTCCACGTGTCGTAGTTGCGCCTTGATCTTGAGGATGAGTCTCTGCCTGCATTCTATACATAGGGGTTATATCCATAATTAATTCATAACTTCGACAATGGTGCTCATCATGGCCTACAGATTTGCAGAAATTGCAAAACAACTATTGAGGGGTCTGTACAAACTTCTATAGTAAATGGAAATAATTTATCACATGTTGTCTTGTAACTTGACAAATAGCACACCACAGTGCTACTCTCGTGCTCGGCCCATCTCTATTTTCTGGCTTCAAGGGGACAGGGCCTACCCCAATAAGATAATTATTATAAACCAGACAATGGTCCTTATCGTGACCATGGCCTTTGCATTTCAAGCACCAAAATTTTGTGCAGACCTTAGTTCGGGCTTCCTTTCCCTTCTTTAGGCTCTGCAACTCCATATGCAGGTTAGCCAGTTGTGACTGAATCTACTACACTCCCAGATCCATATCATGAATGGGTGAAATTTCCAATCTCATTACAATCTCTAATGCTTCAGATTGCATGTCAATTTTCTGTTGTGACAGTGGAGATCTCAAATGGGTAACAACGAAGCAATGTGCCAATCCCTATGTTGATCATCCGTGATCTGAATATTAGCCTGTTGCAGCAAACATTTCAACCTCTGATCAAAGTCCCACGCGGACTCATTCACCTTCTACTGGATCTCTTTGATATATGTCACTAACTGAGCCTATGACTTAGGCTTCTTGAACTCATTATTGAGTGCATGCTTTGTCTCATCTAGTGTTACATTTGGATGACCCAAACAGTACTTAATATACCAACTTAGCGCTCTATCCTGCAGTGTTGTAACCAATTTCTCTTTCTTCAAATCATCATCTGTAACCTGTTGTGACTTCCACGCAGCATCTGCTACAAACCAAAACTTTTCAGGGTCTTCTATCCCCAGGCTTTTGAATACGAGCATCTTCATCATGTTGGACATATTGAATAGTGGAGGTGGAGGTGGAGGTGTAGCTGTAGCTGTAGGTGTGTGAGGCGGAGGTGGTGGCAGAGGTGGATGGATTTGGTATCCTTGCGATACCCTGTCTTACTGCTATAGTGCACCTAGAGGTGTCCTCAAAATAATACTTTCTTCGTCATTGGGAAACACTCCCAACAGAGGACTATACTCAGCGCCTTAATCTAGATTTCTTCTGAATGTTTTTCCACATCGTGTAACTCCCATCAGATCTCTTCTAAACATTGTTTTAATGGCACAACCCTTTTCTCGCACAATAGCATTTTAATCCAAGTATTCTGGGATTTCAAATACTTACCTCTAGGTTCCTTGAAGAATAATTGCTTGGCTTTGCTATAGCTTATAGATGTATCGATCGCGAATTTAGTGATGAATCCGGCCAAAATGATATCAATCCAATAATCAATATCCCTTGCGATCTTATTGTCTAAAGCTTCTAGATGCCTTACCAATTCTGGAGTCCACACAATAGGGTTGTCCAACTTCCACGTGCCTTGGCTATCTACCAATTTCGACAACCACTGGTCTAATTTGCACGGAAAAGAACAAAAGGAAATTTTGTGCTCGTTTGTATACAAATATCTATTCAACCACTCTTCCTTCAACAAACGTGGATTCCTATTTTCCTAGGCTACAAATTCGTGCAGCTTCTAATCTATCCACTTCTCAATTTATTTCTTAGTTGGGAACCACTTATTCGACATCACACATTCCTCATATAGATAACAATCCTAACAACGAAACTATTTGTTGGCTTGATGGGTCATGGCCTAGGTTCAAAGTTAGTTGCGCCAACCAACAAAACCCTAAACTGCTAGCCCTTTCGGTAACAACCCGCGTTGCATAGGCTGCAACCTCACGCGAAGCAGTATTAGGGGATGAAAGAACTAGATTTCTACATACAAAGGTTTGTGTGATGGGTTTCTGTCACTTCTAGGGCTTTATCCCGACCTTAACGAACCCTAATCCTTAAAATACAGAAATCACAGTAACTTACAGAAACAATACCTAATGCTTCGCGGAACACTTAAACATTCATAAAATCATGTAACTTATCTGATCTACTATTTTCACGCACCAATTAAATGTTTCTTTAGATAATTGTATAAAAATAGAGAGGATACACATAAATTGCATAAGTAAAGATATCGACAAAGATACATAATTATAGGTTAAAAAATAGTCTTTATTGATATAATCATTCTGTTACAGACTCTTCTTCCCTGCGCACACAGCTGTAGGGGCCTGCACACTCAGCTTGCGGACTTACCAAGGTCTCTACACACACAGCTACAGGAGCCTTCCTCTTCACCTAAGTACAGGAAACAAACTTTCATGCCTTAGACTACTTTCCCCTACATTGATCTTCAATTCTTTTCATCACCTCCTATGACTCGCTAAAACTTCTTTATATATCTCTTTCCATTACAATACCATGGTTCACGAACCATGGGCGGGTCCCAAAACATCCTATCTTCTAACAAACTATGGGACTAAAGTCCCTTTTGACCCTTATGAACTTCGCGCTTCACTCCTCAAAATGCGAAGACTTTACATAATTAATAAAATTGATTACAAAATTTACCCTAGGGGACCCTATACCAACAAAAAGAGAGAGAGGATGTGAGAGAGTGGAGAGAGGGACGGAAAGAGAGATGGAGTTGGAGGGTGAGAGAGAAGGAGGTAAGAATAAAGAAATAGAGAGAGAAAGGTGGAGAGCGAGATAGGGAGTGATAAGGAAGATGGAGAGAGAGGACAACAGAGAAGCGGGGGGGAGGGAGGCGGATGGGGGAGAGAGAGAGAGATTGAAGAAAGAGAGTGTATGTTTTGGGGGTGATATAGAGAGACAAAAGGAGATAGCGATATAGATGAAAAGTGAAGAGAGGGAAGAAGAGAGAGATGGATAAAGGGAGGGAGGGATAGAGATATTGATAGATCTGGAGCAAGAGAGTGTATGTGTTTGGGGGGTTGAGATAGAGAGACAAAGAAGGAGAGATGGAGGGACATATAGATATAGATGGAGGGAGATATAGATACAGATGGAGGTGGGAGGGAGGTAAGAAGATTTCTTTCGCTAGATGCATTGATTTCAGTGTAGATGGTGATTGCTAACCTTATTTGATTTCTTGCACTAGATTCATGGATTTTAGTGTAGATTTTTATTTGTAATGATATTTGATTGCTTGCAGTATACGCATTGATTTCAATGTATATGATTTATAATCCTATTTTATTGCTTGCACTAAATGCATTGATTTCAATGTAGATGTTGATTTCCAATAATATTTGATTTCTTGCACTAGAGGCATTGGTTTCAATTTAAATGATTTCAAATCCACTTTTATTTCTTGCACTAAATGCATTGATTTCAATGTAGATGGTGATTTATGATCCTATTTGATTGCTTGCACTAGATGCATTGATTTCAATGTAGATGTTGATTTCTAATCCTATTTGATTGCTTGCACTAGATGCATTGATTTTAGTGTAGATGTTGGTTTGTAATCCTATTTGCTTACGTGCACTAGATGCATTGATTTCAATGTAGATGTTGGTGTATAATCCTATTTGCTTACTTTTACTAGATGCATGGATTTCAGTGTAAATGTTGTTTTTTAACCTTATTTGATTGCTTGCATTAGATGCATTGGTTTCAGTGTAGATGTTGATTTCTAATTTGATGTATGATGGTACACTATTTTTTAAGTGATTGGATTAACATTGTGCATTGATTTCAGTGTAAACACAAAAAATTATTAGCAATGCACATTGATTTTTGTGTTATAGTAATTCAACCTATTAATATTGGAGAGAAAGAGAGACAAGGTATGATTTTTACCACAATAGCTCAAGCTAAAGATTTAAATGGTTTACAATTTAACCTGTCCTTTTCATAAAATCGATATGAAAAGATGACAAAAGTAACAATAGTACAATAAAATTGTTTGAGATTAATCACAATGAAGACTATTTGTAATTGACTATATTCTTATTATTCACATTTTCTATCATTCAACACTATTATATTGTCACTTTACATTCAAATTTTTTATTTCATCATTAAAGTTATTAACAATATTTATCATCTCAACAAACTAATGTAACTAAGAAAATTTAAAATTAAAATGACGAGATTAATTCGAGACACATTTAGCATATTTAAAATGATTATATTAATATTAGATGAATTTACATATTATTCATAAAATATTAATATTAGATAAATTTACATATTATTGATAAAATCAATCATATGTTCGTTAGATTTTCTTTGGCTACACATGACTAAAACTAGCCTAGATCCATCTTAACTCTTGATCTATCAAACATAGAGAGGGATCAAATCTCTCAATATGAAAACTTTCCTCAAGTGAGATTTGATCCCTCTTAATATTTGATAAATTTAGATTTAAGATGGATCTAGGTTGGTGTGATAAAAAATATGTATTAAAGGGCGTTTGAAGATCACTTCATATTGTTTTATGATTATCTAATGGTTACTTGTGATGCAATCTTATCTTTGGATTTGATACTGAGTGATTTATGCTAAACTTTTTCTTAAAGAAAACAATCATGATAGTGGTTGTGAGCATGTAGAATATTTCTATTAGTTTTGTGATATTGATGATCAACGCTCATGAAATTTTAATATTGAATTGTCATCAGGACATTGTATTGTGCATTTAAGCTATAGGGTTGTTCACCGTGATCCCACATTTTGTTTGATTTCTTTTGGTAATGTTTGTAGTAGATATCTGGATGCATGCTTGTAGTTGGTTTTGAGTTTTATTACTCTTAATCAACATAGCTACATGCATATCTATTTTTCCCATTGGATGGTCCTTTCCGTTTGTAAGGCTAACTTGTTTGTCTCGTTGACATATAATGAAAGGAAAACCATACGATCATGCCAAATATGAAGACAAAAACAAAGTATATATGGTTTTTGTGTGTGTATATATGGTTTGTGGTTTCTAAGCAGTGTCTATGTTTCTTCTTTTCTGGACAACACTAACTGCTATTGACATGATCATTATTGAGTGTTGTGTATAAATGTCTATCATATAAATTAATACATATTGTTTCATCATGTTTGTTTTACGACATACATTTAGTACTTGTGATATATAATGTTTGTGATCTTGAAATGGTCGTATACAAAATAGATAAGACGTTGTCATAAAATCAATTTAGTGTTGTGTACCGTTTATCTCTTAGAACGCGGGTTAATGGTTTTCTTTTTTCCGTTTTTATTCTTTTTAAGGATTTAATCCATTCATGATAGTATATATTAATCACTGCATCATTAGTGGTTTTGGAAATGCCCTATTTTCTAAGAACTCATTTTTGCAAAGGCAAATATTTTTAGTCACTATAAGCTTTTTTGATGTGTTTTTACAGGAAAACAATTAATGTTTGGTTGTTATTATGGACTTTAAATATTGTTTTCCCACACTTTGTATAGTAATTTTCTTTCAAATTAATGTTCATGTGATATTATTTAGAGTTTCTTGTGATAAATTTAGGACATTTAGAGCCTCTTGTCATAAATTCAAGATACTATATATTAACTATTGTGTGTATTGGTGGTTTTGGAAATGACCTATTTTTTAAAAAAACATCTTTGCAAAGGAAAATATTTTAGTTAGTATATGCTTTTTTGATGTGTTTGCACATGCCGATATTATTTACTTGTCTTTAAATACAACATCTAGATTGGTTTATGTTGGTGCTCAACCTTCTTTAACTTCTTACAGTGCAAGTGATAGTGATTTGGGTGTGCAGGGACTTGAAGCCTCACAATCTCCTGGGGTACATAAGCAGAGGGGGTTGTAAAAATAGTAGATCTTGGTCTAAGAATAACATTTACATATTCTCTTTCTAGAAGTTTCCATATAAGCTCTAGATTCGATTTCCATGCAACATAATGCAAAACTTTGAATTCATTACTTTTTAAGCCATATTCTAAGGTAAAAACCAACATAACTCTCTAAAATATTCTTCTTTTTCCATGGGCTTGAGCTAAATGCACGGTTGTTTCACTCTTTTGTTTTTGTGTGAGATGGTCTTCGAGCCATATTCTAAGGTAAAAACCAACATAACTCTCTAAAATATTCTTCTTTTTCCATGGGCTTGAGCTAAATGCACGGTTGTTTCACTCTTTTGTTTTTGTGTGAGATGGTCTTCGAGCCATATTCTAAGGTAAAAACCAACATAACTCTCTAAAATATTCTTCTTTTTCCATGGGCTTGAGCTAAATGCACGGTTGTTTCACTCTTTTGTTTTTGTGTGAGATGGTCACTCGAAGATTTAGTTTGTGCTATTTCTATTGGGAAAATTAGCTCCAACATCCACTCATCAAAAACGTTTCTCTAACCCTACAAAAAGGGAAAGTGCATAGGATCCAGGTCCTACACTAATCTTGATCTACTTGCCCTAATCTAGACAAATTTTTCAAGTCTTGAGTGTTTGTTTCAGAATTCAAACAACTTTCTACTCTATAACTTGAGAAGGTGATTTGTTTTGTGAAGCCCTTTCCTTATTGTAAAAAGTGATATTATTCCCCATTGGGGCTTTGATTCAATAGTAAAGTAGGAGTGTTTCATATGTTCTTCTAGGTTCAAATCCCCAAAGATATGCTTTTCCAAACAAGCTTATGTTTTTGAACTAATACTCAGAAACCATTATCTCGATACCAATGATTAAATTTTATACATCACTAAAATGTATCATGCTTGTACAAACACAAAAACATATTAGATATACAATAATATTAGTTACTATATTGTTGTATATTTTAAATAAGTATACTTATGCAATGATCAATTGGTATGCCACTATCACCATCACCTGGGGTTTTGGCATTACCTAAATCTCCAGAGTCACTTAGATGGTTTCCCATTGCAAGATTTTTGCTTTTAGGTTTACTATTTTTAATTCATTTTGGTGATTGGCAATTATTTCTCTAAAATATATGTGAATTTCAAATCATCATTGTCGTGCACAGAGTTGAGAGAGGCATGGCAGAAGTTTTGTATAATAATTATCAGCTTAAACGTAAATCTTCATATGTGATTTATTTACTCAATTTCTTTTGCAACATGTAATGTAAATACTAGTTAATTTTATTTGAAATTTGAAAAAAATTGCTTCAAATTTCAAATGGAATTGTGGTAACTTAATTGTTTTATATTTTAAAAATACTTTCTTTAATTTAATCGAAATTTTTTAAAATAGTTGAAATCACAAAATTTTCGATAATCAAAACATGTGAAGTTAAAAAATACTAAATTTTCTTATACATTCAAAAAAACATTATTAGGTAAAAATACACAATCAAATTAATGCGACCATGACTCACCCAATTCCATTTAAAAAAACTCCAAAAACCAACTCCGAAATATAGAAGACTTAGAAAACTGCGACTTCTTGGTTACATCCACGCTGAGAAAAATCTGAATTTCATGTTAAGATTAGAAATACGATCTCACCCATCATCTCATGGCTACATCATCCCATGGCTACTGTTAATTCCCCACAAATCTTCTCGTCCATTTTCGAGAATTCTATGTATACCTGTGAGACTTCTCCAGGTACAATTTCTCCCCCGGCCTTCCGGCTCTGAAGAAAAGAGAAACCTGAATATCCTACGACACTTATTTTTATTCGCGTGAAAACACTTGTACAAATGCAACGGACGATATGGCGCATCACAGGAGCTCGGATGGTGATTAGTGATAATTGACGAGTGATCTGTAAGTAGCTCCGGGTTGCCAATTCTGAGGAATAACATTGTTTGCAGTGAGTGTTCTTCCAGTTGAAAGAGACTGCAAGCGAATAGAGAATGGAGCTTGTAAAGGGCCGCTATTCGAACACCAATTTGCACCCCAAGTCTCTTCCATTTCTGGCCATGTATTAGAGTTTGCCTGCATACATGAAAATGTAAACACGAATCTTCTTCTTGTAATCATGAATTGATATATAGATTTACATGAATTGGGTATGTTTACGTTTATTTCGGATTCTGGGAATATATTAGAATTTTTTTTTTATCTCTGTGTCAATCCCAAATTCTGAGAATATATAGAAATCTCATAATCAGGAGAAAAGTCAAACAATCAATATAAATTCAACCACATAATCTCCATATCCAAAATTTAACTCGTTATCTGTATAATAACACACCTGCTTTAGATACACTGCTCGAAGATCGCCATCTCCGTCTTCGTATTCGATAAGGATAGCAAACCAGTAGTCACTGGCACCTCCGTTAACGTTGAATGCAATATTCTTGCCCGGATATTGGCATGGCACGCTATAATATAACATCAAATAAGAAGACACGTTCAATAAAATGAAAAAAAAAGCACATCATAAAGGCGCCAACTCTGCAAAAATCCTCTGATTTACTTGATTGAGGTGCAGGAATAGATAACTACCGACGAAACAAAACAGAGACAACTCCAGTGTTAAGCAGATTCGAAGATGCACCAGGAGAAGCCATGTCAGTGAAGGCAGTACCGCTGAGATCGAAATGCTTTTTGCCAGAACCTGAGCAGATTCCACCAGGACATTCGTCCGTAATTACCACAGTCACCGCGTTTTGGGAACACAGGCCATTCTCCGTGCACTTCACCTATTTAAACATAACATATGATCAGTTAGGTTAACAATCTGTTAATTTATTTTGATCGAGGATTTTGAGAATATTTTAGAATCTGTGAATAAGTAAATTACTGATTCTAAAAATATTTAATAATTTGGAATAATTAGTTAAAATAAATCTCTTATTTGTGTGATTTTACTATTTCTTAAATCCGCAAACTAAATAAGAATGTTCTTCCACAACATGTCGTTATGATTTCAAAATATTCTTAAAATTCACCATCTAAACGGCATTCTTATGTGATTACATATCATAAATATTTTAGAATAAATCTACAATCTAAATGATATCTTTATATAGATTGCAGATTTTGAAAACATCTCAGAATATAAAGAGAAAAAAAATCACCCTTAAATTCTGAAATATTCCTAAAATCTACAATCCTACAATCCAAAGATGATGATTTCAAAATATTCATAACATCTCCAATTCTAAACAAGAATACCCTTCCGCAACAAGAAGGCACCAAATTACTTTATTACATAATGAAATCAAGATGTAACTAGACCTGATAGCATGCGCCACATCCTGTCCCTCCTTTGAATAGGGCTGGACTTCCTGCAGCTATTTTCGATTGGAAAGGTAACTGTTTCACTAGGCTGCCATATCCGCATGCACCACCTGTTACAAAGCAATTGTAGAACTGTAATTTTTTGACCATCATGTTCATATTTTTATAACTATTCCCCAGAATAAACGACATAATATTGCCCTTACCTGTTCTAAAGCAAAGCTTAAAGGCACAGAATGGATTATGCTGAGCTCAAAGCGAATACACCTTAGGAATTTGGCCCAATAACACAGTTTTATAATGGCTTTGGAACTGTAACGAATTGTCTGGGTTTGCAATCTGAGTCAATTGTCAACCTTTTTTTCTTTGCTGCGTCTTTAAATTCTTTTACTGAAATCATTTCTATGTAGAATTCAGAGGGTCCACTTATCTGCTTCTGTGAGATTTCAAAAGTAAACGATGAAGTTAAATTCCAGGCGATAATGCGGAAGGCCATGGTTGAATTCCAGGTCAGGAGAAAGGGATTGAGAAGGAAAACTCAAAAATGTAAGTGGCAGCACACGTGGCTATGTTCGTTTTGAGTTGGCCAATTTTTGGAAGTCAAATTATACGCAGAAAAATAATTGAGATTTCAACCATAAGCGAGGAAGTTAAAGCGTGAGACGAGGCGATAATAAAGAAGGTTATCGTTGAATTACAGGCCCGGAGAAAGTGATCGAGAGCGAAAAAACCCATCAATGTAAGTGGCAGAAGATGTGGCTATATATTATTCCACTGTTCAGATTCTAGGGCCGGCGCGTGTATCTTTATCAGATTAAAAAACTATAGCGGAGCGACTATCTTTATTGGATAAAAACTACGGCAACAAGTTAGTCTCCAATGGAAGGCATAGCAAAGAGGGATTTTCCATATATCACGGGATTTACATAAAAAAAAAAACGTGACTTTCGTAAGTGTCAAATTTGGAAAACCAACCGCAGGGATTGAATAAGCATAAGGGTCAAATATCGACAACATCACACCCGTGTCAATCGAATCGGTTTAACACGACCGCATATGTTGAGGTTTAGGTTCGAGTACAGGAATCTTTATTAGTTGTAAGTATACTAAATGATGTTTGAAACTTTCTATGTTCGAAAAATAGGTAATGTAATCAATCTTAATTATTTAAAAATATGAAAAACTATTTAGTTGTGATTAATATTTATGAATATGAGTTATAAATTAATTATTAGGTTTTGTTTTGATAGGGATAGGGTTTTCACGAGCTCTCGTCGAAGGTTTTATATGTGACATGGTTCTGAGGTAGGGTTTGCTTTCTCTTTTCTCAATCAATTCATGTTACAATTCACAATTGTCGATTTAGTACCTTAGCACTAAGTTATGGGAGACTATTAGGTCGACTAATGTGAGGATTTACTCATAGGTATTTAGAGCCTGATGTCACAAAAGTACAATGTTGACTTGTCACTGCTTTTTACACATTGTAGTGAATCAATGGATGAGTAGAGTCTGGTAGAGGATCCAAGGATCATATCAGAGAACTTCATCGGAACATAAGGACTATACAATACTTTATAAATGAGGACATATTCATTTCCCCTTTTGGATCTCGTCATGATGGGAACGATCCAGACCAACCTTCCACCATTAAGCCAATTATGTAGGCGAAAGCTTTAACTCCATTCCATGGGAAGCACACTCTTCAACTCCCTTCCTTGGGAATCCCACCCTATTCTCTATAGACTCGCTACCTATGTACCCCTCTTCTGACCTACTATTGGAAGGATTCATTAGACATCACCTAACATAAGAAATGACAAGCGACGACAACATAACTTAAACCATCATCTCAATACCCACACCCATAGAATCAATCCAAAAGTATAAGAAACATGTCAAGTGAAAAGTAGATTAATCAAGTTTAGTTATGGGAGATGATATTAGGCTACATGACATCCACAAGATGGAGGGTGTTGCCATTGTTGGATGTGTTTCCACCAAATGAATGACTATGGATATAATCAAGAAAGGGATGGATAAAAATTTCTCCATTATTTTGGGGTGTTCTCCACACCACATGATTCTTGCTCAAGGTTGGATGTTGTGTATTACAACTTCTAGAAAACACACCCAAAACTACGCTAGACTAATTGTCACCGAACCTTGCAATATCTCTTCCAGAAAAAGTGGAGAGTGTGTTTTGATGATAGGCCAGATAAACTAGACATCATGTCATTCTTGGTTCAATTACAAGGTCTGCCACTCATTTTCTAGTTTGATAATGTGTTTAAAAATTGGAAACCTATTAGGATTCATTTATGGGGCTGGCACTTCCTACAAGTGGTCAAGATTTATGGGAATGGCTCACAATTTAGTTGATTTCAACATCTCCAAGGGACTAGGAAATGTTATATATATTAGAAGGGACGCGTAAATAATCAGATAATGTCTACAAATTCTCATGAAGTTTTAATCAAAATCACAAGACACATATCTACACTAATGATTTGCGGACATTATTTCACAATTTAAAACAAAAATTTCAAACATGCAAGAAGGAATAACACACATGCAACAAGTAGTTTTATCCGGGGAAACAATCTACTAAAAAACCCAATTCCTCTTGCATTAATCAAATGAAATAGAGATGTGTTGCAATTGCTTTGCTCAACTGAGCTCACTGTGCAAGTGCAAAACCTATCTCTCTAATCATTGAAGGCGTCTGACCCAGACTTAGTCAATTTTTCCCTCGGCTTGAACTCTTATTTCTTTGCGCCATTCCTTAAGGAATTAGGCACTATTATTTAGGAAATTCCCTCAATTGAATTGCATAATTATTTTAGGTTGATCATTTGATTACAAGAAACACCCGTACACTCAATACTAGTCTACAAATGATGTACCACTTCTTTGGAATCTCCACCTCAACTGGGTAACTTGAATTTTCTACATGCACTAGTTATTTTGGTTTGATTGATCAGTTAACTAGATGACCACTGAGTTTGGTTGAAGTTTCACTGCTTAACTGACCTTCCACTAGTTCCTCCAAAAGTTGGAACTTGAGATAACTGACCTTGATTTCTACAAATTAGCAACCACACACAAAGAAATGAACTCTAAGTACTCCAACTCGAATTTACTGAGTAAACTAGGTGACATAATACATGTCATACAAGTTAACTGCATCCAAGTTCTCTCCATGTGGAAATTAGATTAGTCAAGGCAAAATCAAATTGAGAATTTCTTGCTACATTTTTCAACACTCCCTCTCAACAAGAAATGGATTATCAACCACCCCTATCCTACACCTGTGGAACTCAAACTTCCCTCTTGACAAGGCCTTTGTTAAAAAATCAACATCTTGTTCCTATGTCCAAATGTACTGAAACAACATTATCCGTCTTTGCACACAATCCTGTAAATGTTGATATCGTATATCTATATGCTTGGATCGATCATGAAAAACCAGATTCTCAAAGAGCTTGATACAACTTTGATTATCACACTAGATCACATTTGGATCCATCATTTGACCAAAAAAGACAACAAGTATCTTTCTCATCCATATCACCTCACATTCTCCTTAACTGACAACCATGTATTCTTCTTTTGCCGAGCTAAGTGTCACAAATATTTTCTTCCTGCTATACCAAGAAACCGATGTGGACCCAAAACTGAAAATTCCACTTGATGTACTCTTTTGGTCTGATGGACTCCCCACCCAATCTACATCTGCGAAGCCACATGGCTTCACTCCCTCTGTCTGTCTGTACCATAGTCCAAACTGGGTAGTTCCTCTGAGGTACTATAGAACATTCTTAGTTTCACTCCAAAATAATTTGGTTGGCCTAACCATAGCTTGGCTTAGGTGGTCGACTGCAAGCACATACCTAGTCATGTGTTAAAAAGATACATTAGTGAACCCACCAACTGCCAGTGAACAATAGAATCCACTTCTTCATTGGAAGTGGAATCCTCTTTCCTCCAGTTGGTCACTTGAGGTGTCTCCATGGGTTTGAAACTCTCCATGCGGGACCTCTGAAGTATCTCATTGGCATACTTTCCCTGAGAGACAAACAATTCCCCATCACCTTTCCATACTTGCAATCCAAGGAAGTAGTGCATGAGACCCATGTCCTTCATTTCAAACTCTCTTACAAGGTCCTCCTTGCAATATTTTATTAGATGCTCATCAACAGTTAAAATCAAGTCACTTTTGGTGAAGCCGAAACTGGTTAGATAGCTATTGATCCTGGTGTACCAAGCATGGGGTGCTTGCTTGAGACTGTACAATTCTCGCTTGAGTCTGCACACATGAGAATCTCAATAAAAAGTCTTGAAGCCTTATGGTTTCTTGATATACACCTCTTCCTAAATGAATCCATTGAGGAATGTTGTTTTCACATCCATCTGGTGGATCTTCCACCCAATCTTTGCAGCTAGAGCAAGAATTGATCTGATGGATGAGTACCATGCTACAGGAGCAAAGGTATCCTCATAGTTAATCCCCTCAACTTGAGAGTACCCCTTGGCCACAAATCTGGCCTTGTACTTTTCTATGCTTACGTCTGCTGCATGCTTTACCTTTAAGATCCATCTCGAACCCACAACTGATTGATCTGTTGGTCTTCGAACCACTTCCCAAACATTTTTCTTTACATGGATTTGTATTCCTCCACCATTGCATCAACCCACATAAGTTTCTCTACTGCTTCCTCGAAATATGATGGGTCAGTCTCTAGAAGCTCAGTGATTAGAGCCATGTAGCTAGTGTACCGATCTGGTGAACTTCTTCACCTACCCTAATTTGAAGGAGCACCCACATTCTCCCTCGCATCCCACACAAGTCTCTCAACTTCCCTGGTCCTTTTCCTGCCTTCTTTGGATGGTTCTTCTTGAGTGGTTATCTCCACTCTCTACTCCTCAATTTTTTGCTACTCCATAACTTCTTGATGTTCCTCCTTTGGAGCTAAAATCTCCTCTTCTGGTGGGATCTGAATCTCCCTCTCAAGAGAGCATCACATCACTTTATATTCATCAAATTTTACATCCCTTTGCACAAATATCAATCTGGGGGATGGAAAATACACATGGTAGTTGTGGGGAGTTTCTGTGTAACCCACAAATACCCCCAATCCTATTGCCGATTCTAGCTTCTTCCTTGATTCTTTGGAGACATGGTAGTAAATAGAGGCTCCAAAAATCCTGAAGTGCGACACATCCGATTTTCTCCCTGAGAAAGCCTCCTCTGGTTAATCATGACTAGAATCAGATGAGGACTCTGATTCTACAAATATACTACTATGTTGCATGCCTCGACCCATAAATGAATTGTTAAGCCTTAATCATGTAACATTGGAGTCACTTCTCCCACAATGCTATGGTTCTTCCTCTCAACTACACCATTTTTCTATGGGTTGTGGGGTGCTGCCAACTCTCGTCGAATGCCTTCTTTTACACAAAAAAAGTAAATTCATTTGACACGTACTCACCTCTATTGTCACTCATGAGAACCTTCACCTTCTTTCCTGTTTCTTTCTCAACTAGTGCCTTGAATTCTATGAACTTGGAGAATGTCTCATCCTTCTTCCGCGTGAAGAATATCCAACACTTCTGTGAGAAGTCATCAATAAAAATGACAAAAATATTTGTGCCTGGCAATGGAGGCTGTCGAGAAAGGTCCACAAACATCAAAGTGGATCCTTTCAAGGACTGCATGTGCTTTGTTGTCCCAATCATGGAATGTGGATTTTGTGTACTTCCCCAAAGTACATTCTTTGCATACATCCTGCTGGTCAAGTGCTCCTTTGGGGAGGCTTGTGGTTATCTATTGCATGATCTTCAAGGCACCATGATGCAAATGGCCAAGTCTTCTATTCCAAATTTCACCACATCACAACTCTGCGCATTCTCCACCTTTGTGTTCAATGCAACATAATCCTCCAAATCTAGCTTGTACATGTTCTTCACACAAACCACGATCTTCTTCACCTGTCCCATGGCTATGTGTCTTAGGAATGCCTTTCCTTTGTTGAAGATGACATGATAACCGCAACCTTCCAAAAATGAAACAGAGACTAGATTTTTCTTTATGCCCGGAACGAACATGAAATCATTGAGCTTGAATCCCTCTGAAAGTTGGCTATCCCAATCTCGGTCACACTATACCTTTCGTCATTCCCCATCTCGATGTGCATTTTAAAATCATTTTCTTTCAGGTCAGTGAAAAAGTTTCTATTCCTCGTCATAAATGAGGCAGCTGAGTCCAAGTACCAAATGCTCCCCATCCTTATGTTGGTCATGCATTAGGGTCAAACATCGACAACATCACACCCGTGTCAATCGAATCGGTTTAACACGACCGGATATGTTGAGGTTTAGGTTCGAGTACAGGAATCTTTATTAGTTGTAAGTATATTAAATGATGTTTGAAACTTTCTATGTTCGAAATATTAAATGATGTTTGAAACTTTCTATGTTCGAAAAATAGGTAATGTAATCAATCTTAATTATTTAAAATTATGAAAAACTATTTAGTTGTGATTAATATTTATGAATATGGGTTATAAATTAATTATTAGGTTTTGTTTTGACAGCGATAGGGTTTTCACGAGCTCTGGTCGAAGGTTTTATATGTGACATGGGTTTGAGGTAGGGTTTGCTTTCTCTTTTCTCAATCAATTCATGTTACAATTCACAATTGTCGATTTATCACGTTAGCACTAAGCTATGGCAGACTATTAGGTCGATTATTGTGAGGATTTACTCATAGGTATTCAGAGCCTAATGTCACAAAAGTACAATGTTGATTTGTTACTGCTCTTTACACACTGTAGTGAATCAATGGATGAGTAGAGTCTGGTAGAGGATCCAAGGATCATATCAGAGAACTTCATCGGAACATAAGGACTATACAATACTTTATAAATGAGGACATATTCATTTTCCCTTTTGGATCTCGTCATGATGGGAACGATCCAGACCAACCTTCCACCATTAAGCCAATTATGTAGGCGAAAGCTTTAACTCCATTCCATGGGAAGCACACTCTTCAACTCCCTTCCTTGGGAATCCCACTCTATTCTGTATAGACTCACTACCTATATACCCCTCTTCTGACCTACTATTGGAAGGGTTCATTAGACATCACCTAACATAAGAAATGACAAGCGACGACAACATAACTTAGACCATCATCTCAATGCCCACACCCATAGAATCAATCCAAAAGTATAAGAAACATGTCAAGTGAAAAGTAGATTAATCAAGTTAGTTATGGGAGATGATATTAGGCTACATGACATCCACAAGATGGAGGGTGTTGCCATTGTTGGATGTGTGTCCACCAAATGAATGACTATGGATATAATCAAGAAAGGGATGGATAAAAATTTCTCCATTATTTTGGGGTGTTCTCCACACCACATGATTCTTGCTCAAGGTTGGATGTTGTGTATTACAACTTCTAGAAAACACACCCAAAACTACGCTAGACTAATTGTCACCGAACCTAGCAATATCTCTTCCAGAAAAAGTGGAGAGTGTGTTTTGATGATAGGCCAGATAAACTAGACATCATGTCAATCTTGGTTCAATTACAAGGTCTGCCACTCATTTTCTAGTTTGATAATGTGTTTAAAAATTGGAAACCTATTAGGATTCATTTATGGGGCTGGCACTTCCTACAAGTGGTCAAGATTTATGGGAATGGCTCACAGTTTAGTTGATTTCAACATCTCCAAGGGACTAGGAAATGTTATATATATTAGAAGGGACGCGTAAATAATTAGATAATGTCTACAAATGCTCATGAAGTTTTAATCAAAATCACAAGACACATATCTACACTAATGATTTGCGGACATTATTTCACAATTTAGAACAAAAATTTCAAACATGCAAGAAGGAATAACACACATGCAACAAGTATTTTTATCTGGGGAAACAATCTACTAAAAAACCCAATTCCTCTTGCATTAATCAAATGAAATAGAGATGTGTTGCAATTGCTTTGCTCAACTGAGCTCACTGTGCAAGTGCAAAACCTATCTCTCTACTCATCGAAGGCGTCTGACCTAGACATAGTCAATTTTTCCCTCGGCTTGAATTCTTATTTCTTTGCGCCATTCCTTAAGGAATTAGGCACTATTATCTAAGAAATTCCCTCAATTAAATTGCATAATTATTTTAGGTTGATCATTTGATTACAAGAAACACCCGTACACTCAATACTAGTCTACAAATGATGTAACACTTCTTTGGAATCTCCACCTCAACTGGGTAACTTGAATTTTCTACATGCACTAGTTATTTTGGTTTGATTGATCAGTTAACTAGATGACCACTGAGTTTGGTTGAAGTTTCACTGCTTAACTGACCTTCCACTAGTTCCTCCAAAAGTTGGAACTTGAGATAACTGGCCTTGATTTCTACAAATTAGCAACCACACACGAAGAAATGAACTCTAAGTACTCCAACTCGAATTTGCTGAGTAAACTAGGTGACATAATACATGTCATACAAGTTAACTGCATCCAAGTTCTCTGCATGTGGAAATTTGATTTGACAAGGCAAAATCAAATTGAGAATTTCTTGCTACATTTTTCAACACTCCCTCTCAACAAGAAATGGATTATCAACCACCCCTATCCTACACCTGTGGAACTCAAACTTCCCTCTTGACAAGGCCTTTGTTAAAAAATCAGCATCTTGTTCCTATGTCCAAATGTACTGCAACAACATTATCCGTCTTTGCACACAATCCTGTAAATGTTGATACCGTATATCTATATGCTTGGATCGATCATGAAAAACAAGATTCTCAAAGAGCTTGATACAACTTTGATTATCACAGTAGATCACATTTGGATCCATCATTTGACCAAAAAAGACAACAAGTATCTTTCTCATCCATATCACCTCACATTCTCCTTAATTGACAACCATGTATTCTTCTTCTGCCGAGCTAAGTGTCACAAATATTTTCTTCCTGCTATACCAAGAAACCGATGTGGACCCAAAACTAAAAATTCCACTTGATGTACTCTTTTGGTCTGATGGACTCCCCACCCAATCTACATTTGCGAAGGCACATGCCTTCACTCCCTCTATCCGTCTGTACCATAGTCCAAACAGGGTAGTTCCTCTGAGGTACTGTAGAACATTCCTAGTTTCACTCCAAAATAATTTGGTTGGCCTAATCATAGCTTGGCTCAGGTGGTCGACTGCAAGCACATACCTAGTCATGTGTTAAAAATATACATTAGTGAACCCACCAACTGCCAATGAACAATAGAATCCACTTCTTCACCGGAAGTGGAATCCTATTTCCTCCAGTTGGTCACTTGAGGTGTCTCCATGGGTTTGAAACTCTCCATGCGGGACCTCTGAAGTATCTCATTGGCATACTTTCCTTGAGAGGCAAACAATTCCCCATCACCTTTCCATACTTGCAATCCAAGGAAGTAGTGCATGAGACCCATGTCCTTCATTTCAAACTCTCTTACAAGGTCCTCCTTGCAATATTTTATTATATGCTCATCAACAGTTAAGATCAAGTCACTTTTGGTGAAGTCGAAACTCGTTAGATAGCTATTGATCCTGGTGTACCAAGCATGGGGTGCTTGCTTGAGATTGTACAATTCTCGCTTGAGTCTGCACACATGAGAATCTCAATAAAAAGTCTTGAAGCCTTATGGTTTCTTGATATACACCTCTTCCTAAATGACTCCATTGAGGAATGTTGTTTTCACATCCATCTGGTGGATCTTCCACCCAATCTTTGCAGCTAGAGCAAGAATTGATCTAATGGATGAGTACCATGCTACAGGAGCAAAGGTATCCTCATAGTTAATCCCCTCAACTTGAGAGTACCCCTTGGCCATAAATCTGGCCTTGTACTTTTCTATGCTTACGTCTACTACATGCTTTACCTTTAAGATCCATATCAAACCCACAACTGATTGATCTGTTGGTCTTCGAACCACTTCCCAAACATTGTTCTTTACATGGATTTGTATTCCTCCACCATTGCATCAACCCACATAAGTTTCTCTACTGCTTCCTTGAAAGATGATGGGTCAGTCTCTAGAAGCTTAGTGATTAGAGCCATGTAGCTAGTGTACCGATCTGGTGAACTTCTTAAGCTACCCTAATTTGAAGGAGCACCCACATTCTACCTAGGATCCCACACAAGTCTCTCAACTTCCCTGGTCCTTTTCCTGCCTTCTCTGGATGGTTCTTCTTGAGTGGTTATCTCCACTCTCTACTCCTCAATTTTTCGCTACTCCATAACTTCTTGATGTTCCTCCTTTGGAATTAAAATCTCCTCTTCTGGTGGGATCTGAATCTCCCTCTCAAGAGAGCATCACATCACTTTATATTCATCAAATTTTACATCTCTTTGCACAAACATCAATCTGGGGGATGGAAAATACACACGGTAGTTGTGGGGAGTTTCTGTGTAACCCACAAATACCCCCAATCCTATTGCCGATTCTAGCTTCTTCCTTGATTCTTTGGAGACATGGTAGTAAATAGAGGCTCCAAAAATCCTGAAGTGCGACACATCCGATTTTCTCCCTGAGAAAGCCTCCTCTGGTTAATCATGACTAGAATCAGATGAGGACTCTGATTCTACAAATATACTACTATGTTGCATGCCTCGACCCATAAATGAATAGGTAAGCCTTAATCATGTAACATTGGAGTCACTTCTCCCACAATGTTATGGTTCTTCCTCTCAGCTACACCATTTTTCTATGGGTTTTGGGGTGCTGTCAACTCTCGTTGAATGCCTTCTTTTACACAAAAAAAGTAAATTCATTTGACACGTACTCACCTCTATTGTCACTCATGAGAACCTTCACCTTCTTTCCCGTTTCTTTCTTAACCACTGCCTTGAATTCTATGAACTTGGAGAATGTCTCATCCTTCTTCCGCGTGAAGAATATCCAACACTTCTGTGAGAAGCCATCAATAAAAATGACAAAATATTTGTGCCTGGCAGTGGAGGCTGTCGAGAAAGGTCCATAAACATCAAAGTGGATCCTTTCAAGGACTGCATGTGCTTTGTTGTCCCAATCATGGAATGTGGATTTTGTGTACTTCCCTAAAGTACATTCTTTGCATACATCCTGCTGGTCAAGTGCTCCATTGGGGAGGCTTGTGGTTATCTATTGCATGATCTTCAAGGCACCATGATGCAAATGGCCAAGTCTTCTATTCCAAATTTCACCACATCACAACTCTGTGCATTCTCCACCTTTGTGTTCAATGCAACATAATCCTCCAAATCTAGATTGTACATGTTCTTCACACAAAACACGATCTTCTTCACCTGTCCCATGGCTATGTGTCTTAGGAATGCCTTTCCTTTGTTGAAGATGACATGATAACAACAACCTTCCAAAAATGAAACAGAAACTAGATTTTTCTTTATGCCTGGAACGAACATGAAATCATTGAGCTTGAATCCCTCTGAAAGTTGGCTATCCCAATCTCGGTCACACTATACCTTTCCTCATTCCCCATCTCGATGTGCATTTTAAAATCATTTTCTTTCAGGTCACTAAAAAAGTTTCTATTCCCCGTCATAAATGAGGCAGCTGAGTCCAAGTACCAAATGCTCCCCATCCTTATGTTGGTCATGCATGGAATGAGGGTAAAATCAAGCATGAACTGTGAAGCCAAAGCTTCACCCACTACTCCATCTGAGGTATTCTTGTTTGTCTTTTTGTGTGGACATTTTATGGCATAGTGCCTAAATTCATGACAATAAAGCATTTAATTTTTGACAAATATTTCTTCTTGTCCCCTTGGATGGATTCTAGTTTGGATTTTGATTTCTTCCCTTTTCCCTTCTTTTTCTTTCCATCCAATGAAAATTTTTCTTCATCCTTGCCCTTGGATGAAGTCCCATCTCTAGTATTTCACCTTATTTCCTCATATACCAAATCAGATCATAAGCACTCCCAACTTGGTAGTTTCTCCCTCCCATTCACTGAATCTTGATAGCTATGCCAAATCTTGGGAAGGCCTAGAAGGGATAAGGTTACCAAGTATTATTCAGGGACATTAACACTAACCCCGCCAAGTTCATCACGACACTGTGTAAACTTACTCAAATAATGCGAAATTGTGTCATTCTTCTGCATCTTGATACTTCAAAGTTTATCCTTGAGCACTAACTTCCTATAGCCACTAATATTCTCGAAAAATTCTGTCAGTGCTTTCCACATCGCAAATGAAATTTCTTTTCCGTGGAGATTCAAGACAATATGATCCCGTACTCCCTCCAAGATTATTCTCCTCACCTCGGCTACATCTTTCTTCCATTAAGAAAGGTTCTGGGAATCAGATGCTTGGAGTTTTTCAACATATATCTTGATGTATTCTAGTAATTCATTGTCATCAAATACTGCCTCCATGTGGTCCTTCCATCCAACAAAATTAGAGGTGCCTTCCAAGGCATACTCTAGCCTTAGTCCATTGAAGGCCATCTTCTTAGCTTTAAAGAAATCCTGGTACATTGATCTTCAAATTTGAACCTATGAGAAATAACTTCAAATTTCTTGCTCTAATGTGAATCCAACTCTAATACCATGTATAAATTCGACTGTAGATTTGCAACTGCTCATGAAGTTTTAATCAAAATCACAGGACACAAATCTACACTACTGCTCTGTGGACATTATTTCACAACTTAGAACAAAAGTTTCAGACATGCAAGAAGGAACAACACACATGCAACAAGTATTTTCATTTAGTGAAAGAAATCTGCGAAAAATCCCAATGCCTCTTTCATTAATAAAATGAAATAGAGATGTATTACAATTGCTTTGCTCAACTGAGCTCACCCTGCAAGTGCACAAAATATTTCTCTGCTCATTGAAGGCCTTTGACCCAGACTTAGTAAAATTTCCCCCCACCTTGAGTTCATATTTCCGTGCAATGTTCCTTGAGGAATTAGCCCCTATTATTTACAAAATTCCCCGAATTGAATTGTCCAATTCCTTTAGGGTGATAATTTGACTACATGCAACACCTATACACTCAAGACTAGTCTACAAGTAATGTTACACTACCTTGGAATCTCCACCTCAACTAGATAACTTGAGATGTTTTAATGCACTAGTTATTTTGGGTTGATTGATAAAGTAACTATATGATCACTAAGTTTGTGATCTGATAATCACCCTATGAGTGACCTCAATTGAAGATTTATTAAACAAAAGGTATTACAGACTCATGTGATGGTGTGTGTATTCTGTGTTATTGAAACAACGAACAGAAAATAAATGGAAAGACAACAGAGAAATATAGTAAGCAACACAAAGACACAAGCAATTTTTAATAAGGAGTTCACCCTATTCTCCAGGGCTACGTCTCCGGTCCAGCTTCAGTGGTGGCCTTGTTTTATTGTGTCTTTCAGCAGAGAAATTACAATACAGGGACTCAATATGAGTTCTCCTGAAGCAGATTTTGCTTGGTAGGGTGGTTCTTGGATTCCCCAAGCCACTCGGAGTACACAGACTCTTGTTCTTCCTACCAGCTCTGTGACCCTTGGTCTACAGTGGAAAGAGCCAACTATGATGCTCAATCCGGACAGATTCCTCTATGGGAAGGCTTGATTCTTCAAGCTCTCTGGTGCTCGATGTTGCCTGTGGTCAGCTCGGCCCTCTGTCTCCTCTGCTTGGCTTTACTGCTCTCTGTGCTCAGTCCTCCTCTCAAGGTTCATTGTTCACTGTCTCTCTTGGTCGCTTGGACTCTTCTCTATTCCTCCTCTCTCTGAATCTCTATTTGATGGTCTTTGTTCATGGCTTTAGCCATTCGATCTCCATGCCTGTTCGGTTCCTCTCCTGCCTACATCGATTCACCTACCACTTGCGTGCTTGGAGTTCCCTATTTGGTGTCAGCATGAATGCTCGGGAAGCAGCCACGTGTCTCCATCGGAACATCGCCAACCTGTTCGTCGATTCGTTTCTTCGGTTATGTCGTGGATACGTTCTTTCTCCACGTGGCGGTCAACGAATTCCAAATCCCCTTAAATCGTGGCTTAATTCCCTGTCAATTCCACTTCTTTCTATCGAGCGCAATCTCAACCGTCCGATCTCGGCTCCTCCTGATCCAATGTCATAGCACATCGAGCACGGTTGACTTGCTCAACTGATAATGCGTGATCACGGTGGTTTTCCTCTCACCTCTACTGTCACGCGTCGATCGCTGAGTGGGATCGCTCTGCTCTCCTCCAAAACCTCTTACCGTTCAAGGGCACCCCGATCAAAACCGTCGGTTTCTAGGTCGTGGGTCCCACCTTCGTACGTTGGCGCTTTTCGTTTCTCCGCCCGCGGTTCTCTGGCTCCCAACGTGACCAAGGGCTTAAGGCCCCTCCATTTCGGCCCTGTTTGCCTAGCGGTGCTAATCGCGCATCGAAAATCAGCTCCTTTTCCCATTTCGGGGCTCCCAGGGGCTATATCGACCTCCTGCGTAATGTCCATGGGCCTCGGTCAGTGCGCTTTGACCGAGGTCCTCGTCGTTCTGTGCCGGCTGCCATGGCCACTAGTTCAGGGTGTTTCGATTGCTGTTTTGGATTCTTCAAGGATTTGTTTCGTCCCGATACAGTCATGGTTCTTTGACAGTCGTTTATGGATCCGATTTGGATCATAGCCTCCCTACTAAAAAGATTTTGGACCACCAAAAGTTGGTTTTCTTCAAGAATCAACTAAGTGGGGAAACTGTTGTCTCACTTGTCCAATCTCAATCCACTTCGCACTGCTCGGCTTCGAACCTTTAAGCCCAATCCTGAGGTATTCCACCTGTCCACTGCGCATCGTCCTTACCTTCCTATCTAGCACTGTATCTTCCTGCAACCCATTAAGATATTCAGGTAGCAGGTCATCAACAGAAGGAAATTGACTCTACTCTTCAGGGTCCTTAATCATTCAAGGTTCAAACAACCTCAAGCAATCTGCGTTCATGACTGAGTAGATGTGCATGTAAGCTGGCAGATCAAGGCAAAAAGCATTTTCACCAATCTTCTCATGTATCCTGAAGGGTCCATACCTGATAGGTTTTAGCTTTTTACCTTCACCTTGCATCCTTTCCTTGCTGATATACAGCCTGGCTTGGTCTCCAACTTGAAAACTATGCTCCATCCGATGCTTATCATGCCTAGCCTTGTACTTGGCCTGGCTCTTTTCCAGCTGTTCCTGTACTGCCTGGTGGATCTCCTAGATCTGTTCAATGATCCTAGTTTCCCTGTCCACATCATTGTGTCTATCAACCATGGTATCTTTACCAAAGACAAAATCCAAGGGAGACCTTGGTATGAAACCAAAGCAGGTCTCGAAAGGAGATTTCTGGGTAGAAGAGTGTTTGGCTCTATTGTAAGCATGTTGCAAATAACACAAGTGTTCATCCCAAAGCTTAGGGTGTTTGCTGCAATATCCTCTCAGTAACTGGATCACTGTCTTGTTAACTACTTCTGTCTCGCCATCTGTTTGTGGATGAAAAGTTGTGCTTTTCTTTAATTTGGTGTCCATTAGTTCCCACAGACTGGACCAAAACTTTCCCACAAATCAGGTGTCTCGATCAGATATAATAGAAGTGGGTAATCCAAAATGAGCCCATACATGTTCAAAGAATAATTTTGCAGTTTGTTCAGCTATAATCTGTTTACTACAGGGTATCAAAATACACATTTTGCTGAACCTATCCACAACAACATATAGATAATCATGACCTTTCCTAGATTTGGGTAGTCCTCCAACAAAATCCATGGAAATGCTTTCCCAAGGGTGAGAAGGAACTGGCAATGGAGTGTACAAGCCTAGTTTTCTGTTGCTGGGCTTGCTTTTAGCACACATAGCACATCCCTTTATGTATCTAGAAACTGTCTCACTCATTCTCGGCCAATAACAGAACCTTTGCAGCTATGCAATTGTTTTACTTACCCCAAAGTGACCTGATATCAGAGAAGTGTGTGCTTCCCTAATTATCTTTGCTCTCTCAGTTTGTGGAATGCAGAGTTTCCCACAATGATATAAGAGTCGGTCCTTTACATGATAGTCCAATTTTTCTACTCTTTTGCCTTGACTCAAAGTTGCATATACATCTTTAAAGTCCATATCCTGAGCATACTGTTCTATGTATCTTTCATGCAGCACAGAATTATGCTTAAGTATGGTAGATGCATTTATAATGGGTCTAGAAGACATGTCTGCAACCTTGTTATGTATGCCCTTTTTATATCTGATGACTAAATGAAACTGTTGTAGAAAACCCATCCATCTATAATGTCTTGATTGTTGCAACTTAGTTTGGGAGTGTAGGTATTGAAGTGGCTGATGATCAGTATGTATTACTGTTTCTTTGCCCATTAAGTAATGTTTCCACTTTTTCACACTCTGAACTAATGCATACAATTCCTTATCATATGTAGGATAGTTGACTACTGCAGGATTAAAAGTCTCAGAATGATAACATATGGGTTTACCGTGCTCTGTCAACACTGCTCCCATGGCATAGTCACTGGCATTAGTTTGGATCTCAAATGGTCTTTGTAGATCTGGAAGTGCTAGTACAGGTGCTGTACTAATATTTTCCTTCAAGGTGTCGAAGGATTTTTTTTGTTTGCCTCCCCACTGAAACACCTTGTTCAATCCTGTCAAAGCATGTAAGGGAGCTGCAATTGAGGAAAAATTTGAAATGAACTTCCTCCAATACTGTGCTGCTCCTAAGAAGCTTCTCACTTCTGTAGCAGACTTGGGTTTAGGCCAGTTTACAATGACTGCCACTTTAGAGGGATCTATTTTCAATTCACCTCCCCCTATTATATGACCCAAATAATTTAGAGAGGTTTTTCCAAATTCACATTTGGAGAGTTTAACATAAAGTTTTTCTCTTTTCAAAACATCTAATGTCTGCTTAACATGCTTTAAATGTTCTTCCCACGTTTTACTAAAAATCAGAATGTCATCCAGGTACACAATAACAAAATCATCAAGAAAAGGTCTGAGTACATCATTCATTAATCTCATGAAAGTAGTAGGGGCATTGGTCAAGCCAAAAGGGATAACTAGCCATTCATACAATCCCTGCTTTGTTTTGAAAGCAGTCTTCCATGCATCTTGCTCTGCAACTCTGACCTGATGGTATCCACTGTGCAAATCCAGCTTGGTGAAATAAACAACTTCCTTCAGTTGATCTAAAATATCATCTATGCGAGGAAGGGGATAACGATTTTTGATTGTTATTTTATTCAGTGCTCGATAATCAATGCACATTCTCCACAAGCCATCTTTCTTTCTCACCAAAACAATTGGTGACCCACATGGTGATGTGCCAGCCCTGATGAACCCTTTCTCGAGCAACTCCTGCACCTGCTTCTTGATTTTAGCATTCTCTAAAGCAGATAACCTTTTATACCTATGGTTGCAATGATTGTTTCATCTCCCGAGTCTGACACCAAATATTTCTAAATAGCTGCAATAGTCTTCTTCTTCTTGCCCTCAGACTTCTTAGGTCTCAGCTCTAGATGCAAAATCCAACATTGCTCATCATCATGCCCCTCCTTTTTACAGTGAGTGCATGAAGCTTTGCATTTCTGTGCAGTGTTAGCCTTCCTTGCTTTCCACTTCTGCTTTCTTTTCTCCTTGCTCTTGCTTACAGTGGGTTGGGATGGTCCCCCAACTTCTGGATTTCCATTCTTTCCTCCAGCTTCTAGATGAGTAGCTTGTACAGATACCTCATATATACTAGTGGGATTAAACATGAGGATGGTATGCCTCATGTAGCTGTGTGGACCACCAACGTACTTCAAAAGAGTTTCTGGTGAGTCTAATGAAATACCCAACATCAATGCTCTCTTTCTGAACTCTTGAGTATACCCTTGTACACTTTGCCCTTTCAACTACCGAAGAGTTTGCCAACTCATCATGGCTTGTTGCATGTAGGCCAATGGATAAAACTGTTTTTTGATTGCAGTAACAAATTCACTCCAGACAGAGATGGTCTTACCATGCTTCCTCATATCAGCTTGGGTTCTGCCTTCCCACCAAACCAAGGCAGTGCCTCCTAGGTGTAGGCTTGCCAGCTGAATCTTACTCTTGTCTGAGTCTATATTTTGTACTCTGCAATACACATCAATTTGTCTAATCCAATTGTCCAACTTTTTAGCATTTAGCTCTCCATCATATATAGGCAAATCAAATTTAACATCTAACTTAATCAAAGATGCCTTCTTATTATGCACAGGGCTACTAGGAGGTGTAGGGAAGCTTTCCTCTCTCCCCTTTCCTTTGGAGTGGTCATGGAAATGAGATTCATCTTCTTCTTTATCTTGCTTAGAGACTGATGAATCTTCACCCTTATGCTTTCTAAAGTCCCTATACATTTCTTCTACCATAGACTTTATAGCTAGGAAACTTTCTATGAATTAAGGGTCTGGCCCTATAGAACCTTCCTTTGACATTGTCTTCTGAGAATAGACTCTCTCAATTTCAGGATTAGTTTCCACCAACTCTCCTTCTCCTAATTTGAGCTTTGATCTAGTGAGCATTCACAGCTAAACCAACACAAGCTTGTCTAACCTTACAGCCTAGAGCTCTGATACCACTTGATCTGATAATCACCCTATGAGTGACCTCAGTTGAAGATTTATTAAACAAAAGGTATTACAGACTCATGTGATGGTGTGTGAATTCTGTGTTATTGAAACAACGGATCGATCAGATTGCCAATACACAGAAAATAAATGGAAGGACAACAGAGAAATATAGTAAGCAACACAAAGACACAAGCAATTTTTAATAAGGAGTTCACCCTATTCTCCAGGGCTACGTCTCCGGTCCAGCTTCAGTGGTGGCCTTGTTTTATTGTGTCTTTCAACAGAGAAATTACAATACAGGGACTCAATATGAGTTCTCCTGAAGTAGATTTTGCTTGGCAGGGTGGTTCTTGGATTCCCCAAGCCACTCGGAGTACACAGACTCTTGTTCTTCCTACCAGCTCTGTGACCCTTGGTCTACAGTGGAAAGAGCCAACTATGATGCTCAATCTGGACATATTCCTCTATGGGAAGGCTTGATTCTTCAAGCTCTCTGGTGCTCGATGTTGCCTGTGGTTAGCTCGGCCCTCTGTCTCCTCTGCTTGGCTTTACTGCTCTCTGTGCTCAGTCCTCCTCTCAGGGTTCACTGTTCACTATCTCTCTTGGTCGCTTGGACTCTTCTCTATTCCTCCTCTCTCTGAATCTCTATTCATCGGTCTCTGTTCATGGCTTTAGCCATTCGATCTCCATGCCTGTTCAGTTCCTCTCCCGCCTACGTCGATTCGCCTACCACCTGCGTGCTTGGAGTTCCCTATTCGGCGTCAGCATGAACGCTTGGGAAGTAGCCACGTGTCTCCATCACAACAGCGCCAGCCTGTTCGTCGATTCGTTTCTTCGGTTATGTCGTGGATACGTTCTTTCTCCACCATGGCGGTCAACGGATTCCAAATCCCCTTAAATCGTGGCTTAATTCCTCGTCGATTCCACTTCTTTCTATCGGGCGCAATCTCAGCCATCCGATATGGGCTCCTCCCAATCCAACGTCATACGCACGTCGAGCGCAGTTGACTTGCTTGACCGATAATGTGTGATCACAGCGGTTTTCCTCTCACCTCCGCTCCCACGCGTCGATCACTGAGTGGGATCGCTCTACTCTCCTCCAAAACCTCTTACCGTTCAAGGGCGCCCCGATCAAAACCATTGGTTTCCAGGTCGTGGGTCCCACCTTCATACGTTGGCGCCTTTCGTTTCTCCGCCTGCGGTTCTCCGACTCCCAACGTGACCAAGGGCTTAAGGCCCCTCCATTTTGGCCCTGTTTTCCCAGCAATGCACGATTAGCGCTAGGCGCTATTCGCGCATCGAAAATCAGCTCCTTTTCCCGTTCCAGGGCTCCCAGGGGCTACATCGACCTCCTGCACAGTCTCCATGGGCCTTAGTCAGCGCGCTTTGATCGAGGTCCTCGTCGTTCCGCGCCGGCTGCCATGGCCACTAGTTCAGGGTGTTTCGATTGCTGTTTTGGATTCTTCAAGGATTTGTTTCATCCTGATACAGTCATGGTTCTTTGACAATTGTTTATGGATCCGATTTGGATCAGTTTGACTGAAGTCCCATTACTTAACTAATCTGCCACTACTTCCTCCAAAATTTGGAACTAGTTTAACTAAAAAGAACTTGAGATAATTGACCTTAATTGCTACAAATTAGCAATCACACATGCAGAACTGAATTCTAACTCCTCCAACTTGAATTCATTGAGTAAACTAGGTGACACAAGCCATGTCACACAAGTTAATTGCATCCAAGTTGTCTAATGATGTGGAAATTAAAATTTTTCAATTTAATCAAGGAAAAATCAAATTGAGAATTTCTTGCTGCATTTTTCAATAAATAATCCATCAATTATGAATTTATTGCCTTTAATTTCTATAGGTGTCACACCTATGGCCATCCAGGCTCAAAGTGCTAGTATTCCTCTAAGCACCAAAAGTGAGTTTGAAAGGAATCATAATAGGATAGCCTAATTCAAGAGCATAACTGGTCTAATGTACTTTGCATTAATAAATTTTAGTTAGAAGCCTAGGGGATGAAATAAGAGTGTTATGATTATACTTTATTGTTACATCGGTGTAATTCCACCTTGTTGTGATATTTCTTTAACTGTATTTGTTATGACAATGTCACAACTCTACCTTGATGTGACTCTGCCATTGTTGGGACATTGTTGGGACTTTGCCATATTGTGATAGTGATGTGACTCTGACATTGTTGCAACTCTGCCTTGCTGCAATAGTGTTGTGACTCAATGATTGTTGTTACAATGTTGAAAATTTATTACAACACCACACATTATTTATTATTGTGATTGCACCTATCTTACGAGACATCATGGAAAATCGGTGGGCCACCTACACGAGGAAATGTTGATTGGTTTGGGAAATGGATGAGGGAGTTGAACATTGCAATTGTTAATCTTCCAACCATTTTTAATAGCAAGGAACAAATCGAATGTGAGGAAATAATGCTTGGTTTTGGAAACAAAGGAAGAAGTGGAACCATTGTGACTATTTAGTTTCCCAACCATCACTTAAGAGAAAGTGCCAGAGAGAGGGAGAATAAAGAGATGAAAAAATAAGGTCTAGAAAAAGGAAGGGTTGAAGAGATCATGAAGCTATAAAGGAATGACGAAACAAAGAGAAGGAAAATAGCTAGTTGAATATGGTGGTGAACAAAAAATGCATATGGAAAATAATAGCACAAAGTAGAAATGTGCACCACTTATAAGAATAATTTGATGTGTGTATGAACAAGAAATAATTTTCTGGTTTTCTCTTATCTTTTTTATTTCATCTCTGAATTCCTCACTACATTTGTTAGTTTTTAAATTATTTTATCACTATCACATACGCAGTTTTGCAGTTTGTAGGCATATATTAGGTTAGCATCATGGTTTTATATAGGATTATATGGTCACCTACCTCAAATAGTATCAAAATTGGTTTAATCTTTGAAGATCAATTTGTATAAGTTCAATTGGTTTAAGATCAATTTGTTTAAGCTCGTGGAAGGACCTGACAGGGGTTGGCAAACACAATTGTTTGAATTAAGCTTGTGATAAACCTAGCTCGAACAAGGATTCTGGATGTAATTCAAGTTGAGGGACATTACACAAATTGTAGGAATTCCACCATATAGATAAGTAGCAACACAAGGATGTGCAAAGGATCTAATATTGGAGGAATTGAGAAGAAAAATAGAAGGTATAGAAAATGGGAGATTTGGGGATTCTTAGGTAGACTCAAAGTTGAAAGATGAGAGTAAATAAGAAATACATTCTAAGGAAGTGTACTTATCAATACATTTGATATAATTTCTGAAGGACAAAGGTAGTGCAAATGTGGAAGTTTGATACTATACTAGTAATTTAAAAGTCGAGATCTTGAAAGATACTTTGAGTACAAGGAAATTCGGGACCCAATCACATTCTATTTTACATGGAAAACTTAAAAGGGAATGCTACACTTAGGTGGGATATGCCACAAAAAGGCAAAGTAGACAACTAGTAGGAGAACATTAGAACCTGGAGGAAGATGATAGTTGAAATTAAGGATAAATTCCTACTTGTTCATTACCAATAGACTTTGTGTCAGCAGGTATGAAACTTAAGTTAGAAAGAGTTGATTGCATAGGAGTACATTGAAAAATATCTTAAACTATCACTTAGATAAGGGATTAAATAACTAGGATATCAAAGAGTGGTGAGATATGAGAATGGGTTTAAATATTATATTCAAGAGGAGATGAGCACACACTTCTTTCATAATGTAGATCAAACCTATCAAGTTTCTTCGAAGGTGGAAGAAAATATTGATAGGAAAAAAACAAAATTTTTGAGGAAAATGAGCCAAAGGCATGGGAAGAGCAATGAATACTAAAGGAAATGAAAATGAAAATGAATCCACTAATATCAAAAGTAATAAAGGAATAAATGGTACTAGAAGAGGTATATGATTCAAAAGAGGAAAAGGTAAGTATATCATTACTTGCTATAGATGTGGAGTAAAGGAGAATAAGGCATTTTGTCCAAGGGAATAAGATCAACTGAGACCAAAATTGGCATACAATTAGAAATTACAACAAATAACTATCTTTAATAGATTACAAAGCAATAAAAGAACTTCTATCCTAATCTCTCTATCAAGTCCCACACATTGAGGAACCAACTACTCTGGTAAAATATTTTGACCTCCTGAGTCAATAAAGTTTAACTAGATGTCCTTGCATCATACTCCCAATGAACAAAGAATTCATGGGCACCTACCCATGAGGTATTTGTTAGAAATTATAGCAAGAAAGCCTAAATTTTACTTGTGCCTCACTCAAATTTACTAATTCGATTTTCCACATCAGTAGGATGACTTGGATGACAATTAGCTAGCGTGACATGGTCTTTTCTACTAGTTAACTCAGTAAATTCAAGTTATAGGCAAGGATTTGAGTTGTGCATTGTAGTGATTGATAAAATTTAGTAATCTAGTTCAGTTATTTTCAGTTTGACTCAGTTAACTAAGCTCAAGTACCTAGTTGAGTCATTTGAAGGTCAGTTGAGTAGTAGAATTGTTGTTAACTGAGTGATCTCTCAGTTAAACTAGTCAATTAGCTAAAAATAGCCCATAAATGCATGGAATTCAAATTTCCTATATAGAGTGGAGGAAAAAGCACATTTTAATTATAAATTATATACTAGTTGAGTGTATGGGCTTTGAAATTAAGTAGGCGAATCATTCCTTGGGAATTACACAAGAAAATAGGAGGAAATGCGTATCTTTTAGGATCCAATTTCCTCAAGGATTGTACAAGGAAATAGGAGCAAGTTGGGGCCTTGAATTGGCTAAATGTTGGCCAAAGCAAGACAGTCAGCAGGAGAATAGGTTTACAGTGTAGGGTGTGCTTCATATTCGAAGAAACACATTGTATAAGTCTCTCATTCTCATCTGATTAATGAAAAGCAGCAAAGGGGTTTTTCCCAGTTGGTCCCTTGTAAAATAATTGTGTTCTTGTGGTTTTCATGGTTGTATGTCATTGCATGTGTTTCTAAATTGTGATTTCCATTCCACAAAATAGTAGAGAAAATTCGTAATCTCTTGATTTCAATTCAATTTCACTAGTAGTAGAAAATTTCTATTAATTTCTATAGTATTCAATAATGTTGCCACTTTTTTGTAATAAAAATGTGGCATTCATCCAAGTTTCATCAGCTACTAGAAGGTCTATCCACTTGACTAAATGCTCATAATATTCATTTCCCTATTTTTCTTGATTATTCTCTTATCCAAAATATTTTCTGATTGTAAAGACTATGTTGTTGGTAACTGCTTGTTCCATTGGATTTGCTATTGTCCATTGTCAAGTTTTGTCTACACCTCTTCGTCTAGTTAATACTTGTAGAGGTATACAACAATGAAGATGGGAGAGATTCAATCCCTAGTGGAAATTCCATTTCATAAGCATTTTTTGAAAATTTCTTAAGGATTTTACAAGGATTGATTTTCTTCAATTTCAATTTATTATATTCTCCCTAAGGAAATCTATCCCTCCTCAAATGTGTCGATACTAAGTTTCCCACTTCAAAATTTTATTCTCTCCTCTTGATATCTACCCTAGTTTTATATTTTAAGTTGTACTCTTGTAGCTTATGTTTCACTTGTTCATGAATACCCTACGTAGTTGTAGAAAAATCTTCTCCCGCTGCAATTCTTTTCTCAGAACTTCCCAACTTTCTAAACTCATGGACCCCTTTGAGATGCATCCCATACAAGATATGAAAAGGACTTTGACCAGTGCTTCTATTCGGAAAACACATTGTAGGAAAATTTAGCTTGGGAAAGTACTTGATCCCATTTCTTAGGATGGTTTCCAACCAAGCTCCTCAAAATATTCCCCAAACTCCCATTAACTATTCCGATCTTCCCATCAGTTTGAGGGTGATAAGATGAACTGGAATTTAACTCTATCCCTAAATTCTTCCATAAAGTCCTCCAGAAATGTCCCAAGAATTGGGTGCCTCTATCATAAACAATGCTCTTGGGCACTCCATGCAGTCTCACTATTTCTTAGAAGAATAGATTAGCAATATGGGTGGCATCGTTGGTTTTAAAACGAGGGATGAAATGAGCCATTTTTTAGAATCTCTCTACTACAAAAAAAATTGTGTCATTTCCATTTTGAGATTTTGGAAAACCCAATATAAAGTCCATACTGACTGAATCCCAAGGTTTGTCTAGAATTGGCAATGGTGTGTACAACCATGTATTTTGACTCTTCACTTTTGCATGTGTTAGGTTCCTATAAATTATAGGATCAAATGATGATTGAATGATTTCTTTCAATATTTTTGATTGTAAATACTATTGCACACTGCAAATGATTTCTAATAAAAGATATATAAATAAAAATAAAAAATGAAAAGAGGGTATAAATAGAAAAAATAGAAATAGAAAAAGAAATGATAAAATAACCCCACAAAAAAATGAATAAATGTGAAAGTGATGACAGTTGAAGTGCCACTGATAGTCCAATAATTTTGTAGAGAATAAATTCATGAAATTGTTTGCAACTTGTCTAAAATGCCACAATACTTATTTTTGTTTGAAACATATAGTTTAATCATGTTCAAACAAATTTCAATTTATGTCGATTAGATTAGAGTGAATAACTTAGCCAAACAGTGTCACCTTGGTTGAGATTAGATAGGTAGAATATGTGAATAAATTAATCCAACAGTTTAATCTGGATTAATGTAGTTAGCAGATTAGTTTATTTGTTTGAACAAATTTTTTTAGTCCTTTAAAATGGAAAAATAAATCAAGATTTGCACTTTTAATGCACCCTAATTGGTTTAGTTGAATTATTTTGGGAAAAAGTGAAATTTATCTTATGGAGAGATATTTGTAATATGTTCATTTGTCCAAAGTCAGACCTTATTGTAAAAATGTATGCTTGTGAAATGACATTTTGTTGCTATAATTAAACACCACACATCTTCCCATGCCCAATCGTGATCCTATTTTAATCTGACAGCTCTAAGGCCTTTTCGGACCCCCTCCGCTATGTTTCTCTTTATCGGCGCAGGGGAGGCCGGGGGGGACGTCTGAAAAGGTGGTTTCCCCTCCACTACGTGTCTTTCCCTCGTCATTTCGCAACCCCCATCTCAATACCACATACCGTCACTACCCCCCTCCAAAAGCGGTTTTCCCCGCTCCTGCCATAACCCCATTCCCACTTACGTCACCCATACTTCAGCTCCACCTCCACTCCCCAACTTCCATGTAGCCCATTCCACCTATCACTTCCCGCCAACATTCCCGTGCCTTTGTCTGCCTATTCCTTGCTGCCATGTCAACGACTGTTACACTTTTCTATTGCGACTCCCTCCTGATGCCTCTGTCCCGTCGCAGAGTAAATGCAACTCCCAAAAAACTTTTTATCCAACGGTCTTGCTCCAGTTATGAATTTATAAAGCATCAATTTTTCCTGCAATCATGTCCCTTTCTCACTTTCCTACTATTACACTGATCCCAAGCCCTTTGTTTTCTTTCCTATCAGTGACTATTTACAGAGGAATTCCCCCCTATATTTTCCCGCGAAATTAACAGTAATCCTTTGCATTCCGCCTGTCACCCTCTCCAATTTTCATCCTATTACCATGATGGCTCCTAGAGCTAAGACTGATGCCATTGTGGTTAACCTAATGCTCCCTCCCATTGTGGATATAGACCACGTCCCCCTAGCTGACAAAGATTATAAAATCTCTGAAAAGAAGTGTCAATTCGTCCTCTTCGAATTAAACTTTTGGTTTCGTGATGCCTACCTAGACCAGTCTGATGAGATTGGCCTCTAGAAATCTAGTATACCCCTCTTCATTTTTCCCCAATCCTACTATTTCCTTGAATTCTTCCTCAAGTGTCATGCCTCTTATCTCTCAAGTAAGAGGGCTATCATCTCCCATAATAATGAAATCATTTTCACCATTACCTCTGAAAGTATAAACCAAATGTTGCAGGTCCCATACAGTGACTCCCTTACTCCCTTTTCTATTGAGGCTATTAAAGAAATTTATCAGAAACACACCTTTCCCCAAAGAGCCAAGATTTTTGAGTCTTCCTGCCAAAAGATTCTCAATTCCCCAAGAAGAACCCCCCTTATCCCTATTTTATTTTCCCCCAAAGAACCAGGCACATCATCTCTGTCTTGTCCTACCTATTTACATACTTTTTAGATGAATGGGTAGATGAGCCTATTTTAGGCTTTATATCCACCCTTTTGACAGAAAAAGGACTATCAGTCACCTTTAACTATGGTCACTTCCTTGCAGATGTAATTCATGAAAAATTCCTTCATTTTTTAACTAAGGTAATGTTCAGATATTCTTCCATTCTTATGTACATGTTCATTTTCTTCTAGACATATATGTTTCCCTTTGTAGTGAAAAAACTTAATCAGTAAGGAGAGCCTCAATCCATTATTTTATGGACCTTCATGATCATAAAAAAATCACAGGAATTTAGCTTTAAAGAGTTTATTGATCATTTTGTCTATCGAGCAACTTGTTTGCTGAGTGTCCAGCAGATTCCAAGAATCAGTGAGGATATTCAAAATGTGTTGCATCTCAATGAACAGGTGAAGGTAGGAGATTGGTATCTATACCATTCATTTATAGAAATCAGAGTTTATGGCTTTGAGCTTTCACCATATAATTTTCCCAAGTACCTTCCAATGAGGATATTTGCCTAGGAGTACATCAGGCAAATAATCCACTCAGACAACATCCATTTTGTGGAAGCTAAGAAGAAGTCTCAATTTGAAATTGAGACACAGATAGGAATTTTTATCTATAACAATAAAGCAACAGGAGAGGAACCAGACCTCCTGCTGAAACAAATGAATTCCCCTCTTAGCTTTACATGGTCTTATGACCCCTTTGGGGTAATTTATAAGCTAAGAGTGGAACATAAGGAAACTCCCTATGTGCATACCCAAAGACCAGAAATAGAGAAGTACATGAACCAACAGAATTGGGTAGATAACACATTGCAGGAGGCCGAAGAGCAGGTGATTTCCAGAACTACCTTAGAGTCTCCTATACCCAGAGAAAAGTCTGAGAAATGACCAAGAGAGGAGGAATCCCCTACAATCACTGAACTCTCAGTGAAAGAATTCAATATCTATACAAAGAAGATTAAGACTAGTTCTAAGATAGATTTCCCACTACTGCAGGAAACACAGGGTACCATTGTACTCTCTGGACTTCAAACTTTGAATTTTGAAAGTAGTACCACCGATTCTCCATCATCCTCGACTACTAAATAAACTCTAGCTACAACACCTCATACACGAGAGACATTCATAGAACAGAGGCAACTAGATATTTTCCAAAGATATAGAGAAATCAAACAGAGGAATGAAGCCCTTCATGACAACATCTATGCTCAATTTAGGAAGCAGAGTTCTTCCATCTAGCACAAGCTCATTTCATCCTATGACATAGAGAAGGGGAGAATGCATATGGCATTCTTACAGGAACAGGTTCCACAACCAAAATCAGCAACTGAATTCAAGAAGACTACCTTTGAGTTTGAGGAAAAGGATGTTCATCCTTTGGATCAGATGGACATGCACAACCAAACAAGAGAAATGGTCTACTCAACCTTCACATAGACTTCCCTCACTACTTCCAAACTAAATATTTCTTTGAACAATGTTCAATCTCATCTCAAACTAGAATAGATTTCCTCCCTGGCCAAGCATAACATAATTAAATATTTGGAGGAAATGGTGATTAAAGCAGGTTTTGATTCTAACAATTCAAAAGCCATGTAAGAGGTCATTAAAAATAAGAATGCTGATATAGCATCTCTAAGGAATAAATTAAAGTTTCTTGTGGCTAAATATTCCTAAGCAAAGGAGTTAGGAGAGAAATAATTACAAAAACAAGAAATATTGAAGCAACTGGTGGAGCAGAGTGCACAGATCAAGGAGATGGAAGTAGAGATGGACAAGTTGATCAAAGAGAAGGAGAAAAGTTCTCAACTAGCAGTGGTTCCTCTTGATGCAGTTCCTATTGCATCCCTACTTCAAACAGGTATTCCTACAACAACTACAATAGTAGGATCATCCACTTCCACAACACTTCCCTCATCAACTGCAGATGATTCAATTAAGTTGGCCCAATCCCTGGAAAACATGTCTATACAGGGAGAAGAGATAAAGAAGTTGAGACGGGATGTGAAGACCCTACAGGAGCAGAGAAATAGATATGAAAATTCTCTCATTATAGAGATGTAGAAATCCCAGACATTGTCCCAGAGATTGAAAAAAATGGAAAAAGACGCTACCATAGGTAATACCTTGGCCCAGGTCAAAGAAAATGTTTGGAAACATATCAATGAAGATATGATAGATATTTGGCCTTCAATACAAATCATATTTGAGCAACAAGAACTAATTGAAAGATCTAATAAAGCCATTGAAGAAGTCAAAAAATAGTTGGGTGACAAAACAAGTGAAGCGGCTAAGCTCATCAAGTTCCTCAACTCTAAAAATAAATAGGAATTAGAAGAGATTGAGATAGAATATAGAACATAAACTATACTGGAGGTAAAAAAGGTGTTGACTAAGAGAAATTTAATGAGGCAACTTGAAGAAAAGTGTTAGATTTTTGACATTGGTGTACAGAGATTCTTCAACAAGATGGAATCCCTCTACAAAAAAGGACTTCCTAATTTATTAGTAATAAATGACCAGCTTAGTACATGGTCCAATTATAGTGAGAAATTGATGACCAAGGCTAAAGACAGTTCTAACGTTACAGGAGGAAGAATCAACATGACAGGAAAAACATTCTTGGAAGCATTGGCATATGACCTGGACATTTAGTATGAAATTAAACATATCTTTGTTTCCAAACTGACTTTTGCTAAATACACCGAAGTGGACAAGGTTTATAGAAAGTTATTGAAAACAACTATTCCTAGTGAGAAGCGTTGGAATAAATTATGTGAATTACTGGAGTAAGCAGAGGATTTGGTTGTACAACTCAACATCAACAACACAGCAGGATTCGAAGGGCCAGACACTCAACAATTCCACAAGTTTAGTGACAGCACTTCAGACAGTTCAAATTCTCCTAAATTTTTGTAATAAGTTAGATATATTCAGTTTAGGAATTCCTAAATACATCCTAGTCGATTTGACAAGATTTTTTGTAAATATCTTATGAATACTTCTCTTTTTGAAGTATCAAGGGTTGATTTCTGCATGGATTTTTGCGTTCAAGAATGTTGTTGTGCTAATTTCATTTGATGGGTTGATCAGTAATAAAAAAGGAAATTCTTCATAGGATTCATGTGTTGGACTATTTGGTGATTTGCTTCTCTCACTATTAATGTTTTATTACTTTTTTTTCCATTCTTATGTTTTCTGAAATCTGAATTATTTTACAAAAAGTTTATGGACATAATTTGCTGGAAAATCCACTCTCATTCTAGCTATAGATAATTTTAATGTTTTCTTCTGATATCTTGTTAAGGAGAATTATTAATTTATATTTAACTTCAATTGAACTTATATATTTTCTTCCATCCCATTTCATTTAAGTATAAAGGATCCAACTAGTTTAGTTATCTTGCCCTGTGAAACTCCTTTTAAAATCTGTAACAGACCCCTATTGAGCTATAGACTCCATAGCCCAATGGAAGGTTCAGGCACTTAATCAATCAATCATTTTTAAAATCAAACTCCGAACCCTCATAACTAGCATAATATCTAAATACAACAAAGTTAAATCTCATAGAGAGAGCCCTCCCTGGAACTGGTAGGGCTAGATCCCAGCTTCCAAAATGGTTTTTGGTTACCTTTGTGATTTTCTTCTGCAACCTCGGAAAACTACAGAGTGCTAACATTCTAGCGACCATATTGGGGACTGTTTCATCCTTCATTTCATTTTACAAAATTAATTTCCCTAGTTCATAAAACTTTATTTCAAGAAGAACATTGATTCAAATTTTAGAAATAAAGGATTAGAGGTTTTTCTCACATTTAAGACCTAGCTCCAAAAGTAATTCACACCAGATCTCATCCTGAACCAAACCCTCCTGAATTTTTAGATGATCCTGAAAATTTATCCAGAAAAAGAAGTCTAGTTGGAAGTCAAGGAAGTAATAGTCCCCTTTCTAGGGAAATTTCCCTTCGTGAAAACCTAGATACCATACAAGATATTAAGTTTGACTTACCATTTGAACATAGTCTATTTAGGACCAAATCTGAAAGTTTTGTTGATCAAATCATAATTGGTAAATCCGTTCTGCAACCCTACAAACCTGTAGAACCATTTGTTGAACTTGATTTGCATCAGCAAGCCCTCCAGAACTTTGAAAAATTACAGGATCTTGTATCAGCGCTTGATCAAGTTGTACATCAAGCCTATATTCAACAATCTGATGAACTTTCTACTCTTACTATTGCAACATCATCTCACTCTTCCCAATTTGTTCATCCTACATTAATTGGCCCCACCCCTCCTATAATTTCTACTACTCATCCAGTAGTATCACAAACAGTAAACCAGCCTATCCCCACAAATCCTATATCTATACATCTCATAAGATCACACATTATTCAACCCAACATGGCTACTCATTATGCTCCCTTCATTTTGCCTACCGAGTTGCATCCTATACCCCAAGATTATCAAATCAGAATACCTCAATTTGATACTTCTAGTGCTATCAATGCACAACAACACATAGATAAAATGAACGATTTCTTTAATGTTCATAAAGTAGATGAGAATGATGTAAAACTGAGACTTTTTTCCCAAAGTTTAGGTGTAGAGGTAAGAAAATGGTTTAAAAATTTAGCAGCAGGTAGTATAGCTGACCTTACTGCCTTTCATCAATTCTTCCTAAATAGGTGGGAAACCAAAAAGAGTCCTCTTCAAATCTTGAATGAATACAAAAACCTTAAGAGAGGACCTAATGAGACTGTAGAAGAGTACTTTGATAGGTTTAATAAGGTATTTAATGCAATTTTGACTGCCATTAAACCTCCCCTAGGCTTGGCCCTTATACATTTCGTAGAAGGATTTGATGTTGATATCACATATCAACTAAGAGAAAGAGATCCCACTACCTTAGAGGAAATGCAAGCTAATTCCCTCAAAGTTGAGGCTAATTTATTAGTCGAAAAAGAAAAATTAAAAGTTGAAATAAGGGTTACTATAAAAGAGGAACCTTCATCTACTTCTACCACTGATTATAAAATATATAGTCTACTTAGAACTATGGAGAAAATGATGGATAGAATGCATAACTGATATGGCTCCTCCTAGAGAAAACCAAACTGGTCAAATCAGAAATCCAAATTTTAGAATAAACCAACCCCAGATCAAACAAAGGGACCCGAAAGGCCCAGATCAACAGGTAAGACCTCCTTTCCAAGAGAACTATACAGATGAGGAGGCAGAGATAGCTGATGACATGAATGATACTAAAATTAATTTAATGGGAGTAAATGACAATGATTCTACTTTTCTTACTGAAGAAGAACAAGACCGTTTTCTACTATCCCATGCTGAAATAGATCACGAAGAATCAAAAGAGTATGAGAAAGGTTTTGAAAATGAAATTATGGAAGTCCATAAGCAATACAATCTGAGGAGTAGGAAAACACCTGATACTCCAACTAAAAATCCAGCTGATACACTTGCTAAGAAAAACATTGAGATTCTTGCTAGAAATAATACTAAGGTTCCAATCCAAAAAAGACCTGACACTGTAGTCAAATCAACTCAAACAAATGATCCATCCACTAGCCAACAAAGGGACATATCCCAAAAGGATTTAGTTGATAAACAAGAGGCTATCAATTTAAACAAAACTCAGACATCATTCAGTATAGAACATGAATTGGCAAACCTCAAAATACCCATTCCTTTAACAAAATTGCATACATATCACAAGTAATGAAAGCTTTAAACATAGGAGAAAATACTGATATAACCAATACCAACGTAAACTTTGAAACAAGAACTGATACTATTACCCGTTTTGTAGAGATAGGAAAAAAGTGACCCAATTTTGAAAAGGGGCGATGCAGAACACACATATTTTTTTTAGAGCATAGTTTTTGGCACTTTAAATAACGGATACGATTATCCGTTTCGTAGGGGTAGAAAAAACGTGACCTGATTTTGAAAAGTGGTGATGCAAAATATACTTCTTTCTTTTCAGAGCATATGTTTTACAGCTTAAATTTTCTTATGTATCAAATATAAATAATTTTTTTAAATGTTAGTGATTTTCATGCTGATTTTGAAATGTGTTGATGCAACATACTTTTTTTTTAGGACTTAGATTTCACACTTTAAAATTTATTATTTCCATTTTTTTTGAAATTACGATTACTTAACGAATTTTCAAGTTGTTGTTGTTTTTTTTTTTTTTTTTTAATGTTGATTACTTAAAAAAACTAATATAAAAATATATATAAAAAAGGACAAAAAAAAGTAAAAAAAAAATAAAAATTATCTCATAAACCATAAAATAATTTGAAAAAAAAAACAAAATTTAATATATATATATATATATATATATATATATATATAAAAAAATTTAAAAAAATAATTTATTTATTTATTTTTTAAATAAAAGAAATTGTTTAAAAAACATTGTTAATTTTTTTTTTGAAAAAAAAAAAAAAAATAGTTTTAAATTTTTTTATTTTATTTTTAAATTAAAGAGATAGGGCTTTATATATATATATATATATATATATATATATATATATATATATGAAAAATGCATATTTTCTTAAACTATATTTTTTTATTTTTTAACCTGAAAAGATACATATATTTTAAAAAATTTCATAGTTTTTTGTTTTGTTTTTTTTGTTTTTGTTTTATAATGTGTGTTTATTTTTGTTTTTTTAGTTTTTTAAAACTAGTTTTTAATTATTTTTTGTTAGTTTTCTATTTTATTTTTTAAACCAGTGGTTTTTTTCTTGACTTAATTATATATATTTTTTTTAAAATTTTGTTTTTTCTTTCAAATTATTTTATGGTTTATGAGATAAATTATTATTTTTTATTTTTTTTTAATTTATTTATTTATTTTTTGTCTTATATATATATATATATATATATATATATATATATATATATATATATATTTGTTTTTTTCAGGTAATCAACATTTAAAATAAGAAAAATAAAGCAACTTGAATTTTTTTTATTGTTTACAAGATAACTTTCTTTATCCCCCCCTTTTTTTTATTATTATAATTTTTAAGGTTTTTTTTAGTTTTTTAATTCTTATCTTTTATAGGTTATTTTTTTTTTAACATTTTTATGATTGATTGATTTATTTATTTTTTTATGTTTGATTTTTTTGTCTTTTTTTATATGTTTGTTTTTTTTTTTTTTTTTTTTTTTAAACATTTTTTGTTTTGTGTTTTTCCATTTTTTTAATTTTTTAATTTTTTATTTTATTTTATGTTTTCAATATTCTTTTGAAATTTTAATATTTTTTGGGGTCATGATAAAATCTTTTACGCCATTATTTCGAAATGTTGAAATTTTACACTTGAAAAAAAAAGTGTTATCCCAGCGTCAATACTTTTCGTTTTCAGGGTGTTTTCTGCACAAAATTTACCATTGAAAAAAAAGTGTTATTCGAACATCGACACTTTTCATTTTGACAGTGTGTTTTGGACATTTTTTGCATAAAAAATTGGTTTTCACTGCAATTTTTGAAACATGTTGAAAATTTACCCTAGAAAAAAAAAGGTGTTATTCCAGCATCAACACTTTTCATTTTTAGCACAGTTTTTGATGTTTTTATGAGGCTTTTTGGCCAGAGTTTCCGTTTTGAGTTTATAGTTCCCATTTCAAAGTTTACATTGTTCAATGTATCAGATGATCAACCAGAAATATTTTTTGGCCCGAAAGTCGATGGTAAACTCCAAGATGGAAATGTACATCCCTTTTACAATAGCTTAAATATTCATGATAAAATATTACACAATGTTATGCTTGACTCAGAGGCCTCTCACAATCTCATGCCTAAGGTAATCATGGAAAAGTTAGGATTAGATATCACTAGAAGATAAAAATATCTTTATTCATTTGATTCCAGTCAAGTAAAGTGCCTTGGACTTATTAAGGATTTGTGTGTCAACTTAGTGCAAATACCAGCCAAAAGTGTGCTAATGGACATAGTTGTTGCTGGCATACCTCCTAAATATGGCATGCTGCTTTCTTGTTAACAGGGAGGTAAACTCCAGAGAACCCTCCAAATGGATATCACCTATGCTGCAATTCTAGTATTTGGTCAGAATAGGAGACTATACAGGGAAAAACTCATGAAATTCATGGTCACAACTCAGGAGAGACCTCATAATTATCCCTTATATTCAGTCCATTTAAACCTTGATTCTTTTATTTTTTATAATGATGGGAATATATAGGAACAAGTTCCTAATCAAAACACTAAGTTATGTCAAATTGAGGAATGCCAAACATTAATCAATGAATAGGATAACTCAGATGAAAGTTTATGGAATTTAAGTTTTGATGGAGCTGTTAGTAAAGAAGGATCGGGGGCATGCATATGGGTTTCAAATTCACAAACTAATCATGCATAAGGCCATTCATATAATTTAAATTTCCAATGTTCCAACAACATTGTTGAGTATGAATCCTTAATCTTAGGGATACAACTTTTAAAGAAGTTGGGTGCTAAGCGAATTACAATTCATGGAGATTATGAATTAATAATAAAACAAATTAAAGGGGAATATTCTGCTAAACATCTAAGGATGAGAGCCTATAGGAATGTTGTTTTGGATTTTCTGGAATCTTTCATTGAATATAGTCTGTCTGTAGTCGCTAGAGATCAAAATATCTTACCTGATGGTCTTGCTACTTCAGCTAGTACCTGTAAATTGTCATTTCTCCCTAGTCGCCAATATATTGTTGAAGTAAAAATTAGACCTACTGTACCAGATAACATTAGATACTGGCAGGTTTTTGAAAATGATGCCCAGATTGAAAGTTTTTTGCAGTCCAAAGATGAGTTTGAATATGGTAATATAGACACACAATTTGACTTAGAAGATAATGTACATAATGGTGTGACTAAATTAGAATTGAAAGAAATAGATAAAGAAAAACAAGAATCAGAAATTTTACAGTTGAAAGACAAGGTTTTTCCTAGAGGATTAACCACCTTAGAAGATTTCTTTGACTTTAATGACATAGCCAAGAATCCTAAAATCGAACCTACTGGACCTAGAGTTGAAGAGTGTAATATTGGAACTAAACAAGAACCTAAAATGATTAAATTGTTCAAATCTATACCCCCAGCAGAAAAGCTAAAGTACATAAACTTGTTCAAAGATTTCATAGATGTCTTTGCATGGAGTTATGAGGATTTGAAATCCTATGACACTAGAATTATACAACATAAGGTTCCCTTAAAACAAGACCGCAAGCATTTTAAATAGAAATTAAGGAGAATCAACCCAATGCTTATGCCTTTAATCGAAAAGAAGGTCAAAAAGATGTATGATGCCAAGATCATAGTGCCATTAGGATATTCTAAATGGGTGTCTAATTTGGTTCCAACCAGGAAAAAGACTAGAGAAATTAGACTCTATATCAATTTTTCAAATCTAAATAAAGCCTCTTTGAAAGATAATTACCCTTTGCCCAAAGTGGACCACATTATGTAGAAGGTGGTTGAATCCAGTAGAATTTCACTTTTAGATGGCTTTTCTGGTTATAATCAAGTCCTAGTACACCCTGAAGACCAAGAAAAGACAACATTTACTACACCTTGGGGCACTTTCATGTCTGTAAAGATCCCTTTTGGTCTGATGAATGTTGGTGCCACTTTCCAGAGAGAAATGGACTTCACCTTTGCCGATGAAGTGGGTCATTTTATAGTCATATATCTTGATGATATTACTACTTTTTCGAAAATGAATGAGGAACACTTACTTCACCTTAGGAGAGTCTTTGAAAAATGTAGGAAATCTGGTATTTCTCTCAACCTAAAGAAAACATTGTTTGGTTTACAAGAAGGAAAACTGCTAAGACACATCATTTCAAAGGAAGGAATCAAAATAGATCCTAGCAGAATTGAAGCTATATAAAAAATTAACCCCCCTATAAATGTAAAGGAAGTTCAATCTTTCATTGGCTAGATCAATTTTCTTAGGAGATTTATCCCTAATCTAGCAGAGCTTTTAAAGAATATAACAAACATTTTTAGGAAAGACATTGAGGTGAAGTAGAACATTGAGGCTAAACAATCATTTAACAAGGTAAACCAGGCTTTAACTCAGGCTCTTGTGTTGATTAGTCCAGATTTTACAAAATATTTTCTCATTTTCTCATTTGCTTCTGAGCACACTATTGTTGCAGTCCTCTTACAGAAAAATAATGAAGGCCATGAACATCCTATTACTTTCTTTAGTAAGCCTTAAGATATGTCGCATTAAAGTATGATATCATGGAAAGACATGGTTTTTCCTTGGTAAAAGAAATAAAAGACTTTAGAGTTTATATCCTCTATTAAAATATAATTGCCTTTGTTCCGAATGTAGTGGTAAAAGATATGCTAACCCAAAATGATTCTGATGGGAAAAGGGGTAAGTGAATTGCCATTATCTTAGAATATGACATTGAAATTAGACCTACCAAACTCATTAAAGGTCAGGGGTTAGCAAAATTAATGGTTAAATCTAATATACATGCTTTGGATATAAATTTTCTAGCAATATTCAATGAACCAGAAGAGCATGTGACTCCACAAGTAGCAAAATCTTTTGATACCTCTCCCTAGTATGCAGACATTATTTTTGTTCTACATCATTTACAAGATCCTCATTGTCTGACTAAAACAAAATCTAGATTTATTAAACTCAAAGCTATGAAATTTTGTATTTTGGATAAAAATCTATATTGGAAAGATGTTGGTGGAGTTTAAAAAATTCCTTGTTGAATGATGAAGTCGATAAAGTGACACAGGAATTTCATGAAGGAGACTACGGTGGACACCTGTACTGGAAGACTACTGCCAACAAGATCCTAAGTGCAGGTTTTTATTAGCCAACCTTATTTTTTGATTTCCAAAATAAAGTCACCTCATGCCACAAATGCTAAATATTCGAAGGCAAAAGGAAACTATTGCCTTTACCCTTAAAACCCATATCAGCTGAAACTCCTTTCTAGCAATTGGGCCTTGACTTTATAGGATAAATTCACCCTTCCTCTTCTGCCCAACATAAGTGGATTCTTGCAGCCACCAATTATTTTACCAAATGGATAGAAGCCATACCTACTAGACATGCCTCTAATTCATTAATCATTAAATTCCTATAGAACAATATCCTTTCAAGATTTGGATGCCCTAGGAAAATCATTACAGATAATGCTGCAACATTTAGATCAAAGAGGATGGTGGATTTTTGCAACAAATATTAGATAACGTTGGGACATTCTACAACCTATTACACTCAGTGAAATGGATTGGCAGAATGTTCGAACAAAATCTTGGTTAATATTATTAAAAAGTTGCAGTATAACAAGAAATCATGGCACAATAAGCTCGTAAATGCATTATGGGGAGACATACTTACTACCAAGAATTCAATCATCATGTCTCCATACCAGCTAGTTTATAGAATAGATGTTGTTTTTCCAACTTCGTTGGGAATTCTTGTTTTGAAGATGCTTCAAGAATTGGAGGTTGAACCAAATCATCTACAAATAATAATAAATCAAAAAATTCACCTGCAGTAGTCAAGAGAGGAAGTTCACAACAGAATTCAATTGATCCAGGAAAATATAAAGAATATATATGACAAAAAAACTAAGGCCGATGATTTTCAGATAGGAAATAATGTTCTGAAATGGGATTCCAAAAGAGAAAAGAAAGGAAAGCATGGTAAGTTTGATAATTTATGGATGGGACCTTATATTATCCATGCTTACAGAGGGAATAATGCATTTTTTCTTAAGGACATAGATGGAACAGAGCTACCTGGAGAACCTGTTAATGGCAAGATGTTGAAACATTATGTTTCTCAGGAATACATATAGTTTTCATCACATTCATTGTAGATACCATTTTCTTTGTACTGTTATGATTTGGGTAGCTTATGTCTGAAAGTTGAAGCCTCTGGAGAAGGCCCTAAGCTTTTAGTCATTTTTCCACCATAACTACAACAACCACAAAAAATCAGATGCAGTAAAACACTGAAGATAAGGATTCAAGGTTACTAGTCTACTGTTCTTGACACCTCATAAGGAGAGTGCCATCCCAAGTTGGAGCCACTGTTAGGGTCCTATATTTATAGGATCAAATTATGATTTAATGATTTCTTTCAGTACAATAATTTCAGATTGTAAATAATATTTCATACTACAAATGATTTCCAAAAAAGGATATATAAATAAAAATAAAAAATGAAAAGAGGGTATAAATAGAAAAAATAGAAAAAGAAAATGAAATGATAAAAGAACCCCACAAAAAAATGAATAAATGTGAAAGTGATGCCAATTGAAGTGCCATTTATAGTCCAATAATTTTGTAGAGAATAAATTCATGAAATTGTGTGCAGCTTGTGTAAAATGCCACAATACTTCTTTTTGTTTGAAACATACAGTTTAATCATGTTCAAAAAAATTTCAATTTATGTCGATTAGATTAGTGTGAATAACTTAGCCAAACAATATAATCTTGGCTGAGATTAGATAGGTAGAATAGGTGAATAAATTAATCCAATAGTTTACTATGGGTTAATGTAGTTGGAAGATTAGTTTAGTTATTTGAATAGATGTTTTTAGTCCTTTAAAATGGCAAAATAAATCAGGGTTTGCACTTTTAATGCACCCTAATTGGTTTAGTTGACTTAGTTTAGGAAAACATGAAATTATCTTAAGGAGAGCTATTTGTAATATGTTCATTTGTCCAAAGTCGGACCTTATTGTAAATAAATATGCTTGTGAAATGACGTTTTGTCGTCGGCATTAAACACTGCACATCTCCTCATGCCCAATCGCAATCCCGTTTTAATCCGATGGCTCTAAGGTCTTTTTGAACCCCCCGCTATGTTTATCTTTATCGGTTTGGGGGGGGGGGGATCCGAAAAGGTGTTTTCCCCTCTCCTATGTGTCTTTCCCTCATCATTTCACACCCCCCTCTCAATACGCATCCCACTTCTACCCCCTTCTGAAAGCGGTTTTACACGCTACCTCCATAACGCCATTCTCACTTACGTCACCCATACTTCTGCTCCACCTCCACTCCCTTACTGCCACATAGCCCCTTCCTCCTATCACTTTTCACCAACCTTCCCGTGCCTTTGCCTGCCTATCCCTTGCCGCCACGTCGACGACTATTACACTTTTTCGTTGTGGCTCTCTCCTGTTGCCTCCATCCTATTGTTGAGTAAATGTAGCTCCTGAACAGCCATTTATCCAACAGTCCCACTCAAGTTACGAATCTATAAAGCCTCACTTTTTCCCATGATAACTTCCCTTTCTCACTTTCCTATTTTTACACTACTGTTGAGCCCTCTGTTTTCTTGCCTATCAGTGATTGTTTACAGAGGAATTCCCCCTATATTTTCCTGCGAAATTAATAGTAATCCTCTGCATTCCACCTATCACTCTCTCCAATTTTCATCCTGCTACCACGATGGCTCCCAAAGCTAAGACTGATGCCATTGTGGTTACCCTGATGCCCCCTCCCCCTGTGGATTTAGACCACGTCCCCCTAGCTGACAAAGATTATAAAATATTTGAAACGTAGTGTTAATTCGGCCTCTTTGAATTACACTGTTGGTTTCGTGATACCTATCTAGATAAGTCTGATGAGATTGGCCTCTGGAAATCTAGACTATCCCTCTTCGTTTTTCCCCAAGCCAATTATTTCCCTGAATTCTTTCTCAAGTGTCATGCCTCTTATCTCTCAAGTAAGAGGGCTGTCATCTCCCCTAATGGTGAAATCCTTTTCACCATTTCAACTGAAAGCATAAACAAAATGTTGCAGGTCCCATATAGTGACTCCCTAACTCCCTTTTCTACTGAGGCTCTTAAAGAAATTTATCAGAAAATCACCTTTCCCTAGAAAGCCAGGATTTTTTAGGTCTTCTCACCAGAAGATTCTCAACTCCCCAAGAAGAACCCCCCTTATCCATCTTCTATTTTCCCCCAAAGAACTAGACAAGTCATCTTTGTCTTGTCCTACCTACTTGGATACTTTTCAGATGAATGGGTAGATGAGCCTATTTTAGGCTTTCTATCCACCCTTTCCATAGAAGAAGGACCATTAGTCACCTTTAACTATGGTCACTTCCTTGCAGATGTAATTCATGAACAATTCCTTCAGTTTTTAATTGAAGGAATGTTCAGATATTCTTTCATTCTTATGTACATGTTCATTTTCTTCCAGACAGACAGGTTTCCCTTTGTAGTGCAGAAACTCAATCAGAAAGAAGAGCCTCAGTCCATTATTTTTTGGACCTACATGATCATATAACAATCACAGGAAATCAGTTTTAAAGATTTTATTGATCAGTTTGTGTATCCATCAACTTGTTTGCTGAGTGGCCAATGGATTCCAAGAATCAGTGAGGATATTTAGAAAGTGTTGCATCTCAGTGAACAGGTGAAGACATGAGATTGGTATCTATACGAGTCATTTAGAGAAATCAGAGTTTATGGCTCCGACCTGCCACCATATAAGCTACCCAAGTACCTTCCAATGAGGATATTTTCCTTGGAGTACATTAGGAAAATAATCCACTCAGACAACATCCATTTTGTGGTTGCTAAGAAGAAGTCTCAATTTATAATCAAGACACATATATGAACTTTTATCTGTAATAGTAGAGCAGCAGGAGAGGAAGCATACCTACTACTGAAACAAATGAATTTACCTCTTAGCTTTACATGGTCTTATGACCCCTTTGGGGTAATTTCTAATATAAGAGTGGAATAGAAGACAACTCCCTATGTGCATATCCAAAGACCAGAAATAGAGAAGTACATGAACCAATAGAATTGGGTAGAGAACACATTACAGGAGGCTGAAGAGCAGGTGCTTTTCAGAATTACCTCAGAGACTCCTATACCCGGAGAAAATACTGAGAAAAGACCAAGAGAGGAGGATTCCCCTACAATCACTAAATTCTCAGCCAAATAATTCAATATCTATACAAAGAATATTAAGATAAGTTCTAAGATATATTTCCCATTACTAGAGGAAACACAGGGTACCATTGTGCTCTCTGGCCTTCAAACTTTGAAGTTTGACAGTAGTACCACAGGTTCTCCATCATCCTCGACTACTAAAGAGACTCCAGCTACAACACCTCATACACCAGAGACATTCACAAAACAGAGGTAGTTGGATATTTTCCAAAGATATAGAGGAAGCAAACAAAGGAATGAAGCCCTTCATGACAACATCTATGCTTAATTAAGGAAGCAGTCTTCCTCCATCCAGAACAAACTCATTTCAACCTATGACACAAAGAAGAGGAAAATTCATATGGAATTCTTACAGGCACGGGTTCCATAACCAAAATCAATAGCTGACTTCAAGGAGACTACCTTTGAGTTTGAGGAAAATTATGTTCATCCTTTGGATTAGATGGACATGCACAGGCAAACAGGAGAAACAGTCTACTCAACCTTCATATAGACTATCCTCACTGCTTCCAAGATACAATTGTCTTTGAAAAATGTTCAATCTCAACTCAAACTCGAGAATATTTCCTCCCTGGCCAAAGATAACATAATTAAATATTTGGAGGAAATGGTGATTAAAGAAGGTTTTGATCCTGACAATTCAAAAGCCATGGAATAGGTCATTAAAAAGAAGAATGTTGATATAGCATCTCTAAGGAAGCAATTAAATTTTCCTGTGACTGAAGATCCCCAAGAAAGGAGTTAGGAGAGACAGAATTATAGAAAGAAGGAATGTTGAAGCTACTGGTGGAGTAAATTGAATAGATCAAGGAGATGGAAGTAGATATGGACAAGTTGATCAAAGAGAAGGAGCCAAGTTCTCAACTAGCAGTGGTTCCTCTTGATGTAGTTCCTATTGCATCCCTACTTCAAACATGTATTCCTAAAATAGCTACAACAGTAGGAGAATCCTCTTTCACAGTACTTCCCTCATCAACAACAGATGATCCAATTAAGTTGGCCCAATCCCTGGAAAACATGTCTATACAGGGAGAAGAAATAAAGAAGTTGAGGCAAGATATGAAGACACTACAGGAGCAGAGCAATAGATATCAAAATTCTCTCATGATAGAAATGCATAAATCCTAGACATTGTCCCAGAGATTGCAACAGATGGAAAAAGACACTGCCATAGGTAATACCTTGGCCCAGGTCAAAGAAAATATTTGGAAACGGATCAATGAAGATATGATAGATATTTGGCCTTCAATGTAAATCATATTTGAGCAACAGGAACTGATTGAAATATCTAATGAAGCCATTGAAGAAGTCAAAAACTAGTTGGGTGACAAACCCAGTGAAGCTACTGAGCTCATCAAGTTCCTCAACTCTAAAATAAACAAGAATTAGAAGAGCTAGAGATAGAAGATAGAACATAAACTATACTAGAGGTAAAAAAGGTGTTGAATAAGAGAAATTTAATGAGGCGGCTTGAAGAAAAGCGTCAGATTTTGGACATTGGTGTACATAGGTTCTTCAACAAGCTGGAAGCCCTCTACAAAAAAGGACTTCCTAATTTATTAGTAATAAATGATAAGCTTAGTACGTGGTCCGATTATAGTGAGAAATTGAAGACCAAGGCTAAAGATAGTTTTAAAGTTACAGGAGGAATAATCAGTATGACAGGAAAAGCATTCTTGGAAGTGCTAGCATATGACCTGGACATTCGATATGAAATTAAACACATCTTCATTTCCAAACCGAATTTTGTTAAATACACCGAAGTGGACGAGGTTTACAAAAGTTACTGAAGACAACTATCCCTAGTCAGCAGTGCTACAATAAATTATGTGAATTACTGGAGTAAGTAGAGGATTTAGTTATATAGCTTAGCATCAAAAACACAATAGGATTCAAAGGGCCAGACACTCAACAATTCCACAAATTTAGTGCCAACACTTTAAACAGTTCAAATTCTCCTAAATTTTTGTAATAAGTTAGATAGATTCAGTTTAGGAATTCCTAAATTCATCCTAGTCGGTTTTGACAGGCTTTTTTGTAAATATCTTATAAATACTTATATTTTTGAAATATCAAGTGTTGATTTCTACATGGATTTTCGCATTCTAGAACGTTGTTTTGCTATTTTCATTTGATGGGATGATCAGTAATAAAAATGACATTCTTCACACGATTCATGTGTTGGACTATTTGGTGATGTGCTTCTCTCACTGTTAATGTTTTATTACTTTGTTTCCATGCTTATGTTTTCTGAAATCTGAATTATTTTACAGAAAGTTGATGAATATAATTTGTTGAAAAATACACTCTGATTCTCGCTATAGATAATTTCAATGTTTTCTTCTGATATCATGTTAAGGAATTCTTAATTTCTCTTTAAATTCAATTGAACTTATATATTTTCTTCCATTCCATTTCATTTAATTATAAAGGATCCAACTAATTTAGTTATCTTTCCCCGTGAAACTCCTTTTAAAATCTGAAATAGACCCCTATTGAATTATATACTCCATAGCCCAATGGAAGGTTCAGGCACTTAATCAACCAATCAATTTTAAAATCAAACTCTGAACCCTCATAACTAGCCTAATATCTAAATACGTCAAGGTTAAATCTCACAGAGAGAGCCCTCTCTGAAGCTGGTAGGGCTAGATCCCAACTTCCAAAGTGGTTTGTGGTTACCTTTGTGATTTTCTTCTGTAACCTCTGAAAATTACATAGTGCTAACAACATGTTGGAAAACTTTGCAGCTATTCACGAAATTCTATACATCAACCTCATCTTTGGAAAAAAGTAAAACTAATTCATCTGCTCATATGTCTTGCTACGTCCAAAGTGTCCACTAACGCCTCCACTATGCTTTTGTTTGATTAAGTTCTCTCTTATCGAGCACTTTGGAATGCAAGGTTGATTAGTTATGAATACTATCCATTTTTGAATCATATAATCAAGTTGTGGACTCATATCTTGAATTTCTATGTTTTTACAGGATTCTTAGGCTTCTTTGAAGTTTGTGTCTTCCTCATACAGTTCCTTCATGAAATCAAATCCCATCACCTAAACCTGACTTTCTTGCATTATTAGGCTACTCTTATTTAAAGCATCTACAATTTTGTTATCTTGACCATTAATATGCTTTAAAAAAAAAGTGAAACTCCGTAAAAACTCTATCCATTTAACATGCTTTTGGGTTAATTTTGGCTGTTGGATATTATACTGCAAAGCATGATTATCTATGTACAAGGAAAACTCTTCATATGTCAAATCATGCCTCCATGTCTTTAAGGCTTGAACTACAACATAAAATTATTTGTCATATGAAGAATACTTCCTCCTGAATCATTCAATTTCTCACTGAAGTATGTTATAGGTTTGTCATACTAGCTCAAGAAAACACTTATTACTTCTCCACTTACATTGCACTTCACTTGGAATGGATTGCTGAAATATGGAAACACTAAAATTGGTTGTTTAGTGATCTTCTTATTCAACATCTGAAATGCCTTCTTAGATTCAATTGTCCAAAGGAATGGTTGATTTTCCTTTTTTATAGTCTCCACAATTGGAGCATTCATTATGCTGAAATTTCTAATAAAATTCCTATAAAAGTTATCCAAATCATGAAAACTTCTAATTTCAAAAATACTTTTTGGAGAAGGCCAATAAAAAATTACTATTACCTTCTTAGGTTACATCTTCAAGTCCTCTTTATATATGACGAAACCCAAATAAACTAATTTTGTCTTCAGAATGGACTTCTTCAAATTGATGAGCAATTTCTCTTGTTGCAGCTTTTCTAAAACATACCCCAAATGCCCCAAGTACTCTTTTTTGGGCTAACTATACACTAGGATGTAATCTAGGTATACAATCACAAATTTCCTTATGAATTCCTCTAAAACTTCATTCATCAATCTCATGAAGTTACTAGGTGCATTAGATAGTCCAAATGGCATGACTAACCATTCATACAACCCATCATTAGTTTTGAATGATGTCTTTCATTCATCTCCTTCTGTAATCATGATCTAATGGTACCCACTCTTTAGATCAATCTTAGAGAAACAACTAGCACAACATAAATAGTCTATTGAGTCATTTATGAACGGTAAAGGAAATGTGTACTTGATTGTAATCTAATTCAATGCCATGGAGTCTATACACATTTTTCAACCACCATATTTCTTAGAGGTAAACATCGTCTATTCTGCACATAGACTAAGGCTTTGTTTTATCAATCCTTTATCTAACAACTCATGTACTTTCGTTCTTATCTCTTCATTCACCAGAGGAGTCATTCTATATGCAACTTTGTTTGGTATACTTGCTTCCAATATAAAGTGATTTAAAAACTTGAGAGAACATAAAACTTGCAATAAAGTCCTTTTAATTGACCATAAGGGCTTGTAAAACTAATTTAAAACTTGTCACATAAACATGTAAATATCAATGAACTTGTAACTTAAAATGAATATGAAAGAACTTCATCAAACCATGAATAAGAAAAAATGAAGCATCAAGGCTAATAACAGATTTCACACCCTTCATTGGGATACGTATCTGGATTTTCCTCCATAGGTCAAATCATTTTTATTGCCTTTCTTCAATATGTGTACAATACTCTAATAACAAGGGTGGTCAAACCTAGAGTATCTTCTACTACCGAAAATACTTCAAGACTTGTACATATAAATAATTCCTCAAAAAGACCTCTTGAGATCTCTGAGCTCTCAAAAGCTCTCTAAACATGAAGCTCGCAAAACTTCTTCGAAAACTCTCTCAAGTTCTCTCTTAAACTCTCTCAAAACCAGGCCTCCCTCCAAAGAGTACATAAGAGAATTTATATCTTTTTGGGATCCATAAACAAAGGAGAGAATATCTCCCTAGATCCACATATCAAGGAGAGAATAACTCTCTTGATCCAAAAAAAGAGGAACTCATCCACATTTTTAAGGGTAAGAATCCCATGAAAATCTCAACTTCCCCTTGAGATTAGGGAAATGGTTTGTGAGGTGGATTCTCACATGTGTACAATTTCTGTTTTACAATTTAAATGAAAAACACATGAACACATTGATGATTTTATGTTCATGAAATTTTTAAATAATTCCACCTTTGCTTGAACTTTTCTTCAGCATGGTCAACTTGATGGACTATGTCAATATCCTCTTGGATCATCAAGTCAATATGATGACTTATATGCCTCACAGCTGGAAAATCATTAGGTAAGTCATCTACTACATCACTATATTCATTCAACATATCTTGAATTTTAAAAGGCAGGTCTATAACAGTAGTTGAAGTAAGGATTTCTCTAGGTTTACAAACCAAAGAAAAATCTACTTCAATATCTTCCATCTACTGCAAAAATTCCTTCTTGGTTAGTAAAAATGCCTTTGAATCATTATTTTATGATGTCCCTTCCTCCTGCAATGGAAAAAAAGTATGGTTTATGTCGTCTTTCTGAAATACCTTTCTGAAATATGTAAGTGTTCTTTTTCCCATAATGCATAACACTTTTGTCAAACTTCTATGATCTACTCAATAGAATGTGGCACACATCCATGGGCATGATATAATAAATGATTTTGTCCTTTTTTTTTCCTATTTGCAACTCCACTTCACATTGTTCAGTCACTAGCAGTTGATGACCATTTTGAAACCATGACACCTTATAGGGTATCGAATGCTTCATCCTCTTCAAACTCGATTTATCCACCACTTCTGTAGACACCAAGTTATCTGTGCTACCACTATCAACCACAACCTTGTAGCATTTCCCTTCGAATTTGAAAAAAATCGTGAATACAGATTTGCTTCGAGCTGGCTCAAAAACTTCCTTATCTGGTTTCAACAACACTTTGTTAAGTAACAAATATTCTCCTGTCTCTGGTACATTTTTTGATTCTTGTACCTTTGGTTCCCCTTTCTCTGCTGGGGTAACAATAGTGATTCTTTGGCCCGTGTACCTATTCTCTAAACATTCATATGCCATATGTCCATACTTTCCACACTTGTAGCATCAAATCTCTCTTCCTCTGCCTCTTCCTCATCCTCTAGGAAATGATATTTGACCTTTGAAATATCCCTCTTGTTATCGTTGTGGGCTCAAGCTACTAGCTCCTTCTTTTCATGATATAGATTTTCCTTTGGTTGATTGTTGTCGTATTCATCTTGTAGTACCTCTACCAAACTACTTCCTTGCATGCTTTTCCCGAGCCTTTAAAGCTAGTTGGTATGCTTCTTCCATACTTCTAGGAGATAACACACTAATATCGACTTGGATATCCAACCTAAGTCCATTGATGTATATGGCTATCTTCCTTGTAGACTAGCTACAAATACAACCTTGATATTCACATTGTAAAATTCCTCTGTATGCTACCTCATACACTTTATCTCTGCCTGATATTTTGTAGTAGCCTCAATAAAGTGAGTTGATAATTGTTGAATTTAGGCTTCTGTGATCCATATCAAGTTTTTTTAGAGGATTTTTCAGTGGAAATCACATCATAATTCATTTGTCGACGGGTTTCGAACCAACAAGTGTGGTTCATCGTCAGGACAACTTGAAGAACCAGATCATGGCTGCAGGATAAATCAAGAGAGTAGGTTATCTAATTGATAATTAATAAAAAGAGTGGGTTGATAATTGTTTGGAAAAAAATCGCCTTTGAGCTTTCCAATCATTCTTTCCTAGCTCTTGATCTCTTGCATGTTCTTCCTTCTCTTCTCAACTTGCGCACCATCTCACCACAGAGCTACATGTCCTTTCAATTTGGTGATAGGAAATTTAACCTTCTTCTTCTTATCCATCTCTTCGTATTCGAAGAATTTATCCATCTCTGTGATCCAGTCTATAAGCTCCTTTGGATTCATGCTACTAGTAAATGTGGATATTTTAGGCTTAGGATTTGAAATAGATCTTAAAACTATTTTTAATACTTTAACCTTTGTAGACTCCTTCACTGCTTCTGCTTCTAAAGATTATTCTTCTTCCCTGTTGTTTCCATGGCTGCAATTCTCTCTTCCAAGTTCAATTTCAAGTATTATTTTCTAAATTTAGATGTATTGCATCATCCTAAGAACCATTAAGAGGAAGGCTTTAGAAGAATAAATCGAAGTATTAGATTCCAAGTATTATTTTCTAAATTTAGATGTATTGCATCATCCTGAGAACCATTAAGAGGAAGGCTTCAGAAGAATAAATCCAAGGAAATAAATCCAGTGGTTATAATAAGTTAAAGAAATACACAAGTTCATGTTTATTAGTAATTCAGAAAGCGTTTCAAGGAAACCGGTAGTGTCATCAAATAAGGGCAGCTATTTATTTTGATGGAAGTGTTTTCACTTACACATGGTTACATGGTTCATCCCAACTTGTGCGAAATTCTTTTGTTTGTTTGTTTTTTTTAAATCAGTTTAATTTGTGAAACTTTTGACCTATCCACTTCTCGATTTATTTCTTAGTTGGGAACCATTTATTCGACATCACACATTCCTGAGACAGATCCCAGTCCCAACAATGGAACCATTTGTTATCTTGATGGTTAATGGACCAGGTTCAAAGTTAGTTGCACCAACCAACAAAACCCTAAACTGTTGGCCCTTTCGGCAACAACCAGCGTAACATAGGCTGCAGTCTCACCCGAAGAAGTATTGGGGGATGACAGAACCAGATTTCTTCATCCAGAGGTCTGTGTGATGGGTTTCTATCACTTCTAGGGCTTTATCCTGACCTTCGCGAACCCTAATCCTTAAAATACAAAAATCACAGTAACTTACAGAAAAATTACCTAATCCTTCGTGGAACATTTAAAACATTCATAAAATCATGTAACTTATCTGATCTACTAATTTCGTGCACCAATTAAGTGTTTCTTTAGATAATTGCAGAAAAATAGAGCAGATACACATAAATTGCGTAATTAAAGATAACGATAAAGATACATAATTATAGCTTCAAAAATAGTCTTTATTGATATAATCTTTCTATTACAGACTCTTCTTCCCTGCGCATGCAGTTGCATGGGCCCGCACACTTAGCTTGTGGACTTACCAAGGTCTCCGCGCACCCAGCTATAGGAGCCTTCCCCTTCGCCTAAGTACAAGAAACATACTTTCCTACCTTAGACTACTTGCCCCTACAATGATCTTCAATTATTTTCATCTCCTCCTATGACTTACTAAAACTTATTTATATAGCTCTTTCCATTACAATACCATGGTTCGCGAACCATGGGTGGGTCCCAAAACATCCTATCTTCTAACAAACTAAGGGAATAAAGTCCCTTTTGACTCCTATGACCTTCGCGCTCCACTCCTCAAAATGCGAAGAATTTACATAATTAATAAAATTGATTACAAAATTTACTCCACGGGACCCTGTCCTAGCAAAGAGAGAGAGAGAGAGAGAGAGAGAGAGAGAGAGAGAGAGTCAGAGAGAAAGGGAGAGAGATGACGTGAGAGTGTGGAGAGAGGGAGGGAAAGAGAAATGGAGTTGGAGGGTGAGAGAGAGGGAGGTAAGAAGAAAGAAATAGAGAGAGAAAGGTGGAGAGAGAGATATGGAGTGATAAGGAATATGGAGAGAGAGGAAAACAAGAGGGAAGAGAGATAGAAGTGAGGGAGAGGGAGATAAGGGGGGGAGAGAGAGAGAGATTGAAGAAAGAGTGTATGTTTTGGGGGTGATATAGAGAGACAAAGGGAGATAGCAATATAGATGGAAAGTGAAGAGAGGGAAGAAGAGAGAGATGGAGAGAGGGAGGGAGAGACAAAGATATAGATAGATATGGAGTGAGAGAGTGTGTGTGTTTGGGGGTTTGAGATAGAGAGACAAAGAAGGAGAGATGGAGGGAGATATTGATCCGAGTTGACTCAACTCCCGGATTTAACCAAGATATTTTGCTTCTGTGATGTTGTGAGAATTGCATTTAAAATAGCATAAAGGAACATATGTGCATGCTGTAAAGAAGAAGGAACATGACAAGAATCAACAACATAAATCACAAGACGTTGATAACGGAGTTCGTATAGGAGGGACTACGTCTCAGGGCCCCGCTGTCAAGATCGTGTAGGCCGCTGCATTAAGTGCTGGAAAGAGTGATGATGTACATGCATGTGTTTTCTCTATCATACAAGGAATATTCCCTCACGTAGGAGTGGCTCCAAGAGATGTTCCACTGCAGGAACTCTCATTCAAAAAGGGACTCCTACTAGCATGACATAATTTCACTTATGTTAATAATGAGCATCCCGCCAACATGGAATCAAAGGGATCTCAATTCAAACATACATGGCAACACATGAGTATCCCCTCAACATGACGACAAAGGGATCACAATTAAATCATGACAATAAGTACATCTCACATTAGAACAAAACAAGATCCCACATCAAACATCAAATAGGGATCTATACAGCACAATGTGTCTCAAGCAAAGAGACAAAGAATTACATGATCACAGTGAATATACCTCACATCAAGGAGTTATCTGAAGAAGAGGATGATAAACTACTGGATCTGGTTGTACCATCAATCTCGTGACGTTGAATGTCATGGAAATGACTGCTCGCACATTGAATGCTGACACCTGCACTCCACTTTGAATAGTTGCCAAAAATGGAATGATCAAATGGAAAATCTGATTACGCCATCAGATTCATGGCACCGAATAGTGTAAAATTGACTGTCAAATTTCTGAATTCTGACAAAGTGAAAATTTTGGGCTACAGGAATATTTTAGATTCCCCCTAGATACCTCAAATATTCCCTCTTCCGGGTCATTTGAAGATCTACTGCTCAGATCAAAATTCTGTTTGTGCCATCAGGTTCCTTGCGAAATTCTGAGAAGAATGAGTATGAAGTTGGCTGCATTCTGACTTTGGCGAATTTCAGCCTCCAAGGAATCTCGAAGATTCCCTCAAGATTCTTGAAGATTCTCCTCCACTGGAAATCTACAAATCTGCTGCTCAAAAGGTGAATCCAACCTCACCATAGCGTTCCCTGTGAAAATATGAGAAAAATGATTGTAAACTTGGTTACATTCTGATAAAATGAGTTTTTACCTCCTCATGGAATCTTTAAGATTCTCTGTAAAAATTATGTCTTGAAAAATGTGCCATCATTTTGCCTCCTGGAACTGTGTCATGGTTCTGTCTCTAGCCTGGCTCATAGTTCCACCGTTCCTTTCATCCTCTGTTTCGTTCTATGTGTTCTCCCCCTCTCTGTTCTGTTCAAATCCGCTCATCCTCCCTCGTGCAAATGAAAATGAAGGTTTATATGGTAGTGGGGTGGCAAACTTTACAAAGCTGCCACCCATGGCATGGTGGTTAGGAAGAGAAATGGAAGTGCAGAGGTCGGGGGATCAAATCCCGCCCCTCCCAAACTCACCGCATGGTTTGTTTCTTGGCGCGTTATTTTAAACAATGGTTTTGCTTGTTGGCATGGTTCTATGATACATATGAGGTGTGGCCATTTGAGTGTGGAGTGTTTTGTGTTGGGTGGCATTGATCATTGGGCCACCATGTGGGTGTGGCTGGCGAACTCGCTGGCCGTGGGTTCAACTCCCACTGGTCTCTTCATTGGTCATAACGTATATTGTATTTGTTTGGTGGGAGTGTGGGCTGGGCCCACCAGAGGTGGCCCACCCACCCCAATGCAATATTTTTTTATTTAATGTTACGTGGTGGTTGGGGGAGGGTTGGGGGACAGGGGTCATGGCCCGTCGGCCCGTTTTTAATTTAAAAATTGTTGTTATATATGCAATCAACGAGGAAGGCGGGGGTGGCGGGGGTGGTGGTCCCACACCCTTATTCATATACTTTTTTTGTTTTTCTACCACAATATTAGTTGTTTTCAAATTCTTCGAAATTAAGGGATATTGGGAAATTTAAAGAGGCCACAATTTCGCCCATTTTCCGGAGCTAGATTTCATGTCGGTTGATTGTGAATTTGTAGGACACTTAAACCTGGCCCACTGCCCAACTTTGACCAAAACTTTGACTGGCTTGTTCTCCCTCATATGTGCTCGGATTTGAGTGTCGTTTGCACTGTTGGAATCAAGACGACAAGCACTTTGATCTGGTGCTAGTTTGGGAGCGATCTGACCACTTTGAATTTTGACCATTTATGAGTCCTCTTGGACTTCTTGTGTCTACATCCACCTGGATCAATCCTCCCCACTGAGGAGCTTTTGGTCCTCCAAAAGCATGAAAAATAATCTGCAACTTCTTTGTACCTTGTCTGCACTTACAAGTATCTGATATGTCACCCTTCCTTCTCCTTCACCTTTGTCCTTCAAAGCCATAAGCGATGAGCCGACACCTGCAACCTCTGCAAACCTATAGTACATTGTTTTGAAAATTACATGCTTGACTTACATGACCAACTAATGACCCAAGCATCCCATACTTGCCACGAGTTTATAACACATACTCGGTGGTCAAGTTTACATCAAAATGGAAAAAATACCCCAGCTACGAAAACAAGGCCAACATATCATTGTTGCTTCAACAAGTGATGGAAAACACATTATCACTACAACACATGATTTACAAAAATAAAGCCAAACAATCTTTTTGTTTTGACAAGTGATGGAAACACAACATCACTTTCAGAGTGTAAAATGCAACACAAAAGAAGACCAGACATCATTGTTGTTTAACAAGTGATGGAAAACACATCATCACTTTTACATTTTAAAATGCAACACATGATTGGAAAAAATAAGACCATGACATTCTATCACACCTAGAAGAACCATTTCTCACTTATCAAGGTGAATGGGTTGCCTCCTTGTGGTGCATTTGTTGGTTGGACAATTGTTTCATTTGGTTCATGCACCAACGCTTTGTCTTTAAGGTGCTGCTCTGGATGGAGCCTCCAACAAGTGGCTTTTTGATGGCCACTTCTGTTGCAATGACTGCAATACATCTTCTTCCTCCAGATCTGCTTAACAGGTTTCTTTACCTACTGTTGAGAGGGTTCTTCATGCCTCTTCCTTTTGTGTGCTGCTATTCTTTTCCAGCACTCAACAAATGTATTGTTATGTAATCCACAAAAGGTACATGTTTTTCGATGCCTTGATTTATGTCCATCATTAACAGCATGATTATAATTGAAATGAACATTCAAATATCGAGACTGGTTATACCTTTCCTTACTGCATTTGGTGTATTTATGGCGATGATAACTTGCCTCAGCTCTTTCTCTGTAATGGGAATTGTCATGGGATGATGGTGATGTGTTCATATCATTGTCTTTCCTCGACGATTTCAACGATGTCTCGGAAGAATCTGACACCTTCGAGCATTCTCCTTCGATGTATCCCAAACGAGCAAATTGAGGTCTCTACACAACCTCCAATGGTTGAGTTATGCCTTGGTTATTAACATCAAGTTCTTTTTCCTCCTTGTGCCTCATCCTAGTAAGGAGCCTCATGTTTGTCCCTGTAATTGGGATCTCCAAATCTCCAACATAAATCATACTATGTGAAGATGAAACTGAAGGGAAATCAACATCTTTTACCTTCACGGTTGAGTTCGAAGGAACTGATGAGGGCTTCCCATCATCTATTGTTGGTGGTTCACTATCTGTCCTGGCGCATTCCCCAACTTCCTTCCTGACATACACAAGTCCTGCCTGACGGGGTAAGTCCTCTACTTTGATGGGATTGACAATGCCTTGGCCATTAATGTCCAAGCCTTTTCCTTCATACCCCATTCTCTTCAGTAGTTTGGAGCCAATTTCTATGGTATGATATTCAAAAACAGTGAAATCATTATCAGGAAACATACATGAATTTGGAGAATTACTTTTTACCTCACATGGGTCACGCTGCAACTTTTCTAAGGCCTCGTCCTTAGCTTGCAGTTTTCGTAGAAAACTTTGTTTCTCCTCTTTCTCTTCCTGTAGAAGCATCTTCAATTCAACGTTATCTACTTGAAGACTCTGGTTGTTGTGCTTTAGTTTTTCTAGGGCCTCTTCCATGGCTCGCAACTGAAGTTGCAATCATTGCTTTTCCTTTGTCTCTTTTTGTAGAACTTCATGCATTATTTCCACCTTTTGGGAAATTCTGAGCATGGTCTCATACATCGCTTTGTCATCCTCCATCGTTGCACATTCCATTGTTCATGCTCGCAATTCACATCCACGCAAAGACCGCTCTAATACCAAACTTGATCCAAGTTGACTCAACTCCCAGATTTAACTAAGATCTTTTGCTTCTGTGATGTTGTGAGAACCGCATTTAAAATAGCATAAAGGAACATATGTACATGTTTTAAAGAAGAAGTAACAAGACAAGAATCAAGAACATAATACACAAGACGTTGATAATAGAGTTGGTCCAAGAGGGACTACGTCTCCGGGCCCCAGTGTCAAGATGGTGTAGCCATTGCATTAAGTGCTAGAAAGAGTGATGATGTACATGCATGTGTTTTCTCTATTTTACAAGGAAAATGCCCTCACATAGGAGTGGCTCCAAGAGATGTTCCACTGCAGCAACTCTCATTCAAAAAGGAACTCCTATCAGCATGACATAATTTCACATATGTTAATAATGAGCATCCCGCCAACATGGCATCAAAGGGATCTCAATTAAAACATACATGGCGACACATGAGTATCCTGTCGACATGACGACAAAGGGATCTCAATCAAAACATGACAATAAGTACATCTCACATCAGAACAAAACAAGATCCCACATCAAACATCAAACAGGGAACTATACAGCACAATGCATCTCAAGCAAAGAGACAAATAAGTACATGATCAGACTGCATGTACCTCTTCTCAAGGAGTTATCTGAAGAAGAGGATGATAAACTACTGGATCTGGTTGTACCATCAATCTCGTGGCATTGAATATCATGGAAATGTTTGCTCGCAAATTGAATGCTGACACTTGCACTCCAATTTGAAAAGTGGCCAAAAAATGGAATGATCAAATGGAAAATCTAATTACACCATCAGATTCAGGGCACCGAATAGTGTAAAATCGACTGTCAAATTTCTGAATTCTGACAAAGTGAAAATCTGGGGCTACAGGAATCTTTTAGATTCCCCCTAAATTCCTCAAAGATTCCCTCCTCCAGGTCATCTGAAGAATCTAGAGATTCCCTCAAGATTCTTGAAGATTCTCCTCTGCTGGGAATCTACAAACTTGCTACTCAAAAGGTGAATCCAACCTCGCCGTAGCGTTCCCTGTGAGAATCTGAGAAAAATGACTGTAAAATTGGTTACATTATGATAAAATGAATTTTTACCTCATGGAATCTTTAAGATTCTCAGCAAAATTTTTGTCTCGAAAAACGTGCCATCATTTTTCCTCCTGGAACTGCGTCATGGTTCCGTATCTAGCTTGGCTCGTGGTTCCACTGTTCTGTTTGACCTCCGTTCCATTCTGTGTGTTCTCTCCCTCTCTGTTCCGTTCAAATCTACTTGTCCTCCCTCGTGCAAAATGAAAAGGAAGGTTTATATGGTGGTGGGGTGGCAGACTTTACAAAACCACCACCCATGGCATGGTGGTTAGGGGGAGAAATGGAGGCGGAGAGGTCGGGGGATCAAATCCTGCCCCTCCCAAACTCAGCGCATGGTTTGTTTCTTGGCACATTATTTTAAACAACGGTTTTGTTTGTTGGCGCGGTTTGGTGATACATATGTGGTGCGACCATTTGAGTGTGGAGTGTTTTGTGTTGGGTGGCATTGATAGTGGGGCTACTGCGTGGGTGGGGCCAGCAGAACTGCCAGCCGTGGGTTCAACTCCCACCAATGTCTTCATTGGTCATAATGTATATTGTATTTGTTTGGTGGGGGTGTGGGTCAGGTCCAATGGAGGTGGCCTGCCCACCCCAATGCAATATTTTGTTATTTAATAGTACGTGGTGGTTGGAGTGGAGGGTTGGCGGGGGTCATGGCCTGTTGGCCCATTTTTAATTTAAAAATTGTTGTTATATATCCAACCAATAGGGAAGGCGGTGGTGGCGGCGGTGGTGGCCCACCACCCCTATTCAATATTTTTTATGTTTTTTTACCACAATATTAGTTGTTTTCAAATTCTTTGAAATCAAGGGATATTGGGCAATTTAAAGAGGCCACAATTTCATCCATTTTTGAGAGCTAGGTTTCATGCCAGTTGACAGTGAATTTGTAAGATACTTAAACCTGGCTCGTTGCCCAACTTTGACCAAAACTTTTACTGGCTCGTTCTCCATCATACGAGCTCAGATTTGAGTGTTGTTTACATCATTGGAATCAGGACGATGAGCACTTCGATTTGGTGTTGGTTTGGGAGCGATCTGACCACTTTTAATTTTAACCATTTCTAAGTCCTCTTGGACTTCTGCCTATGTCTGGAGCCACTTGGATCAGATATAAATATAGATGGAGGGGGGAGAGCAGGGAGAATATTCCTTTCACTAGATGCATTGATTTCAATGTAGATTGTGATTTCTAATCCTATTTGATTTCTTGCACTAGATTCATTGATTTTAGTGTAGATGTTTATTTGTAATGATATTTGATTACTTGCACTAGATGCATTGATTTCAATGTAGATGATTTTTAATCCTATTTGATTGCTTGCACTAAATGCAATGATTTCACTATAAATGGGGATTCTAATCCTTTTCTATTACTTGCACTAGATGCATTGATTTCAATGTAGATGTTGATTTCTAATAATATTTGATTGCTTGCATTAGAGGCATTGATTTCAATTTAGATGATTTCTAATCCTATTTGATTTCTTGCACTAAAGGCATTGGTTTTAGTGTAGATGGTGATTTCTAATCATATTTGATTGATTGCACTAGATGTATTGATTTCAATGTAGATGTTGATTTCTAATCCTATTTGATTGCTTTCAGTGTAGGTCTTGATTTATAATCCTATTTGATTGCTTGCACTAGATGCATTGATTTTAGTGTAGATGTTGGTTTGTAATCTTATTTTCTTACTTGCACTAGATGCATTGACTTCAATATAGATGTTGGTTTATAATCTTATTTGCTTACATGCAGTAGATGCATGGATTTGAGTTTAAATGTTGTTTTCTAATCTTATTTGATTGCTTGCATTAGATACATTGATGTTAGTGTAGATGTTGATTTATGTTTTGATGTAATTGGATGTATGATGGTACATTAATTTTAAAGTGATTGAATTACCATTGTGCATTGATTTCAGTGTAAACACAAAATATTATTAACAATGTGCATTGATTTTTTTGTTAGAGTAATTCAACCTATTAATATTGGAGAGAAAGAGAGACAATGTATGGTGTTTACCATAATAGCTCAAGCTAAAGATTTAAATGGTTTATGCTTTAACCTATCATTTTCATAAAATTGATATGAAAAGATGACAATCGATATGAAAAGATGGCAAAAGTAACAAGGGTGACAATAAGAATAGTAGAAGAAAATAGTTTGAGATTAATCACAATGAAGGCTATTTGTAATTGACTATATTCTTATTATTCACATTTTCCATCATTCAACACTACTATATTGTCACTTTACATTCAAAATTTTTATTTCATCAGTTTTAATCATTAAAATTATTAATAATATTTATCATCTCAACACACTAAGTAACTACTTGAAAATTTAAAATTAAAATGACCAGAGTAATTTGAGACACATTTAGCATATTTAAAATGATTATATTAATATTATATGAATTTACATATTATTGATAAAATTCATCATATGTTCATTAGATTTTCTTTGGCCACACATGATTGAAACCAACCTAGATCCATCTTAACTCTGGACCTATCAAGCACAAAGAGGGATCAAATCTCTCAAGATGCAAACCTTTCCTCAAGTTCTGCACTCAAAAAAGAGGTTCTCACCTCGAGAGATTTGTTCCCTCTCGGCGCTTGATAAATCTAGATTTAAAATGGATCTAGGTTGGTGTGATAAGGAAGATGTATTTAAAAGGCGTTTGAAGATCACTTCATGTTGTTTTATGATTGTCTAATAGTTACTTGTGATGCAATCTTGTCTTTGGATTTGACACTGAGTAATTTATGCTAAACGTTTTCTTAAAGGAAACATTTCATACTTTGATGATGGTTTAATAATTTATGTGAGCATGTAGAATATTTTTCTTAGTTTTGTGATATTTATGATAATGCTCATGACACTTTAATATTGAATTGTCATTACGACATTCTACTCTGCATCTAAGCTATAGGGTTGTTCACCATGATCCCACATGTGTTTGATTTTTTTTGGTAGTGTTTGTAGTAGACATCTGAATGCATGCTTACTTGTAGTTGGCTTTGAGTTTTATTACTATTAATCAACATAGCTACATGCATATCTATTTTTCCCATTGGATGGTCCGTTCAGTTTGTAAGGCTAGCTTGTTTGTCTGGTTGACATATAATGAAAGCTTTTAGTTTGTAAACTCGTTTGTCTCGTTGACATATAATGAAAGGAAAACCATACGATCATGCCAAATATGAAGACAAAAACAAAGTATATATGGTTTTTGTGTGTATGTATGGTTTCTGGTTTCTATTGTGATATACAGTGGATATATAATGCTCGTTCTCTAGTTATCTAAGCACTATATGTGTTTCTTCTTTTCTGGACAACACTAATTGCTATTGACATGATCATTAATTGAGTGTTGTGTATAAATGTATCTCATATAAATTAATACATATTGTTTCATCATTTTTGTTTTACGACACATGTTTAGTACGAGTGATATATAATGTTTGTGATCGTATACAAAATAGATAAGACGTTGTCTTAAAATCAATTTAGTGTTGTGTACCATTTATCTCTTAGAATGTGGGTTAATGGTTTTCTCGTTTCCTTTTTTATTCCTTTTAAGGATTTAATCCATTCATGATAGTATATATTAATTACTGCGTCATTGGTGGTTTTGGAAATGCCCCATTTCCTAAGAACCTATTTTTGCAGAGGCCAATATTTTTAGTCACTATAAGCTTTTTTTATGTGTTTTCATAAGAAAACAACGTATGTATGTATGTTTGGTTGTTATTATGGATCTTAAATATTTCCCACACTTTGCACAGTGATTTTTTTTCAAATTAATGTTTATGTGATATTATTTAGCATTGTTTGTGATAAATTTAGGACATTTATAGTCTCTTGTAATAAATTCAAGATACTATATATTAACTATTGTGTAGTATTGGTGGTTTTGGAAATGACCCATTTTGTAAAAAACATCTTTGCAAAGGCAAATATTTTAGCTAGTATATGTTTTTTTGATGTGTTTGAAGAGGCCAATATTATTTGCTTCTCTTTAAATACAACATCTAGATTGGGTTATGTCGGTGCTCAACCTTCTTTAACTTCTTACAATGCAAGTGGTTTAGGTGTGCAGGGACTTGGAGCCTCGCAATCTCCTGGTGTAGATAAGCAAAGGGGGTTGTAAAAATAGCAGATCTTGGTCTAAGAATGGCATTTACATATTCTCTTTCTAGAAGGTTCCCTATAGGCTCTAGATTCCATTTCCATGCAGCATAATGCAGAGCTTTGAATTCCTCACCTTTTAATCCATATGCTAGGGTGGAATCCAACATAACTCTCTAAAAAATCTTCTTTTTCTATTGGCTTGAGCTAAACGAACTGTTGTTTCGCCCTTATTTGTTTTTCCTGCGAGATGGTCACTCAAAGAATTTAGTTTGTGCTACTTTTATTTGGGAAATTAGCTCCAACATCTACCCATCAAAAATGATTCTCTAACCATACAAAAAGTGCAAGTGCATAGGATCCAGGTCCTACACCTACACCAATCTTGATCTAGTTGCCCCTAATTTAGACAATTTTTTAAAGTTCTTTACTGTTCATTTTAGAATTCCAACAACTTTCTTCTCTATAGCTATAGCTTGAGAAAGGGATTTGTTTTGTGAAATCCTTTCCTTATAGTAAAAAGTGATATTATCCCCCATTGAGGCTTTGATTCAATAAAGTAAGGGTGTTTCATATCTCTTTCAGAGTTCAAATCCCCAAAAACATGTTTTTCCAAACAAGCTTATGTTTTTGAACTAATACTCAAAAACAAAGCCATTATCTCGATACCAATGATTAAAATTTACACCTCACTAAAATGTATCATGCTTGTACAAACACAAAAACATTTTAGCTATACAATAATATTAGTTATTGTATTGTTGTATATTTTAAATAAGTATACTTATGCAATGATCAATTGGTATATCACTATCACCATCACGTGGGGTTTTGGCATTACCTAAATCTCCAAAGTCACTTAGATGGGTTTTCATTGCAAGATTTTTGCTTTTAGGTTTACTATTTTTATTCATTATGGTGATTAGCAATTATTTCTCTAAAATATATGTGAATTTCAAATCATCATTTTTATCCACAGAGTTGAGAGAGGCATTGGAGAAGTTTTGTATAATAATTATTAGCTTAAACTACTAAACCATTGTGTAAATTTTCATATGTTACCTATTTACTCAATTTCCTATTTACTCAGTTTCCTTTGCAACATGTAATGCAAATACTAGTTAACTTTATTTGAAATTTGAAAAAAATTGCTTCAAATTTCAAATGGAATTGTGGTAACTTAATTATTTTATATTTTAAAAATACTTTCTATTATATTTTTTAATTTAATCGAAATTTTTAAAAATAGTTGAAATCACAAAATTTTCGAGTTTAAAAATACTAAATTTTTTTATACATTCAAAAAAACATTATTACGTGAAAATACACAATCAAATTAATGCGACCATGACTCACCCAATTCCATTTAAAAAAACTCCAAAAACCAACTCCGAAATATAGAAGACTTAGAAAACTGCGACTTCTTGGTTACATCCACGCTGAGAAAAATCTGAATTTCATGTTAACATTAGAAATACGATCTCACCCATCATCTGGCTACATCATCCCATGGCTACTGTTAATTCCCCACAAACCTTCTCGTCCATTTTCGAGAATTCTATGTATACCTGTGAGACTTCTCCAGGTACAATTTCTCCCCCGGCCTTCCGGCTCTGAAGAAAAGAGAAACCTGAATATCCTACGACACTTATTTTTATTCGCATGAAAACACTAGTACAAATGCAACGGACGGTATGGCGCATCACAGGAGCTCGGATGGTGATTAGTGATAATTGACAAGTGATCTGTAAGTAGCTCCGGGTTGCCAATTCTGAGGAATAACATTGTTTGCAGTGAGTGTTCTCCCAGTTGAAAGAGACTGCAAGCGAATAGAGAACGGAGCTTGTAAAGGGCCGCTATTCAAACACCAATTTGCACCCCAAGTCTCTTCCATTCCTTGCCATGTATTAGAGTTTGCCTGCATACATGAAAATGTAAACACGAGTCTTCTTCTTGTAATCATGAATTGATATATAGATTTACATGAATCGGGTATTTTTACGTTTATTTCGGATTCAGGGAATATATTAGAATTTTTTTTATCTCTGTGTCAATCCCAAATTCTGAGAATATATAGAGATCTCATAATCAGGAGAAAAGTCAAAGAATCAATATAAATTCAACCACATAATCTCCATATCCAAAATTTAACTCGTTATCTGTATAATAACACACCTGCTTTAGATACACTGCTCGAAGATCGCCATCTCCGTCTTCGTATTCGATAAGGATAGCAAACCAGTAGTCACTGGCACCTCCGTTAACGTTGAATGCAATATTCTTGCCCGGATATTCGCATGGCACGCTATAATATAACATGAAATAAGAAGACACGTTCAATAAAATGAAAAAAAAAAGCACATCATAAAGGCGCCAACTCTGCAAAAATCCTCTGATTTACTTGATTGAGGTGCAGGAATAGATAACTACCGACGAAACAAAACAGAGACAACTCCAGTGTTAAGCAGATTCGAAGATGCACCAGGAGAAGCCATGTCAGTGAAGGCAGTACCGCTGAGATCGAAATGCTTTTTGCCAGAACCTGAGCAGATTCCACCAGGACATTCGTCCGTAATTACCACAGTCACCGCGTTTTGGGAACACAGGCCATTCTCCGTGCACTTCACCTATTTAAACATAACATATGATCAGTTAGGTTAACAATCTGTTAATTTATTTTGATCGAGGATTTTGAGAATATTTTAGAGTAAATTACTGATTCTACAAATATTTAATAATGTGCAATAAAGAGTTAAAATAAATCTCTTATTTGTGTGATTTCACTGTAACTCTTATTTGTGTGATTTTACTATTTCTTAAATCCGCAAACTAAATAAGAATATTCTTCCACAACATGTCGTTATGATTTCAAAATATTCGAAAAAAAATCACCCTTAAATTCTGAAATATTCCTACAATCCTACAATCCAAATAAAAATAGTGATGATTTCAAAATATTCCGAACATCTCCAATTCTAAACAAGAATACCCTTCCGCAACAAGAAGGCACCAAATTACTTTATTACATAATGAAATCAAGATGTAACTAGACCTGATAGCATGCGCCACATCCTGTCCCTCCTTTGAATAGGGCTGGACTTCCTGCAGCTATTTTCGATTCGAAAGGTAACTGTTTCACTAGGCTGCCATATCCGCATGCACCACCTGTTACAAAGCAATTGTAGAACTGTAATTTTTTGACCATCATGTTCATATTTTTATAACTATTCCCCAGAATAAACGACATAATATTGCCCTTACCGTCGCTTCCATCTCCATCTGGACTGCCATACCATGTAGCAGTGGCTGGCTGCCAGTCATTCCCTTGTGTTGCTAACTCATGTTTTTCAAAATGGACACCGTAAGCGATTGCAGAGCATAGAAGCATTATACTGCAAGCTTCAATTGCAACGGCACAAGCCATATTAAGTGCCGAGATCCTCATTTTCTAAAGCAAAGCTTAAAGGCACAGAATTGGATTATGCTGAGCTCAAAGCGAATACACCTTAGGAATTTGACCCAATAACACAGTTTTATAATGGCTTTGGAACTGTAAGGAATTGTCCGGGTTTTCAATCTGAGTCAATTGTCAACCTTTTTTTCTTTGCTGCGTCTTTAAATTCTTTTACTGAAATCATTTCTATGTAGAATTCAGAAGGTCCACTTATCTGCTTCTGTGAGATTTCAAAAGTAAACGATGAAGTTAAAGCGTGAGACGAGGCGATAATGCGGAAGGCTATGGTTGAATTCCAGGTCAGCAGAAAGGGATTGAGAAGGAAAACTCAAAAACGTAAGTGGCAGCACACATGGCTATGTTCGTTTTGAGTTGGCCAATTTTTGGAAGTCAAATTAGACGCAGAAAAATAATGGAGATTTCAACCATAAGCGAGGAAGTTAAAGCGTGAGACGAGGCGATAGTAAAGAAGGTTATCGTTGAATTACAGGCCTGGAGAAAGCGATCGCGAGGGAAAAAACCCATAAATGTAAGTGGCAGAAGATGTGGCTATATGTTATTCCACTGTTCAGATTCTAGGGCCGGCGCGTGTATCTTTATCAGATTAAAAAACTATAGCGGAGCGACTATCTTTATTGGATAAAAACTACGGCAACAAGTTAGTCTCCAATGGAAGGCATAGCAAAGAGGGATTTTCCATATATCACGGGATTTACATAAAAAAAACGTGACTTTCGTAAGTGTCAAATTTGGAAAACCAACCGCAGGGATTTAATAAGCATTAGGGTCAAATATCGACAACATCACACCCGTGTCAATCGAATCGGTTTAACACGACCGCATATGTTGAGGTTTAGGTTCGAGTACAGGAATCTTTATTAGTTGTAAGTATATTAAATGATGTTTGAAACTTTCTATGTTCGAAAAATAGGTAATGTAATCAATCTTAATTATTTAAAATTATGAAAAACTATTTAGTTGTGATTAATATTTATGAATATGGGTTATAAATTAGTTATTAGGTTTTGTTTTGATAGGGTTAGGGTTTTCACGAGCTGTGAGCGAAGGTTTTATATGTGACATGGGTCTGAGGTAGGGTTTGCTTTCTCTTTTCTCAATCAATTCATGTTACAATTCACAATTGTCGATTTAGCACCTTAGCACTAAGCTATGGGAGATTATTAGGTCGACTAATGTGAGGATTTGCTCATAGGTATTCAGAGCCTGATGTCACAAAAGTACAATGTTGACTTGTCACTGCTCTTTACACACTGTAGTGAATCAATGGATGAGTAGAGTTTGGTAGAGGATCCAAGGATCATATCAGAGAACTTCATTGGAACATAAGGACTATACAATACTTTATAAATGAGGACATATTCATTTCCCCTTTTGGATCTCGTCATGATGGGAACGATCCAGACCAACCTTCCACCATTAAGCCAATTATGTAGGCGAAAGCTTTAACTCCATTCCATGGGAAGCACACTCTTCAACTCCCTTCCTTGGGAATCCCACTCTATTCTCTATAGACTCACTACCTATGTACCCCTCTTCTGACCTACTATTGGAAGGATTCATTAGACATCACCTAACATAAGAAATGACAAGCGACGACAACATAACTTAAACCATCATCTCAATGCCCACACCCATAGAATTAATCCAAAAGTATAAGAAACATGTCAAGTGAAAAGTAGATTAATCAGGTTTAGTTATGGGAGATGATATTAGGCTACATGACATCCACAAGATGGAGGGTGTTGCCATTGTTGGATGTGTTTCCACCAAATGAATGACTATGGATATAATCAAGACAGGGATGGATAAAAATTTCTCCATTATTTTGGGGTGTTCTCCACACCACATGATTCTTGCTCAAGGTTGGATGTTGTGTATTACAACTTCTAGAAAACACACCCAAAACTATGCTAGACTAATTGTCACCGAACCTTGCAATATCTCTTCCAGAAAAAGTGGAGAGTGTGTTTTGATGACAGGCCAGATAAACTAGACATCATGTCATTCTTGGTTCAATTACAAGGTCTGCCACTCATTTTCTAGTTTGATAATGTGTTTAAAAATTGGAAACCTATTAGGATTCATTTATGGGGCTGGCACTTCCTACAAGTGGTCAAGATTTATGGGAATGGCTCACAATTTAGTTGATTTCAACATCTCCAAGGGACTAGGAAATGTTATATATATTAGAAGTGGCACGTAAATAATCAGATAATGTCTACAAATGCTCATGAAGTTTTAATCAAAATCACAAGACACATATCTACACTAATGATTTGCGGACATTATTTCACAATTTAGAAAAAAAAAATCAGACATGCAAGAAGGAATAACACACATGCAACAAGTATTTTTATCTGGGGAAACAATCTACTAAAAAACCCAATTCCTCTTGCATTAATCAAATGAAATAGAGATGTGTTGTAATTGCTTTGCTCAACTGAGCTCACTGTGCAAGTGCAAAACCTATCTCTCTACTCATTGAAGGCGTCTGACCCAGACTTAGTCAATTTTTCCCTCGGCTTGAACTCTTATTTCTTTGTGCCATTCCTTAAGGAATTAGGTGTTATTATTTAGGAAATTCCCTCAATTGAATTGCATAATTATTTTAGGTTGATCATTTGATTACAAGAAACACCCGTACACTCAATACTAGTCTACAAATGATGTTACACTTCTTTGGAATCTCCACCTCAACTGGGTAACTTGAATTTTCTACATGCACTAGTTATTTTGGTTTGATTGATCAGTTAACTAGATGACCACTGAGTTTGGTTGAAGTTTCACTGCTTAACTGACCTTCCACTAGTTCCTCCAAAAGTTGGAACTTGAGATAACTGACCTTGATTTCTACAAATTAGCAACCACACACGAAGAAATGAACTCTAAGTACTCGAACTCGAATTTACTGAGTAAACTAGGTGACATAATACATGTCATACAAGTTAACTGCATCTAAGTTCACTGCATGTGGAAATTAAATTAGTCAAGGCAAAATCAAATTGAGAATTTCTTGCTACATTTTTCAACACTCCCTCTCAACAAGAAATGGATTATCAACCACCCCTATCCTACACTTGTGGAACTCAAACTTCCCTCTTGACAAGGCCTTTATTAAAAAATTAGCATCTTGTTCCTATGTCCAAATGTACTACAACAACATTATCCATCTTTGCACACAATCTCGTAAATGTTGATACCGTATATCTATATGCTTGGATAGATCATGAAAAACAAGATTCTCAAAGAGCTTGATACAACTTTGATTATCATAGTAGATCACATTTGGATCCATCATTTGACCAAAAAAGACAACAAGTATCTTTCTCATCCATATCACCTCACATTCTCCTTAACTGAAAACCATGTATTCTTCTTCTATCGAGTTAAGTGTCACAAATATTTTCTTCCTGTTATACCAAGAAACCAGTGGACCCAAAACTGAAAATTCCAATTGATGTACTCTTTTGGTCTCATGGACTCCCCACCGAATCTACATCTGTGAAGCCACATGGCTTCACTCCCTCTGTCCGTCTGTAGCATAGTCCAAACTGGGTAGTTCCTCTGAGGTACTATAGAACATTCTTAGTTTCACTCATTGAAGGCATTTGACCCAGACAAAGAGATGAACGAGCCCAAGATCAAGCAGTTCAGCAACAAGTGCAGACGCCTCTACAGCGGAATTTTGTACATGGTCCAGAATCAGATGAAGAGTAGAACGTGATTGGAGAAGAGAATCATTTCTTTACGCCCGATGATATGCCAATTTTCATCACTGAAGATGAGGAGTACTCTGAGAATTCAACTGAACAAAGGGATGAAAATTTCATTTTGGCAAATGATACAGTTCTTGAGGAAGAGTCTAATGAATACCAAAGAGGATACATGAATGTTTTGTCAGCTCAGCAGCGACAATATTCACTTCGAAATAGAGATGTGCTCGTAAATCCAATTCAGAAAAGGAAGGAGGCAACAGCGTCAAAGAATGATCTTTCCAATGTACAAAAAAAGGGAAAAGAGACAACTAATCCTAACACCAGAAAAACGACATCAGCAAGTGAAAGACCCAACTAGCCAAATGTGTCAAAGGAGAAAACAGAAAAGAAGGATGTTCCAACAAAAGAGGTAGAAAAAGTTTCAGTTTTTAACTTAGAAAACGAAATTGCTAAGTTGAAAATATCCATTCCTTTGACTGAGTTGATGAAGAACAACAATTATAAAGGTCAGGTTTCTAAAATTTTGAGTTTAGATCCGTCATCCGACATGGTAAACATGGAGGATGACAGTCCCAAGTTGATCTTTAGGCCAGCATTGAAAGGTCAGTCTCAAGATAGTGATGTCGCTTCTTTTTATATCAGTCTCAGGGTGCATGACTTTGTGTTACATAATGCTATGTTTGATTCCAGAGCCTCTCATAATCTCATGCCGAAATCCATCATGGAGAAATTGGAATTAGATATCACTAGAAAATATCATGACCTTTACTCTTTCGATTCCGGTAGAGTAAGGTGCATTGGTCTTATCAAGGATTTGGTGGTCAGTTTGGATTAGATTCCGGCTAAAAATGTTTTGATGGACGTGGTGGTGGCGGATGTACCTCCTAGATTTGGTATGCTTCTTTCCAGATCTTGGGGAGCAAAGATTAAAGGGACAATGCAGCTTGATTTCTCCTATGCTACCATTCCCATGTTCGGTCAAATGAGGAAACTATACCGGGAACAGAAAATGAAGTACATGATCACTAGCAAGGAGAAACTGGTAAATCATCCAATCAACTATGTACATACTGATCTAGAATCATTTATTTTGTATTCAGATAGCTTTAATGATGTAAATAGCCAAGTAGTTGAAGTAGAAGACATTCCCGAGATCACTGAAAATTTCAGAGAAGTCTTAAAACAAGAAAGGCAAAGACTTGATAGTACCGCTGAGCAATTAGTCGTCCGACAGCAGCAACATATTGATGGACAACAAGGAAAAGAAAAAGAATTTCAGCATTTGGAAGAGGATGAAACAGGCCTGTGGAGCATGGACTTTGATGGCGCGGTAGGAAGGGAAGGTGTTGGAATTGGTATTTGGATACGTAGCCCTGTTTTCGCCCCAAACAAAGTGCCAAGCAATGTAAGGGTCTGCTCTTATAAACTAGCTTTTGACTGTTCAAACAATGAGGCTGAATATGAAGCTTTAATTGCCGGTTTGACAGTTATTAGAAAATTGAATACTAAAAGGATTTCAGTGTATGGCAACTCCAAGTTAGTTATCAAGCAGGTGAAAGGGGAATACCAAGCTAAGCATCCTCGAATGCGGGCCTACCGCAATGCGGTGTTGGATATCTTGAAAGTATTTTCTAATTATACTATAACCTGTGTGCCCCGTGCTTAGAATGTCATTGCAGATTCACTTGCAACAGCAACAAGTAATTTGAAAATTCCGATGAATTCAAACAACAAGTTTGAGATTCACGTGAAGCATCACCTAGCTGTCCCCGAAAATCAAAGGTATTGGCAAGTGTTTCAAGATGATGATGAGATCGATGAATTTCTGCAAAATAAAGGTAAATTCAAGGACACTTCTATTGATGTGGAGTATGATGATGGTGATGCGGATATGGAAGTCAATCATATGGAAGTTTTGCAGCTTAAAGACAACATCATTCCTAAAGGTCTAATACCTTTAGAGGAGCTCTTTGATCAGGACGATGTGGCTAGAAAACCGAGCTTGCTGCCAACCAAAAAAGGAGTTGAGGATGTGAACATTGGATTAGCTGAAAATCCTAAGATGGTAAAATTATCAAAGGCATTGCCTCCACAGGTAAAAGCAAATTATATTAGTTTGTTATCCTCTTTTACTGATGTATTTTCTTGGGATTATTCAGATTTGAAGGCATATGATACAAGCATAATTCAGCATGTCATCCCGAACAAGCCAAATCAAAAGCCTTTTCATCAGAAGCTAATAAGAATAAATCCAAAGCTGCTGCCCTCAATCGAGAAGGAATTCAATCGGTTGTATAAAGCTGGTATCATAGTCCCCATAAGATTTTCAGATTGGATTTCAAACTTGGTGCCCATTCGTAATAAAACAGGCGAGATCCGGTTATGCATTGATTTTAGAAATCTGAACAAAGTTTCCTTGAAGGACAACTATCCATTGCCTAAGATGGATCACATACTTCAGAGAGTAGTTGGAGCATCACAGATGTCACTACTCGATGGTTATTCGGGTTATAACCAAATTCTGGTCCATGAGGACGATCGTGACAAAACAGCATTCACCACTTTGTGGGGAACTTTTCATTATGCAAAGATGCCTTTTGGATTGAAAAATACTGGCGCAACCTTTCAGCGGGTGATGGATATAGCATTTGCTAATGAAAATGATGTCTTTCTAGTTGTTTATCTTGATGACTTAACAGTTTTATCCAATACAGATGAAGATCACCTCTATCATTTGAAGATCGTTTTTCAGCGGTGTAGGAAGTATGGCATCTCACTCAATCCAAAGAAAAGTTTGTTTGCCATGGATGAAGGTAAGCTTCTCGGGCATATTATCTCAAAGGAGGGCATCTGCATCGATCCAGCTCGGGTGGAGGCCATTCAAAAGATTGATTTCCCACGAAGTAAGAAAGAAATCCAATCCTTCAATGGTAAGATAAATTTCTTACGTCACTTTGTGCCCAATCTTGCAGAACACTTAAGAGACATCACAAACATGCTCAAAAAAGATAATGCAGTAAGGTGGACCGAGGAAGCAATTAAGTCTTTTAATTTGGTGAAATTAGCTCTTTCTTCAGCTCCAGTTTTGATCAGCCCGGACTATACTCAGGATTTTATTTTGTTTTCATTTGCCTCGGATCATACTATGGCAGCGGTCTTGATGCAGAAGAGAGACCAGCTCGAGAAACCAATTGCATTCTTTAGTAGAACCATAAGGGATGTGGCATTGAAATACGATATCATTGAAAAACAGGCCCTTGCTTTAGTGAAGGCATTGAAGGATTTTCGGGTTTATATTTTGCATTCTCACATCCTTGCGTATGTCCCTAATGCTGTTGTTAAGGATGTCTTAGTGCAAACAGATCCGGAGGGGAGGAGAGGCAAATGGATTGCTGCCTTGCTGGAGTATGACGTGGAAATCAAACCGACAAAGCTCAGTGAAGGACATGGTCTGGCTAAACTAATGGTTGAGTCAAATCTGCATGCCTTGGACATTAATCTAATTGCTACTATGTCCGAGGAAGATAAAGAAAATCTCCCCACTTAGGTATCATAAATTTTCCTTCTTTCTCCTTGGTATTCAGACATTGTTTATGTACTCCAAAATCTATCATCGCCACATGGAATGGCTAAGAACAAAAGTAGGACTGAAATTGAAGGCTGCAAAATTTTGTATTATGAATGGTGCACTCTATTGGAAATATCCCGGTGGTGTCTTGCTGAATTGTTTAGTAGAAGAAGAGGCAAAACAGGTTATGGAAGATTTTCACAAAGGAGATTGCAGAGGCCATCTTTTCTAGAAAACAACAGCTAATAAAATCTTGAGAGTGGGGTATTATTGGCCAAGTCTTTTTTCTGATGTGTACAAAATAGTGGCTAGCTGCCATGAATGTCAAATTTTTCAAGGTAAGAGGAAGTTGCAGCCTTTACCACTCAAGCCCATTGAAGTAAGTGCTCCATTTCAGCAGTGGGGTTTGGATTTTATTGGTGAGATCCATCCTTCTTCTTCAGCACAGCATAAGTGGATCCTCACAGCAACAGATTATTTCACCAAATGGATTGATTCAATTCCTACAAGGCAGGCCACCGATTCGGTAATTATCTCATTTCTTGAAAACAACATTTTGTCTCGTTTTGGCTGTCCCAATAAGTTGATCACTGACAATGCAACAACCTTTAAATCGAAAAGAATGATTGACTTTTGTCATAAGTATCAAATCACTTTGGGGAATTCAACTACCTATTACCCACAAGGCAATGGATTGGCGGAATCCTCAAACAAATCTCTTGTCAACATTATCAAAAAGCTACTGGAAACTAACAAGAAGAGTTGGCATAAAAAGCTGGTCAATGCACTTTGGGCAGATAGGGTAAGTCAAAAGAAATCTATTGGCATGTCTCCTTTTGAGCTTGTGTACGGTGTGGACACAGTCTTCCCAACCTCTTTGGCAGTCCCAGTGGTTAAACTGTTGCAAGAAGCTGGCAGCGAAGATGATAGTTTGCAGCGAAGGATCAATCAAATGATACATTTGCAACAAACAAGAGAGGAGGTATTTTAGAACACTTCCAAGCTGCAGGAAAGAATTAAGAGGATATATGACCGAAAAGAAAAGGCGGACAAGTTCGAAGTCAGAGACATAGTGTTGAAATGGGATGAAAGGAATGAAGAGAAAGGTAAGCATGGCAAATTTGAAAATCTTTGGAAAGGACCGTACAAGATTGCTGCACATCGGGGCTAGAATGCTTTCCTTTTGCAAGAGCTAAATGTTGAAGACTATCCTGGTGGGCCGGTCAACGGTCGGCTCCTCAAACGGTATTATTTGTGAAATGTTTTCTGCTATCCTATTCATCATTGTATACACCGGTTTGTTTAAATTCCATTGCAAGTATGAACTGTTTTCATTCTTCAGTTTGGGGCCCGAGGTGAAGGCTATAAAACTGGGGTTTGATTTCAGTTTTGATTTGGTTTGTTAGAGTCAAGTCTTTCGGTTAATTTCAGTCTTGAAAATGAGTCAATTTGAGTCACGTTCAGTCCTGAAATTGAGTCTTTAAGTCAAGAGTTCAGTTTTGATTTGTCGAAGTTATTGACTCTATAGCCCAATGGACGAAGGCACTGCCTACTTTCCCAAAGATCTATAGTTCTTGGCACCTCCAAGGAGCTACCATCCCCATTGGAGCCAATGTTAGTGTCAGTATCTTCATCCCTCCGTCAGAGATCAAATCCTCTTGTTGCATTTCATATTAGGTGTCCCGCTCAGTCAGCTGCATTCCATTAGGTGCATGGATCATCTGACGGTAGTGGCTTTCCTACAGTTTCCCTCATGTTATCTACCTGCTGGCTCATGTTTGTTCATTACAAAGCATATACAGTCATATTTTGTCTTAAAGATTGCAAAGGTTTTGTTTTAGGGTTTCATTGTCATTTAGGTCTAGGGTTTCATTATGTTTCGTCAAAAGGAGTTTCAAAGTGTCCAATAACAACCATCAGGCACATGAGGAGGTTCCAGCATCAATAAATTTCATCATCAAGTGCTCAGAGATGTGTCTTTCCTCAAAACTTTGTTTTGAGGAAAAACAGAGTATTTTTGCTTTTATGGTACAAATTTGTGTAATTTTATTTTCTTCATATGTGAATCACTCCATCTGTAACCCTGGTCTCTTTCCCTAGCCCTAGTAGTTCCAACCACTTGCAAAACAAACAAAGCACAGGTCATTCAGTCCATCACAAGTTCTAAAGAAGTGAAAAAGCTTCAAACAGAGTCAAAAACAAAGTCATTTTCAAAACATTGTAAAAATGGGTTTTATGAGCCAAAAATTTGAAAGCTCCATATATAAGTCATTTCTTCATTTGAAAAATTCATTTGCACTCCAAGACAAAGTGGAAGCAAGGCAAAGTCGTGTTGGTGAGCAAGTGAGAGGAATTGGTGAAAATCGACCAAAAAATAGAGGCGCGGTGCACTGGGCAGGTGGCACGGTGCACATAGCAGGCATGGCACACTGGGCTTCAACCTCCAGTTCAAAATTGCACAGGCACATCGTACTCATCAGGCGCGGCACATTGGGTTTGATGCGTGGTGCATACAACCGGCAAGCCCGAAAACTCCAAAAACTTGCTCCAAATGGCCCGAAACTCGTGGATCATCACTTGTACAAGTAAGTTGGGCTTCCATCATTGATTTTCATCCAAGGTTAGTGCTTGTTTGATGGTGGTTGTCTTATGGTGTTGGATATAAAAAGAAATCAAACCCTACCAAGGAAAACAGTGCTAGGGTTGTGTATTGACTGTTTGGCTGCCAAGTTATTCCCCCCCACCTCACACTCCCTTACTCCATTTTTCCCTTGATTTTTCTATTCCCTACATTCACATACCCCTAAATTCACTAATCCCATACCCCAATTCCCATTTCCCAAAATCTCAAACACAAACTCCCAAACCCTAGTCCTATACAAAAACTCCTAAATCATTCCCTATTTCCCTATTTCCCTAATTAAACCCTACCCCAACATTCCCTAGATCCCTAACTATTTTCTCCCTCCACAGTACCTCATATCATTGTTTCCCTTGGTGGCAAAAGTCAAAACACATCATAGCTCACCTATTTCTCATCAAGACAGCTCCAAAATAGTCCATCCATTAGCAGACATGGCATCTGATCCTTCATATGATTATGAAGAGGAGACCCACAGTGACTCACCTACAAAGGTACATGCACTCAAGAGGCCTCATAGAGGTGGAAAACATATTAGAGAAGAACCAACCACTCTTGCTGAATTACAGGCCTGCCCTCTTGCCATCTCTTGTTTCCAACATCAGTCCTGCTATGAATTTTGTAAGAAGGTTGCTAGCATTCAGTTTCATCATGATTTGGCTCATTTGTTTGTGTTGCATTTACATGATGGTCAAGCAACTCTAGCTGGTGTCACTTTTACATTAACACCAGAATCCATTTCACTAGCAATCGGTATTCCTAACATTGGAGAGTAGTGGAACAAGAGGCAACAAATTGACCAGAAGCATTATGAACCATACATCAAACCTGGCTATTTGAGACAACTCAGCAGAGTATTTCCTTTCTGGTACCTCAAATATGCTTATGCTCCTTTGATGAAATTGATCATGAGGTATTTCAGCTGTGAGGGCCGGTTTTCACATTTGTATGCTTATCATATTAGGCTGTTGATGCATTTTACCAGGGTAAGGATGATGAACATCCATTACTTCATGTGCTGAAACATAGAGAAGATGACCACCCTAGTGCAGCACAAGACTCCTCAGCAGCAGTTCAATAGTATTTACCATTTTTCTCTCATTAAAATTGTGGTCATTCATCAACTTGGCTTACAGGGAATTACTTGGGAGGATTTCATCTCTCGTGAGTTTTTCACAGCTCCTGAGGGACCTTCAGAGGCTTTTCATGAGATAGGTGGACCTTCTTATCAGCATGAGGGTCACGAGACATAGACCACTAGCATGCCGGTGTTTATCACCTATCAGAAGGGCACTGGACGGTTGTTTGCAGCAGCTAAGCGAGTGTTATCTCCACCCAGGGTGGAAGGGGCCTTGCTTCTGTCATTAGCACAATAGGTTCAGGACATAGGCAAGAGGCTACTACAGGAGGAAGGACCATCAGGTGAGCGTGAGACTGATTTCATTCTCATTGAGGGTGATGATACTGATATGGGCCCACAAAGCACAAATCTCAAAGAAATCATTTAGGAGCAGCAGGCGGACATTGATGCCTTGTCCATCAACTTGAATAGAGCCCAATGGACAATACAGCACTTGGAGTAAAGGAATAAGCAGCTTGAAGACCAGCAAGTGATTATGGAGTTGCAAAACATTCAGGAGAATCGCCAAGCTGCCCAAAGGAGGAGGGTGGAGTTCACTTCACTTGAGCAGGAGGTTAATGCCGATCGGGAGTCATGGCTTGAAAGAGCCAATATCCACTTATAGAGGAAGCTAGAAAAGGCCATCAATGAGAAGAACATGCTTAGAAACCTGTCATATCATTACTTGTCGAGGAACATGGTGTGCCAAGCTAGAATCAGGAGTTTAAAGGCAAAGTTGAAGAGAGCATCAAGGAGGCAAAAAGAGCATGAATGACTTCAGATATTGGCTGAGACTTCCTTGGCCCAACAAAATGTTTGATGGAGAAGACTCAGCCCAAATTTCAAAAAATTTGGAGCACTTTTTGTATTTTTGAAATTTTTGGCACAAAAAAACATGATTTTCTGCCCTATGCGCCGCGCCACGTGGCGCTCACTTTTGCTAGGAGCCTCTAAATCACAAAAACTCAAATTTTTTGGATTTGGAATGAAAAAATATGTTTTCCTACCAATGGCCAAGAAATTTGGACATGTTTTGAGCCCTCAAAAGGTCAAAAACACTCAAAAAATGACCTCATTGCCCCTATTTTGACACACAGGAAGCAGTGTTGGGAGAACTGACTTTTGGAGGGGCAAATGGAGGCCAAATTGAAAAATTCCACTTGGGTTGGAAATTAGACAGGAAGACCTTTCCAACAAGCACACTTGGAGCTAATTTGGACATCAGGAAGGCCTCAAAAAGTGGGTCCAAACAGGCACTATTCATAGAGAATCAGGGACGACACATAGAGGAAAAATTGCCAGTTTGACCAAGTATTGCTCTATTTTTCGCCCAGCTTTGGCCAGTTTGACTTTTTCACTTTCCTAATGGCAAATTTGTGATGTAATTTAATGTATATTGATGGATCATGATGTAAATATGTCAAATTTTCACTTGTAAACTTAGATTCATCAGTTTAAAAGTTGTTTGAAACTGAATGAATCAGTTCCCTTGTTTCTAGAGGCACGCTATTCTGTTGCCTGATTTCTAGTTCTCAGTTTAGAATTAGTTGAAACAGCTCCTAAACATGTGAGCTCGACCCCTAGAGGCAAGGATGAGCTATGGTTGTCTATATTATGTTGTTTTTCAGTCATTAGCATGGTTGGACTTTTGAAAAAGCCTTGAGCTTCATTGTACACTCATATAAGCATTTTGGCTAAGGAATTGAGACCAGCGTTTACAACACTCTTTGGGATCCATGTGGCAATTTGTCTTGGTACAGTGCTTTCCTTTGTAATTGTGAATTTATTTATGTGATTGTATGCCAGCATCTCTCTTATTTCTTCTCAGCTAAATCAAACAAGAGTGTAAGTAGAATCCATTGAAATTGCAGTGCTCTACTTGAGGTTTGCTTTAGTCTTTGATGTTTTCAGCTGTTTGGAGAGGATCCATGAGTTTTCTTACCCTCTTCGACTCCTCACCTGTCTAATCCCTCCATCACATTCAGTTTGAAGTGCCAAAATCAATTGCCTACCTTGCCACATTGAGACCTCTACAGGACTGAGCCTCAATCCCTGCACCCAAAATATACCTTTCCATTTGAGCCAACAAAAACATCATTTTATTCAATCAAACTTTTTCATACATATACCTAGCCTAAGATCAGTATTTCTATCAGTCATCTCAAGCCCTCATCGATCATATTTTGCTGAGATTGACCCGAAGAGAGCCCTCTCCCGACCTGGTAGGGCTAGCTACCAGGTTAAGCGTGGTTTGATGTTGGCCTTGGATCTTACCTTCCTCAGCCTAAGGTAAATCTAGGCCCTAACACTAGGCATGAGCTTCCCTTTAAAATCCTTAAACATAGAGTCATACAAGAGGGCCTAATCACCCTTTGGAAGGATCTAGTCTTCATATGCTTGTCATACCAAATTTTTCTTTGCAATTGTTCCAATTCAATATGAAATAGGGTCTGCAACTTGTATTCATCAAGTGAATTTAATTGCTACAACCTTTCTTCCAATTCTTTGGTGAGGTCCAAGTCAATCTACGATACCATCCTTAGTGCGTTGTACTTAAACTCAATATATAACAAGGCTTTCTTAACATATGCTAACTTGTAGGGGGTGAACCTAGCAGTTGTCTTGTAGGCCTAGGTGGCCTCAAAAAGTCTCTCTTCCTAATCCTTTTTTTCTGCTATTGATCACCTTGGTCAAAGTTATCTCCAATTCTTTGTTAGTCACCTCTAATTTTCCATTTCCTTGAGGGTGATATGTATTAGATTTCCAATGTCGGATGTGATGTTGCTTCATGATTCCCTTGATCATATTAGAGGTGAATTGGTAGCCTTGTTCATCACCAATTATATTAGGAAACCAAAATTATAGAAGAGGTTTTCCCTTCAGAAAGCATCCACCTTTTGCTCGATTTTTTCTTTCACTTCTTTCACCTCAGCCCACTTGGTCAGGTAGTCAGTTCACACAATAACGTACCTCTTTTGTCTAGATGGAGGATCAATATGACCAATGAAGTCCATGGCCCACTTCTCAAATGGATCAAAAGTAACTTGAGTTTGTAAAAGCATTTCATCCCTCTGATTAGGTTTCCCCATCCTCTGGCATTCATCACACTATGTTGTGTATCTCTAGGCATGTTTGTGAAGGGTTAGCCAATAGTATCCTGCTGGCAAGATCTTTTAGTATATCCTCTTGGTAGAAAAATCCCCCCCATAGGTTCCATCATGGTAGGCTAAGAGGATTTCAAAAACTTCATCCCCCTCACACATGTTCTTAGGATATTATCAAGCCCAACTTGAAGAAGTGACCCTTAATCCAAGTGTAAGAGGCACTATTTCTAAGAATATTTCTTTTCTCCCTCAAAGATAAGTTAGGAGGGAAATGGCATACAACTATGAAGTTGGCTATCCAACAAATGATGGAGATAAGAGTGAGATGGAAAAACTATGGTCATCAAGTTGCTGGTCATCCACCATTTCTTGATCATCTACACACAAGCTTGGTCTTGAAAGAAGTCTGCAACAACATTATTTTTTCTAGTTTTGGCAACAATACTCAAATCAAATTGTTGTAGCATGATCAATACTTACAAAGATATAATAACCAATAATGTAATGCCTAATTTTTTTTCAAATAATGTACAACAACTAAGAGTTTTTTCTCATTATCTCTATAGTTAAGTTTAACTTTGGACATATTCTTGCTTATAATTAAACGGCATAGGTAATTTTACCTTCGATATATCCCAATGTTGCCCCAACTACTTTTTCTAATGCATATATATACATCTGGAAGGGAAAAATCCAATTTGGACCTCTAAGGACAAATGCAATCATTAGTTTTTCCTTGATTTCCTCAAATTCCTTTTGACATAAATATGTCCAACAAAACTATGCATCTTTTGTTAGTAATGAAAAAAAAGGAGAAGCAATTGCGCTAAAATATTTGATGAATCTTTGATAATAGCCATCAAGGCCTAGAAATCGTCTAATATCTTTCTATTTTTGAGGAACAAGAACCTTTTTGATGATGCATATTTTTAAGATCTACTTGGATTCCTTTTTCAGAGAAAGTTCCTTAAAACAATTTCCTCATTCATCATAAATAGGTATTTCTCATGGCTTAGGTTGAGATTCATCTCTTTGCACCTTTGTAAAAGTTTGCATTGGTTGGATATATAATCATGGAAATCATCCCCATAGGGTGTAAAATCATCCATGTAGATTTCTACTAAATAATCTACAAGGTCGAAGAAAATACTCAACGCAACCCTCTCGAAGGTGGCAGGGGCATTACACAAGAAAAATGGAAGAACTCCCTAAGAAACGATTCCCCATGGGAATGTGAAAGTGGTTTTATCCTAATATTTAGGGATGATTTGGACTTTATTACACCCATTGAAGCCATCAAAAAATGAGAAGAAATTTTTCCTTGCAAGGACATCCAAAACTTAGTCAATAAAGGGAAGATAAAATGGTCATTTCTGGTGGCTTTGTTGAGTTCTATGTATTCAACAAATATTCTCCATTTTCCATTATTTTTAGGGACATTAACTAGGGGAGATACCCACTCACTATCAATGATTGGATAGATGAATCTTATGTCCACCAATTTATGCAATTCATCCTTAACAATGTCTTTTAATGTAGGGTTCATTCCCCTTTGTTGCTAGTGAACATGTTTATGACCTTCCTTAATGTATACATGATGAATTCATATAGAAGGATGGACTCCTTTTATTTATTTATAGTCCCATGCAAATGCATCAACATGTTGGTTCAAAACAGTGAGCGAGTTGTCCTCTTGTTCAACTAAAAGAAAGGGGTTGATTTTCGATGTTTTGGAAGGGTTGATTTCTATGGTTTTCACATTATTTTGTTTAGAACTAGTAGTTATCAGATCTTCCCATGAACTACCTTGAGAGTAGATATGTTTTCCTATAGATTCATATTTCAATCCATTAACATTCATGGCAACAGGGTACTTATTTTGTAGAAAATTTTCAAGTAGATTACCTTGATCCATTTGTGTGTAGCCAATGGTGGTTTCAAATGTACATATAGGTAAAGGTCTTATTCTTCTTCTTATGCTTATAGGTAAAGGTTTTATTATTCTTCTTATTCTTCTACAAAACTAAGAAAATCATGCTCAATGAGTGGTTGAGAAGGTGGATATGATGAGAAGCTGTTTTTAGATTTCCCGTCAGTGATAGTCATATTTCCATCGCTATAGTTGAAGTAGGGATCAATAGTGGACAACAAAGGTCTTCCTAAGATAATAGGGTATCCATTAAACTTGGTATTTAGCTAAAGGATAGGAAATCTATAGGATACTCCCAAGAATAATTGGAGACAATAACATATTTAATAACACCTTTATGTGCAACTATGGATCTATCAACAAGTTGTAGCACTATCATGTTCTTCTTAAGGGATTCTTTGAGATTGAGTTTAAGCATAGTATCCCTATTCATGAAATTTATTGTAGAGCCCAAGTCAATTAGAGTGTTAGAAACTAAAATACCATTGATTTGGACATCTACTACCAAGATCCCAAGATCAAACTACTTTAGGGTGATGACCTTCCCAAGCATAACATGATCTAATTGCCCCATCACATTCATTGATCTAGGGGATTAGTAAAGTGCTAAAAGTTAAAAGTTCTCAAAAGTGATATAAACCTATACCAGAGAGCATATGTCGATGACCTAAATCCAACACAACTTTAATAGCTCAAAACTGATATCGTATGCTCCTGATATCACATTCTGATCATTTTCCCAAACAAGCAAAATATTTGCAGGTTGGATGTAGGACTGTTGAATGGGTAGTTCATACACTCACTAGGCAGGTTGATAGAACATGTTGACTGGGTTTCTCAGGCCAATGGCAGGCTACCACTTGGCCTCACCGCATTGGTTAAATATGTTGTAATTTGATTGGTTGAATGTGTGTTTACATGGTCTAGTGAATGGAGGTCACGTGGACCAATGGAGGGCTGCCACATGGCCTCCCAATGGTGCATTAAAATTTTTTATTGGCCAAATTTCCTCTATAGTTTTTGAACACATGACCTCCAGTTTACAAGCGCAACTCCTTACCACTAGGGCGCAGGTGGGACTTAACCATATTAGTCCCCAATTTCTATTTAAAGTTTATTCAAATTGCATTTGGGGGATGGGCTAGGGCTAAGCCCTAGCTCTCGGCCACCCCACGTCCATGCAAACATAGGTGGAGGGCTAGGGGCTTGGCCTTAGCCCCGACACCAAGTCATGAAACAAGCATATAACAAGATGCAACGTTGGGTCAAGCCCTTTACAGAAGGCGCGAAGGGTTAGCTCGGCCCTAGGTCTCGTGCACACCACATATGACCGGTGCAAAGAGCTGACAGGTGGGCACAGAGTTTGGGACCAATGCATGGTCGCAATACCCACATGGAACCACAATGAGAGATTAGAGGTGTTAATAGCTCGGGTGCAGAGGTTGGGGACCAGCCTCAGTCACATGCCGCCATAAAACACATGCCACCATCGCAGAGTGCTTAGCACGAATTTTGCAATGGGCACGTAAATTTTGGGATAAACCCTGGTTTCATGGGCACGATAAATCATAAGAACAACCACCAAGGATCTAGCGGCTATGCTGACGGGAGCAGGCGGTTAGCCCCAATTCTTAGGCGCATGGCCCCATATGGACCTGATTTTCTGCCAAGGCGTTACTGGGAAATTTAACTAAGTGATATTTTGCACCAATTTTGGCACAAATAATCCAGCGCCGGGTGAATTTTTCACTCAGCGCGTCCGGAAAAGGCAGATTCGTAGGATGGATAACAACTCAGTCCAGTTTGTAGAGTAGTCAGGAGAAGAAACTTTGGGAGAGCATAACTTCTCCAGTTTTTGGCCAAATTGAGCCCAATAAGAGACCAACTAGGGGTTTTTGATTGTTATGAAGCCATTGGAGACATAATATTTACATTATAGGCACTTTAAATCCATGTAAACACAAATTTGAGCACCTAATGAAAGAGGCCCGTCATTGGAAGCTAGAGCAGGAGATGTAGCCTAGGAGCAGG